>CM060675.1:2172525-2280025 GCA_030686955.1 Odontamblyopus rebecca
CCAGGACTAAACTGGGTCTAAATCAGGTCAAAACAAGGGACTGAACAAAGACTAAACCAGGACTAAACCAGGTCAAAACTGGCTCTAAATCAGGTTAAAACCAGGGACTGAACCAGGACTGAACCAGGACTAAACCAGGTACTAAAGCAGGTCTAAACCAGGACTAAATTGGGTCTAAACCAGGCCAAAACCAGGACTAAACCGGGACTTCAAATGTTGGTCTGAAGTCGCTCTACATGATCCTGGGGTTTGGACTTCAACATTTTGTCTCAAATTAGTAGTAGTAGTAAAAGTCGTAGTAGCAGTAGCAGTAGTAGTAGCATTAGTATTTGCAGTCGTAATAGCAGTAGTAGTAGTAGTAGCAGTATTTGCAGTAGTAGTAGTATTTGCAGTCGTAGTAGCAGTATTCTTAGTAGCAGTATTCGTAGTAGTAGTAGTATTTGCAGTCGTAGTAGTAGTAGTAGTAGCAGTAGCAGTAGTAGTAGTAGTATTAGTAGTAGCAGTAGTATTTGCAGTAGTAGTAGTATTTGCTGTAGCAGTAGCAGTATTAGTATTAGTATTAGTAGTAGTAGTATTAGTATTAGTAGTAGTAGTAGTAGTAGTAGTAGTAGTAGTAGTAGTAGTAGTAGTAGTAGTAGTAGTTGTAGCAGTATTCGTAGTAGTATTTGCAGTCGTAGTAGTATTTGCAGTCGTAGAGGCAGTAGTAGTAGTAGTAGTAGCAGTAGTAGTAGCAGTAGTAGTAGCAGTAGTAGTAGCAGTAGTAGTAGTAGTAGTAGCAGTATTAGTAGTAGTAGTAGCAGTATTAGTAGTAGTAGCAGTATTAGTAGTAGTAGCAGTATTCGTAGTAGTAAACATACCCGGCCAGTAGAGACTGCGGCGTCGGGGTGGGTCCATTTATAGAATAAACCCCGAGACTCGAGATCCCACTGGTGCCAAGACTAGACCCCAGACCAGGACCTAGACCCGGTCCCAGTCCCGGTCCCAGTCCCGGTCCTAGTCCGGAGGCGAGGCCAGGGTTGGGCCGGTCTGCGTAGCCCAGGGACAGGCTCTGGGGGCGGGTGCAGTAGAACGGGGTGGAGTGGGCATCACGAGGAAGAGGCTGAGCAAACAGAGAGCTGTACGCACCAACCTGAAAGAGACCAGGACCAGGACTGAACCAGGACCAGGACCAGGACCAGGACTGAACCAGGACTGAACCAGGACCAGGACCAGGACCAGGACCAGGACCAGGACCAGGACCAGGACTGAACCAGGACTGAACCAGGACCAGGACCAGGACTGAACCAGGACCAGGACTGAACTGAAGTTCACAGTTGAATAGTTGTCTGATTGGCCACGTTTTCATGATGTTTTTTTATTCTGAATGAATTGTTTGGAATTAAATAGTTCTGAATTGAGGTTTCCATGGAAAACACATGAATCATCTTTATTTAAGAAGAAAGGCGACCCAACGATTTTGAAGAAGAAATGTTTACATGATCCAGGAATAAATTAATTCAGCTTTAAAATCGGAATAAACCCCGACTTAGTTCAGGATTAAGTTTAATTCACAAGAGTCATTTTCATTAGGAAGTGTTTACATGGACTTTTGAAAGAGGAATTCTTTTGTCTTCAGAATTAAAGCTCTGATGTAAACGTGGCCTGTGTCTCACCCTGGAGGAGGAGGAGGTTTTCCTGGGGTCTTCAGACAGACTGAGGAGCAGGTAAAGAACCGACCAACGATGCTTCAGCACTCCCTGGAACACAAGCAGCCCAGAACATTCCACGGAATATTAATACAACATCCCAGAACATTCCACGGAATATTAACACAAACATCCCAGAACATTCCACGGAATATTAATACAACATCCCAGAACATTCCACGGAATATTAATACAACATCCCAGAACATTCCACGGAATATTAACACAAACATCCCAGAACATTCCACGGAATATTAACACAAACATCCCAGAACATTACGCGGAATATTAATACAACATCCCAGAACATTCCACGGAATATTAACACAAACATCCCAGAACATTCCACGGAATATTAATACAATATCCCAGAACATTCCACGGAATATTAATACAATATCCCAGAACATTCCACGGAATATTAACACAAACATCCCAGAACATTCCACGGAATATTAACACAATATCCCAGAACATTACGTGGAATATTAATACAATATCCCAGAACATTCCACGGAATATTAATACAACATCCCAGAACATTACCTGGAATTTTAACACAAACTCCCAGAACATTCCACGGAATATTAACACAAACATCCCAGAACATTCCACGGAATATTAATACAACATCCCAGAACATTCCACGGAATATTAATACAATATCCCAGAACATTCCACGGAATATTAACACAAACATCCCAGAACATTCCACGGAATATTAATACAATATCCCAGAACATTCCACGGAATATTAATACAATATCCCAGAACATTCCACGGAATATTAACACAAACATCCCAGAACATTCCACGGAATATGAATAGAAAATCCCAGAACATTCCACGGAATATTAACACAAACATCCCAGAACATTCCACGGAATATTAATACAATATCCCAGAACATTATGCGGAATATTAACACAAACATCCCAGAACATTCCACGGAATATTAACACAAACATCCCAGAACATTCCACGGAATATTAATACAATATCCCAGAACATTATGCGGAATATTAATACAATATCCCAGAACATTCCACGGAATATTAATACAATATCCCAGAACATTACGCTGGAATATTAACACAAACATCCCAGAACATTCCACGGAATATTAATACAACATCCCAGAACATTCCACGGAATATTAATACAATATCCCAGAACATTCCACGGAATATTAATACAATATCCCAGAACATTCCACGGAATATTAATACAATATCCCAGAACATTCCACGGAATATTAATACAATATCCCAGAACATTCCACGGAATATTAACACAAACATCCCAGAACATTCCACGGAATATTAACACAATATCCCAGAACATTACGTGGAATATTAATACAATATCCCAGAACATTCCACGGAATATTAATACAATATCCCAGAACATTCCACGGAATATTAATACAATATCCCAGAACATTCCACGGAATATTAATACAATATCCCAGAACATTACGCGGAATATTAATACAATATCCCAGAACATTACGCGGAATATTAATACAATATCCCAGAACATTCCACGGAATATTAATACAATATCCCAGAACATTACACGGAATATTAATACAATATCCCAGAACATTACACGGAATATTAATACAATATCCCAGAACATTCCATGGAATATTAATACAATATCCTAGAACATTACGCGGAATATTAATACAATATCCCAGAACATTCCACGGAATATTAACACAAACATCCCAGAACATTCCACGGAATATTAATACAATATCCCAGAACATTACGCGGAATATTAATACAACATCCCAGAACATTCCACGGAATATTAATACAATATCCCAGAACATTCCACGGAATATTAACACAAACATCCCAGAACATTCCACGGAATATTAACACAAACATCCCAGAACATTCCACGGAATATTAACACAAACATCCCAGAAAATTACACGGAATATTAACACAAACATCCCAGAACATTACGCGGAATATTAATACAACATCCCAGAACATTCCACGGAATATTAACACAAACAACCCAGAACATACCACGGAATATAAATACAATATCCAAGAACATTCAACTGAAAATTAATAAAATATCCCAGAACATTCCACGGAATATTAATACAATATCCCAGAACATTCCACGGAATATTAACACAAACATCCCAGAACATTCCACGGAATATTAACACAAACATCCCAGAACATTCCACGGAATATTAACACAAACATCCCAGAACATTACTCGGAATATTAATACAATATCCCAGAACATTACACGGAATATTAATACAATATCCCAGAACATTACACGGAATATTAATACAATATCCCAGAACATTACACGGAATATTAATACAATATCCCAGAACATTACGCGGAATATTAATACAATATCCCAGAACATTACACGGAATATTAATACAAAATCCCAGAACATTCCCCGTATTATTAAAACAACATCCCAGAACATTCCACGGAATATTAATACAATATCCCAGAACATTCCACGGAATATTAATACAATATCCCAGAACATTCCACGGAATATTAATACAATATCCCAGAACATTACGCGGAATATTAACACAAACATCCCAGAACATTCCACGGAATATTAACACAAACATCCCAGAACATTCCACGGAATATTAATACAATATCCCAGAACATTACGCTGAATATTAATACAATATCCCAGAACATTCCACGGAATATTAATACAATATCCCAGAACATTCCACGGAATATTAACACAAACATCCCAGAACATTCCACGGAATATTAACACAAACATCCCAGAACATTCCACGGAATATTAACACAAACATCCCAGAAAATTACACGGAATATTAATACAACATCCCAGAACATTACGCGGAATATTAATACAACATCCCAGAACATTACGCTGAATATTAACACAAACATCCCAGAACATTCCACGGAATATTAATACAATATCCCAGAACATTACGCGGAATATTAATACAAAATCCCAGAACATTCCACGGAATATTAATACAATATCCCAGAACATTCCACGGAATATTAACACAAACATCCCAGAACATTCCACGGAATATTAACACAAACATCCCAGAACATTCCACGGAATATTAACACAATATCCCAGAACATTACGTGGAATATTAATACAATATCCCAGAACATTCCACGGAATATTAATACAATATCCCAGAACATTACGCGGAATATTAATACAATATCCCAGAACATTCCACGGAATATTAATACAAACATCCCAGAACATTCCACGGAATATTAACACAAACATCCCAGAACATTACGCGGAATATTAATACAACATCCCAGAACATTCCACGGAATATTAAAACAAACATCCCAGAACATTCCACGGAATATTAATACAATATCCCAGAACATTCCACGGAATATTAATACAATATCCCAGAACATTCCACGGAATATTAATACAATATCCCAGAACATTCCACGGAATATTAATACAATATCCCAGAACATTCCACGGAATATTAACACAAACATCCCAGAACATTCCACGGAATATTAACACAAACATCCCAGAACATTCCACGGAATATTAACACAAACATCCCAGAACATTACGCGGAATATTAATACAATATCCCAGAACATTCCACGGAATATTAATACAACATCCCAGAACATTACGTGGAATATTAATACAATATCCCAGAACATTACACGGAATATTAATACAATATCCCAGAACATTCCACGGAATATTAATACAATATCCCAGAACATTCCACGGAATATTAATACAATATCCCAGAACATTCCACGGAATATTAATACAATATCCCAGAACATTCCACGGAATATTAACACAAACATCCCAGAACATTCCACGGAATATTAACACAATATCCCAGAACATTACGTGGAATATTAATACAATATCCCAGAACATTCCACGGAATATTAATACAATATCCCAGAACATTCCACGGAATATTAACACAAACATCCCAGAACATTCCACGGAATATTAACACAAACATCCCAGAACATTCCACGGAATATTAACACAATATCCCAGAACATTACGTGGAATATTAATACAATATCCCAGAACATTACGCGGAATATTAATACAACATCCCAGAACATTCCACGGAATATTAATACAATATCCCAGAACATTCCACGGAATATTAATACAATATCCCAGAACATTACGTGGAATATTAATACAATATCCCAGAACATTACGCGGAATATTAATACAATATCCCAGAACATTACGCGGAATATTAATACAATATCCCAGAACATTACGCGGAATATTAATACAATATCCCAGAACATTCCACGGAATATTAATACAACATCCCAGAACATTACGTGGAATATTAATACAATATCCCAGAACATTACACGGAATATTAATACAATATCCCAGAACATTACGCGGAATATTAATACAACATCCCAGAACATTCCACGGAATATTAATGCAACATCCCAGAACATTACACGGAATATTAATACAATATCCCAGAACATTACGCGGAATATTAATACAATATCCCAGAACATTACACGGAATATTAATACAATATCCCAGAACATTCCATGGAATATTAATACAATATCCTAGAACATTACGCGGAATATTAATACAATATCCCAGAACATTACACGGAATATTAATACAATATCCCAGAACATTACACGGAATATTAATACAATATCCCAGAACATTACGCGGAATATTAATACAATATCCCAGAACATTCCACGGAATATTAATACAATATCCCAGAACATTCCACGGAATATTAATACAACATCCCAGAACATTACGCGGAATATTAATACAATATCCCAGAACATTACAGGGAATATTAATACAAGATCCCAGAACATTACTCGGAATATTAATACAATATCCCAGAACATTACTCGGAATATTAATACAATATCCCAGAACATTACGCGGAATATTAATACAATATCCCAGAACATTCCACGGAATATTAATACAATATCCCAGAACATTACGCGGAATATTAATACAATATCCCAGAACATTCCACGGAATATTAATACAATATCCCAGAACATTCCACGGAATATTAATACAACATCCCAGAACATTACGCGGAATATTAATACAACATCCCAGAACATTACGCGGAATATTAATACAATATCCCAGAACATTACGCGGAATATTAATACAATATCCCAGAACATTCCACGGAATATTAATACAACATCCCAGAACATTACGCGGAATATTAATACAATATCCCAGAACATTCCACGGAATATTAATACAACATCCCAGAACATTACGCGGAATATTAATACAATATCCCAGAACATTCCAGCATCTGTAAATACGACGGTTCAGACCTGTCCCTGAAGCCTCTTATGAAGCTCGGAGAAAAGCGCTGCATCCTCCGCTCTCCTCTGCTTCAGCACTGCAACGAGAAACACAGGGTTAGACCTGGTTTAGACCTGGTTTAGACCTGGTTTAGACCTGGTTTAGACCTGGTTTAGACCTGGTTTAGACCTGGTTTAGACCTGGTTTAGACCTGGTTTAGACCTTGATTTAGACCTGGTCTGGACGTGGCTTAGTCCTAGTTCAGACCTTCGTTTAGATCTGGTCTGGACCTGGTTTAGTCATGGTGTAGTCAAGGTTCAGTCCTGGTTCAGTCCTGGTCCAGTCCTGGTCCAGTCCTGGTCCAGTCCTGGTCCAGTCCAGGTTGAGTCCTGGTCCAGTCCTGGTCCAGTCCTGGTCCAGTCCTGGTTCAGTCCTGGTTCAGTCCTGGTCCAGTCCTGGTCCAGTCCTGGTTCAGTCCTGGTCCAGTCCTGGTTCAGTCCTGGTCCAGTCCTGGTCCAGTCCTGGTCCAGTCCTGGTCCAGTCCTGGTCCTAAATATACCGTGTAAATGTGTGACGGGTTTTGCATTGACACAAACAAAGTGCTGCTGCTGTAAAGTGTTATTTTAAAGTGTTATTTTGAGTCAAGGTGAATCGATGGTTTTCACACTGACCCTGATTCTGTCCGGAGGGAGAAGCATTAAAATGCTCTCAGGGTTTAGAGGCAACAAACCCACAAACTCATCACACAACACACAAAATACAATCAGAATCATAGAAGAACAATAATAAAACTATATAAAAACAGGAGTCCGTTTTGTATTAGTTTAATCCTCGTCATGAACAGTCCACAGCGGGATTCAAACCGCAAACCTTCACATCGGTGGTGAAACGTTCCACCAACTGAGCTGCTGCCGCCGCCGCCCTGACTCCCCGTTTCTATGGAGACGTCACTGCTCTGCCTGGAATGTTCCGCAGTGTAACATTAAACAGCTCCACTTTACATTTATTCAATTTTAGTTTAGAGCTCAAAAAGACCCAGAAAAATGGGTGTTCTATGGACCCTTTAAGTCCTGGTTTAGACCTGGGTTAGTCTAGGTTTGGTCTTGTTTTAGGCCTAGTTTAGTCCCAATTTAGCCTCTGGGTTAGACTTGTTTTAATCCTGACTTAGTCCTGATTTAGACCGAGTTTAGACCGGGTTTAGACCTGGGTTAGACCTGTTTTAGTCCTGACTTAGTCCTGATTTAGACCGAGTTTAGACCGGGTTTAGACCTGGGTTAGACCTGTTTTAGTCCTGATTTAGACCGAGTTTAGACCGGGTTTAGTCCTGGTTTAGTCCTGGTTTAGTCCTGGTTTAGTCCTGGTTTAGTCCTGGTTTAGTCCTGGTTTAGTCCTGGTTTAGTCCTGGTTTAGTCCTGGTTTAGACCTGGGTTAGACCTGGTTTAGTCCTGGATTAGTCCTGATTTAGTCCTGGGTTAGTCTCAGTTTAGTCTCTTAGTCTTAAAGCTGCACTGTGTAACTTTACTCTTGTTTGTATCTATGGCGATGTCGTTGCTCTGGGCTGGAATGTTCCACTACAGTACTGCAGCACGTGTATGTGTCTCCATGGAGACGAGGTTACAGGTCAGATCTGTGCAGAGGCGACGCCAGTAACAGTAAGAACACGTGTTTTCATTCCAGACATTTCTTAAAATAAAAACTAGATGGATGTTTAATGCTATATTCTGTAACATTCCAGGCAAACCAATAACATCTCCATGGAGACGAGGAGATGACAGACGAGGAAAGTTCTGCAGTGCAGCTTTAGTATAACCGAGGTGAGTGTGTGTTGTCACTTTCTTGTGAAATCCGCAGAAGATCGGAGCGACATAAAGGTTTATATCAAATCGATGGCGTAAATATTTGATGCGTCCGAAACAGAAACGGAGGAAGGTTAAAAAGTCAAGCAGAAAATCAAAGTCAATTTTATTTTTATGTGGAGCTGAATTATTTATTTTTACGGATGTGGGATTTTCCTCGATGTCGGAACGACTTCGCGGCTTTTTCCACGACAAACCCGAGACACCGTTTAGTGTTTCACGACAGACCCACTCCCCCCGCTCGTTCCCACGGCAATAATATTCCACAGTACGACATTACGTCTGTCGACACTCTGCAGCCGACGTCATCCACATTCCCCCGGGGGGTGCGACGCTAACTGGAGGCACTGCTCTGTCTGAAGCTCCGTTACTCAGGTTAGGCTTTAATCCTCGGAGTTTCAGACTAATTAAAAACCTTTTTGTCCGTGTTCGCTGATGTGACGTCACTGCGGAGAGTCAGTGTCCCTGGGGAATGTTCCGGAGTATGGATTTAACTTTCCGTTTCCGCGGAATCATCCAGGACCGTGATGTTTCCGGAACGCTCTGTCGGGCTGCTGCTATTCTTTTCTTTTTGAAACATCTGACTGGATAACTGAGGGATTCCACAGACTTTTTATTGGCTATGGCAAACTTGCATCTAATTACTGATACTTTGCACCGAGTTCTACATGTATGTCTATGGTGGAATGTTCAGCGGTTACCATGGAGACACAACGCGTACAAGCAAAAGATTGTCTGAAAACTGAAGAAAACATACAAGTGATTTACAGAGCAAGTTTTGGATAAAATTGGATATTTCTGGTCAGATTGCGTTAAAGTTGAACTCAGGATTAAAGTCTCACAGAGTTTCAGACAGAGCGGTGCCTCCAGTTAGCGAGGCCTAGAGCCTTTTCTCAACCTTATCTCACCGTAAAAATCAAACATAAACCGCCAAAGATCTCACGTTTCAGGGCTGTTCATGGTAAAAGGTGCAAACAAGTTACCGTGGCAACCAGAGCTCCTGTATGTGACCTACTATATGGCAATAACCCTCCAGAAAGTTACACAGTGTTGCTTTAATTTTATTTTACTGTCAGTGAAGGGATAACACAGGCTTTTCCACTGAGTCACTAATGTTTAAGGGATAACACTTTTCCACTGAGTCACTAACATTTTCTAGTTTATTTTTTATGATTAATTTCTTCATATGAGCCGTTATTTCTGCGGTGCAGTTTTCGGCTTTTGGATTCTTACGTTCTTTCTTGATCTTGTCCGAGACCAGGATCTCGTCCCGCTCGATGGTGGGGGCGTAGTTGCTCCCGATCACCCGGACGGCGTACTGGAACTGGTGCGCCACCTCAGCTGGAAAACACACGGGAAGCAGAACGCAGAAAACACTTGTTTTTCTTATTGCTAAAAAGTGAATAATAAGCACAATTATAAGCAGTTTTATGCCATACTGCGGTACAAAACCCTAACATATCTCCAACCAGGTGCTGGACTTGTACAAGGAAAGTTACATAGTGCAGCTTTAACCATAAAACAGGTCAACACATGTGCAAATCTGAGAGTTACACATAAAACTCCACCTGAGACTCTCACCTGTCAGCTCAGTACATTTGTATACACTGTTTACTAATGAAAATGCAATAACTTAGCAGATGATTTTGCAGTTTTTCTCACATTTTTATTTATTTATTCCATAACAATTCTTGAATACTTTGATAGAATACTACATCTATGAAGCATATTAAGTTTGTAAATTCATTAATAAAGTGAAATTGTGAGCTGTAGTGACTGTTTGACGAGGAAAACCAACAAACAAAAGCCGTGAGCCAAACATAACTCAAATAATCCTCTTTGGGCACCGTGGGAAAGTGGTTTAAGTAAAGTAAAAATCAATGCCCAGATCCAGAGCTGCATTTTCCGAGATTTATTCCCCTGCCCCACAAATTAAACCAAAAACAAAAAAAGTGCCAAGTTAAATAAAAGCAAATTAGACTAAACAAATGAGCAAACATAATATTAACATAGCAAAAATGTATTACACTAATTAACAAAACTAATTGACATAAAGAAAAATAATAAACTGATTTTAGAATAAACAAAATAAGCAAATATCTCCTCCATGAGCCTTCCTTATATTATGAGACCAGTGCTATGATGACTAATGTTTTCAGTGTAACTCAAGACAGAGCTGCCATCACACCACGGTATAAAAACAAGAGACTAAAGCTAAATGAATGCTTTTATCTAAACATCATATTGATTTCTGTCAGATTTATCCGTATTTGACGTAGGAATGATGCTAACTGCAGCTATTGATAATAATAATGTAATGTAAACAGTTATCGATCTTCGTGCCATTATTTCCGCATTTGTTACTTAAAATACAAGACAATCGGATGTATTTTCAAGAAATAGCGATATTTATTTGTGTTTCGGGAATGAAGTAAGTCTGATTTTAAGTAATAAATGTGTTAAAATGTCACAATTTAGCTTCTGAATGGATCAACGGTCCAGGTACGCGGAAGTAGATGAACCAATCAGAGCAGCGCTTTCCTTCAGCTCAACCAATCAGCGACGACTTCAAAATATACAGTTAATTTGATAAAACATTAAACTTACGCTTAATTACATAATTTTACGACAACATTCTTAAGCCGAAATGTTTATCACGAAAAGTAGAAATTGTGATCAAGTTTTCAGGGTAATCGGTGAAGGGAATGTGTTTATAAAAGTTTAGTAAAAATTAAAATGTCAACTTTCGGGGCTGTGTCTGGGTCGAACCGCAGCTCGGGCGGTGAGAGCGGGAGCCCGAGCTGTGGTTAGACGCCTTACCCTCGCTCTTCCCGGTCACTCTGCAGCACAGGCTCTGGAGCAGCACGTTGGGGGATTTCTGGTCCAGCGTGGCCATCTCGTCTCCCGGCCTGTGTCAGCTCTTTATCGGGGTGTTTTTTGCGGGTAAACGGTGCAGAAAGAGGCGGTTAGCTCCAGCATCCCCCCGCAAACAGCGCCATTTTGACAAAGATTAGAAAATAAAACTTATTTTCCGACATGGTTCTTTCAAAATAAAAGCCGCAAAACAACTTCATGGCCTAAAAACATTTCGTTTTTAAGTTATTTTAAATGTTCTTGCCTAGATTACTTCATAATAAGAAGTAGAATCCATTATAGACTTAAATGATCCATAAATTAAATTATTTGAACATAGTAGCTCAAATATAAAACACATAACAAAGAGAAACAAAAAATATATATGCATAAGTTTGTATATTAAAACTGCAGAATTAACTTTAGAATTTTGACTGCCATGTTTATTTTGTGGTTTAATCGATTTATTTAATTGCAGTTTGCATATTTCATGATATTAAACTATCCAATATGAATTCTATCTACTGTAATTAGTTTCAATCCTAGACTATAATAAAATTGTATTATTTTAATTGTATTATTTTTATCATTGCATTTTTATTTTATTTTTATTATTTTTTATTATTATGTTTTATCATTTTTATTTATTACTTATTTTTAATGCATTGTTTTATTATTATACATTTTATTAAAGCTCCATGGTTTTAATGCCAAAAAATGAATATTATTACAAACATTACAGTTTATTTAAATTATCTGGTTGCTTAATAATTATTTAATGTTGTAAATAAATCATTAAACTGTTTACTTCGACTGTCAAAATTAAAACACAAAATTTTACCACGGGCATGTTTTATTTTATTTTGTAGTCTCTTACCGGAAGTGGTCCTACTCGTTTTTGTAAATTTGTTTTGAATTTTTGAAGCACACGCGCCGAAACGAGTCTAACACAACCGGAGGCACGATCGTGTTTACATCCGCAACTAAATCTGATCGCTATAGATTTGGTTTATCGGTTTAGATTTGTGGCGTTATCAGATTATTAAAATGCAAACAGTTCAATCTGATGTAATCTGATTTCTCTTCGGTGCGGGTAATCTGATTTCTCTCTGATGCGGGTAATCTGATTTCTCTCTGATGCGGGTAATCTGATTTCTCTCTGATGCGGGTAATCTGATTTCTCTCTGATGCGGGTAATCTGATTTCTCTCTGATGCGGGTAATCTCATTTCTCTCTGATGCAGGTAATCTGATTTCTGTCTGATGCGGGTAATCTGATTTCTGTCTGATGCGGGTAATCTGATTTCTCTCTGATGCGGGTAATCTGATTTCTCTCTGATGCGGGTAATCTGATTTCTCTCTGATGCGGGTAATCTGATTTCTGTCTGACTGTTCACTTCTGCAGGTTTGGACGAGGAAAATTATGCAAAAAAAAAAAGGGCAAACGAATGTGGCAAAGGCAAAAATGAAAGATGAAATGGTGTCCCCTGCTCGTCTCCATGGCGACAGGTAAAGTTATGGCCACACTGCGAAACATTTCAGGACTTTTACTGTCCATCTGTGTCACTATGCCCACTGTCAAAATGGGAAATAATCGTCAATAAGAGTTCAACAGACAAAAACATATGCAGATTTGTGTTACAGTAGTGAGTTCTTGGGTCTAATCACTGATATAAATGACCAGCTTCAACATTTGTGGATATTTCATGGTAAAATAAAGCCAAATCAAGAGGAAAATGTGGCCCCTGAGCCTCTAGAATCTGAAAACGACCAATTACGCAATGTTGTTTTTGTTTGTTAGTTGTATTTGGAGAGATTTGTACAGGTTTGAGTCGTTTTTATTCTTCTGTATCTAAAATGTCATTTACCCACGTCACAAAACCGGCACATGACGAGTTCCTCTGGGCTCTGACGGGGATAAGAACTCTGGGAAAACCTGGGAAAACTGCGAGAATGTCCCGGTTTTCTTCGTCTAGACGTCATTGTATCTTTAGTTTTTTCTTTGTACAAATTGCTCATTAAATTGTGTGTCTAACGCTGCTGCTGAATCCACAGTTTATTAGACCTGATTTAGTCCTGGTTTAGTCCTGGTTTAGTCCTGGTTTAGACCTGGTTTAGTCCTGGTTTAGACCTGGTTTAGACCTGGTTTAGTCCTGGTTTAGACCTGGTTTAGTCCTGGTTTAGTCCTAGTTTAGACCTGGTTTAGTCCTGGTTTAGTCCTGGTTTAGACCTGGTTTAGTCCTGGTTTAGACCTGGTTTAGACCTGGTTTAGTCCTGGTTTAGTCCTGTTTTAGACCCGGTTTAGACCTGGTTTAGTCCTGGTTTAGTCCTAGTTTAGACCTGGTTTAGACCTGGTTTTTTACATGCATTTTCAATAGGAAAACGTGGCCCTTGAAGCCCCAGAATCTGAACATGACCCATTATTCCACCGCTGGTTTTGTTTGTTGACGTTCTCGTTGTCGTGGACCGTCTGAAGGGCTTTAAACCGTAACATTAACACCGCGAGTTTGTGGAGCGGATCCCGAACAGCAGAGTCGGTGTTTCGGTTTCCTGCAGGCGGAGGAGCAGCAGCCGTAACGTCCCCGGGCGTCGCTCTGAAATAATTGGCCCACTTCACCGAACCAGAGCGTGACCCTATTAGCCCGGAGTGCGCCGTAAGAATAGAGTCGGGCAGGTCTGAGCACGAGTTTACAAACCCGCGTGTGCGGTCACGGCGCGTGTGCGGTCACGGCGCGTGTGCGGTCACGGCGCGTGTGCGGTCACGGCGCGTGTGCGGTCACGGCGCGTGTGCGGTCACGGCGCGTGTGCGGTCACGGCGCGTGTGCGGTCACGGCGCGTGTGCGGTCACGGCGTGTGGAGGCCCGTCCGCGGATCCTGCTGCTGCTGCTAATCGCCGTAAAACAAGACGCGAGTTCGAACACGACGACGAGAGACGAGTTTGAGTTTCCTGTCACGTCTGAGAATGAAAGAGGAACAGAAAAAACAGAAAAGAAGATCTGAGAAATGTGTTTATTTAAAGGTCTCATCCGACTCTGTTCTGGTGTGGTTTCCCCACAAACACAAACCCAGGAGGAGAGGAGGAGCCCGGGGAGATGGAGGTGAGCTCCACGGGGGAGAGGAGGAGCCCGGGGAGATGGAGGTGAGCTCCACGGGGGAGAGGAGGAGCCCGGGGAGATGGAGGTGAGCTCCACGGGGGAGAGGAGGAGCCCGGGGAGATGGAGGTGAGCTCCACGGGGGAGAGGAGGAGCCCGGGGAGATGAGGAGCCCGGGGAGATGGAGGTGAGCTCCACGGAGGAGAGGAGGAGCCCGGGGAGATGGAGGTGAGCTCCACGGGGGAGAGGAGGAGCCCGGGGAGATGGAGGTGAGCTCCACGGGGGAGAGGAGGAGCCCGGGGAGATGGAGGTGAGCTCTGTGGAGCAGCAGGTGGCGGCTTTTCTTGCATCCAGGGACATCCATCTTGATGTGGACTCCCTTGAGGCGTGTCACCCTCTGCCCACGAGGAAGGGCAACGTTACTCCAGGTGTCCTTTTGAGGTTTGTGAACAGAAAAAATAAGATTGCACTGATAAAACAAGGAAAGAAATTAAAGGGAACCAATGTTTATTTGAATGACCACCTAATGACCACCTAATGACCACCTAATGACCACCTAATGACCACCTAATGACCACCTGAATGCTGAAACTGCCCCAAAAGCCAGAAAACAAAAGAAAATCCAGAATACCTGGGTGATGAACTGTAGAGTATTTATTAAACTAAAGGCCTGAACAGGCTCAGGTTCTGTTCATCAAGGACATGAAGGAACTGGAAAAATATGAACGTCAGTAAAGTGAGTTCAAAAACAGACAAAACCAAACAAACAAACTGTCACTGCCCAATATTCCAGGTGCCTCAGGAGATGGCGATAATGACAGACAACAAACACTTCTGAGCGGTGAACTGGGACCTGAGCTTATCTGAGTGCACTGAGCACAATGAAAGGGGCTCAGAGGCAGAGACAGATCCTGATATGTTCTTTTCATCCAACATTATGAAGTGTCATTATTCTACTGAAGATGAACATAATAACTCAATATAATAACTCTGTCAAATCAGAATGATTCAGTTCAGTAGTAGAATCATGTACACAAACAGTTGAAGCCTTTTAGTGTAAAAACAGCCTCAGAAACATGTTTAATGATGAGGAAGGTGCTGACTTCGAGTTAGACTCTCACTTATGTTAAATAAATAAAGCAGGTGGAGGTGTTGCTATATACGTCTGTAAAAATATATAATTTAAAGCAATAGAAAAAACGACATTAACAATAACAGAGGTGTTAGAATGTACATCTATAGAAATGTTCAATGCAGAAAAGAAAAACATTATTATAAGTTGTTTCTACAGGGCACCAGGTCCAAATTCAGATGTATTTACAGATTGGGTGGAAAAAAACGTATTCAGAAGTAAATAATAAAACATAAAACACCAAATAAACATAAAACAACTGAGGAGTTTATCAGCAGGAGGCAAAGTGTTTGTTTATATCCGACCATAACGAGGCCCAGTCGAATTACAACACACAGATTATAGAAAACATCTTTACAAATAACATGGAGTCTACAAATGTCAGTGGATTAATGAGTTCTGATATAACTGACCATCTGACTAGAAGTATAACTATCACGAAACATCTCAAAAATCTGTATTTAAACGAGTAAGAAAAGAGGAAGCAATAGAATCATTTAAATCTACAGCAGAACTGGGACACTGTAAACACTGAGGAGGATGTGGATCGTGCATTCAATAACCTTTTAGACATTTTGTTAGAATAATTCTGTATATTATCCCATATTTGTCTTAATCATGTGTTAGATATTTGTGTATTTGCAATAATCTCTTTTGTGCTTGAAAACTGTGTGCAGTACTTTTCCACTTCTGTGCAGCTGAAGGCCGGAGCCAGGCTTATCAGACTATGAGACTGGAGCTGTCTGATTTTAGCAAAACATGAACTGAATGTGCTCAAACTCCAGCGTAATCTCCACACTCAGCCTACTGTCCGACCTTGATCAATAATGCAGAATCATATTTTATTATATTTATCCTATCTTGGTATCGCTGCTGTCCCCCCCCCTTAAATTCATTAGATTAAGAACAAAAGAATCTGAACATAGATGTAAATTATACTAAAATAAATTAACTCATATAATAAGAACTAGTAAGAAGTTATATTATACTAATCTAATAAATAATAATAAAAATAATAGTAAAAAGGTTTGGGGAATAGGAAGGTAGTGTTAAACATAATGCGTGAGTCAGAAGTAACAGATATCGTTAATAAATGTAAAACTAAAATATCGACTGATTGTTATGACACAGATATGACGATAGTTAAAAGAGTAACACACAGTATCTCCAAACCATTAACGCACATATGCAACTTATCATTTCAGACTGGGACATTTCCAAATAAAATGAAACTTGCAAAAATAACAGCACTATACAAAAACACATGTTCACAAACTACAGACCAGTCTCTCTGCTCCCTCAGTTTTCCAAAATATTAGAAAAGCTTTTTAATAACAGATTCGAATCATTTATAGATAAACATAATATAATGAAAGTCAGTGTGGGTTTAGGTCGGGAAGGACGACATCTATGGCAATACCTGAAGCTGTGGAAGAAAGAAAACACCCTCGACAGGAAAAAATATGCAGTTGGGATATTTATTGACTTAAAAAAAGCTTTTGATGCCATTAATCATTCAATATTACTCAGAAAACTTGAAAGATACGGCATTAGGTTTTGTGGGGTCCCTCAGGGTTCTGTACTGGGCCCCGGGTTATTCATCTTGTATATAAATGACATATTTAATGTATCAAAAGTATTAAAATTATTATTATTCGTGATAATTATAGTCAACTTATAGATAATGTTAATAATGAGCTAATTCAATTAACAACATGGATGGATATAAATAAATGATCATTAAATTTAAGTAAAACTAAGGTCATGTTGTTCGGAAATTGTAAAGAAAATTCAGACGTAGTAATAAATACAGATGGTGCTGCAGTAGATACAGTGTCAGAAATCAAATTCTGAGGAATAAATGTTGACAGTAAAACTGAGCTGGAAACAGACAAATACAAAGTCTCAGTCGTTACTAAAGCTAAATACTTCTTAAATTATAATGCACTGTATTTATTGTATTGCTCACCAGTTTTGCCCTATTTCACTTATTGTATAGAGGTTTGGGGCAATAACTATTACTATAACTTTATACTCCAAAAACGAGCAATAAGAATTATACACGAGGTTTTTATGATCACACCAGTGCTTTTTGTGTGCAATCCAAACTGTTCAAATCCTTTGAGTTAGTGGATTATTATAGGACTGTGAAATTGTATATAAAGCTAATAAAAATATGCTGCCTATGACTATTGAAAGGCTGTTTTCCCAGAGAGGAGGAGGCGATAATCTGAGGGGGTTTGATCACTTTAAGATCCCGCCAGACACAGTTTGTGTGTCTGTGTCGGATGTGTTAAACTTTAGAACAGACTGGGGTCAGATCTCAGGCAGTGTCCAAATATTCATCAATTTAAATCAAAATACAAAAAAAGGATTTAGTTCCATGAATGAGGACAGGAAAGTCTGAACTTTACTTAATAATGTGTTATCTGTACCTATGTAAGGGCTAGAAAAACATTATTATTATTATAATAGAATGGGTCAGGAACTAGAACTAAGTAAAGATATTATACTGTATATTAATTCAGAGTATATTATGTATTCACCATATAATTCTTATATTGCTTATGATCATTCATAGTGATTGTAGAAACAATATTATAAGTTAGACGTAAGTTTACCTGTGTAATATGGTCCACAGATGAATGTGGAAAGCACCTTTCCTCACTTAATACTGAGGCCTGTGTTTCTGTCTTTATTGTAGTATTATTGCTATTACTATTATTGTCATTATTATTATATCAATATCTATCATACTGATAAATATAGAACTAATCAACTTCAGTAATAGGAAATGGTGCTAATAATGGTAATAAATTAAGTCTCTTTTAAAACACTTTTCCTCTTTTAAAACACTTTTCCTCTTTTAAAACACTTTTCCTCTTTTAAAACACTTTTCCTCTTTTAATGCACAGAAAATATTACCATCATCATCAAAACTCCACATGACCACAAAATGCTTTTGTCATAACGAAAATTATATATAAATACAAAATGAGTAATGTGTTGATATGTGATGAGGGTAATGCAGTAGTAGTAGTAGTAATAGTAGTAGTAGTACAGTGGTGGTATATTAAGAGTTGAATGTACAAGAAAAAGTTATATAAATTAGTTCATGTGTGGATATAACTTTGTGTAGGTATTCATCATGTATTACAAGCTGAATATTATATATACACATGGGTATATGTGTGTATATATGTGTGTGTGTATGTATGTATGTGTATGTGTGTATACATGTGTGTGTATATGTATATTATGCATACAACTGGCTTAGTGCTGTACAAATAGACTAGACATTTTAAGTTATAACAGCAACCAGCAAATGTAAGTATGAACAGGGGGAGTAAAAAAGTTGGTCTTCTTCCCACTCCTTTTTGAGCCAATATTATTCTCTGTTATCTGTGTAAATGTGCAAAGGCAGTATGTATATGTTTTGTATTAGATATCAATCGTATATCATGTTTACTTCACCCAGTGTGGTGCAGTATTGTACATAGTACTGTACATGATCATCTATTTTGTAAGGCTCAAAATAAAAGCAATCAATCAATCCAAATTTTAAAGAACTATAGGGGTAATGACTTTCATCGTTGTTATTACTATTCTATTATTTTTTATTATTATTTAAGTATTTTATTTTATTTTATTGTTCGTATGTAATGTTCTTCTTAAAGCTTAAAAAATTATATATAATAAACTCCTCATTGTTTCATGTTTAGGCTCAAAGTTTCCATGAGAAATCAGTAATAGGATTTTTCCTGTGTACTTCGGAGCTTTGTCACACGATTTAAGCGTTTTAATTAATTTAACCTAAATTATTTTATAGTTGTCTTGTGGTCCTATAAGAGTCATGATTTTAGCTATGATATATTTATAAATTTAAACGCACATCTCGAGTTGTTTTGTGAGTTTTTATCTAAATCTGATTCGAATATAACGACAACTCCGGCGTCCGCCACACTGCGCATGCGCCGGAGCAGCCCCACGCGCACAACCCCGCACGCGCGCACCACCTGGTCGGCTACTCGTGACGGAGATCAAAGCAAAGCGCCTTTGGACGCGGCGCGAGACACGCTCCTAATCCGCGCGCGAGGCTCCCGCTCCGGACTTGAACCCCCCGAGGCTCCGCGCGGCCCCAGCCCGGAGGAGGCGCGCTGTCAGCGGGGAAGAGAGCCGCGCAGAGCCGCTCCACCTCCGGCTCCTCCGGCTCCGGACGGCAGCAGGTTTTTAATTCCAGGAAGAAGTGAAGTGAGCGACATGGAGCAGCCGGGCGCGGAGGAGGCGAGCTAGCGCAGGAATTTACACCGACAGCCGAGTTTGGAGCGAGTTTGGGGCGAAGAGAAGCCGCGGAGGAGCGGAGGAGACCCGGGGGAGAGCGGAGGAGACCCGGGGGAGAGCGGAGGAGACCCGGGGGAGAGCGGAGGACAGCGGGGGACAGGATGGGGCTGGACTGCAGCACGCTCCGGACCCTCATCAGCAGATACGTGAGTCTGAAACACCGAGAAATGCACGAATTAAACACTTTAACCGAGCGTAAAAACACGGTCCTCGTTACGGCAGATTAGCGATATTGGTTTCAAATTCCAACGGAGCGCGACGCGCCTCCGGATTAAGTTTCACTCGCGGAAAGAACGCGAAAAAAAGGCGAAAACGAGCCGGGACACGCGGGTTAAAACTCCACCACTGACACAGACGCTGAAATAACGCAGAATTGTCGCTTTTTTTGCGTGTTTTAAAGTAAGTTTTGCGGAGCTGTGCGTGGAAAGTGCACCTAAACACGCCACGCACGTTCATTGGATTAGGCGGTAATTCCCTGACGCTTTCTCGGGGCGCAGACTCCGGGGACGAGCTGCAAAAACTACAGTTGTCACAGTTTTTAATGAGTAAAAAGGTCATTTGAGGTGATTTGTTGGAGCCCAAACACGGCAGAAGTCGTTGCGTTTGCGTAAATCGTGCAGACGGACGAGTTTTGGCGCAAGTCTGGACCTGTAGAAAGAGACAAAAGCGACCGGAGTGAACTCTGCCCGCGGGGTTCGGAGGGTTTTAATTACACTTTACGACATTTTTTTGAGTTATAAATAAGTCAAAATAAATGCATGCGCCAATATGTCTGGGATTGTAAAATATTGTAAAATTAAGTTATGTTTTTGGATAATTTTTAATTTATAAGCAACACATAAATAAATTTGATCTGTTAAATGAAAATACTGTAGTTTGTTTGCATTACATAAGTCAGTTATTTTGAACTGTCTGTTTTATTGATGTTCTACATTAAAATATGGACTAAACCAGGACTAAACCAGGACTAAAGCAGGACTAAAGCAGGACTAAAGCAGGACTAAACCAGGACTAAAGCAGGGACTAAAGCAGGGACTAAAGCAGGGATTAAACCAGGACTAAAGCAGGACTAAAGCAGGACTAAAGCAGGACTAAAGCAGGTCTAGATCAGGACTAAAGCAGGTCTAAAGCAGGTCTAGATCAGGACTAGAACAGGACTAAACCAGGACTAAACCAGGACTAAGCCAGGACTAAGCCAGGACTAAACCAGGACTAAACCAGGACTAAGCCAGGACTAAACCAGGACTAAACCAGGACTAAACCAGGACTAAACCAGGACTAAAGCAGGACTAAAGCAGGACTAAAGCAGGACTAAAGCAGGACTAAACCAGGACTAAAGCAGGGACTAAAGCAGGGATTAAACCAGGACTAAAGCAGGACTAAAGCAGGTCTAGATCAGGACTAAAGCAGGTCTAAAGCAGGTCTAGATCAGGACTAGAACAGGACTAGAACAGGACTAGAACAGGACTAAACCAGGACTAAAGCAGGACTAAAGCAGGACTAAAGCAGGGACTAAACCAGGGATTAAACCAGGACTAAAGCAGGACTAAAGCAGGTCTAAAGCAGGTCTAGATCAGGACTAGATCAGGACTAAAGCAGGTCTAGATCAGGACTAAAACAGGACTAAAGCAGGTCTAAAGCAGGTCTAAAGCAGGTCTAAAGCAGGTCTAGAACAGGACTAAAGCAGGACTAAAACAGGACTAAAGCAGGTCTAAAGCAGGTCTAAAGCAGGACTAAAGCAGGACTAAAGCAGGACTAAAGCAGGTCTACAGCAGGACTACAGCAGGACTACAGCAGGACTACAGCAGGACTAAACCAGGTCTACATGAGGACTTAAACCGTGCTGCAGACTCGGAGGAAGTTTCGTGTTTTTAATGAGGAAGTGACTGAATAATTAGCACCTGATTTAAACTGTGACACAAGCTGCAGATTCTGTCATTCTCCACAAATAAACGAGGCAAAAGAATCGATACCAAGGCGAGTATCGATACTAGGACGGGTATCGATACCAGGACGATTATCGATACTGGGACGAGTGCCTCCAGTTCCTCAGGTCTGGGTCCTAAAAAGTCCTATTTTCAGGACAGAGCAGAACTTTTCCTGAATGTGTTTAGAACAATCTGGAGCAGAGAGTCTGAGAGTTTAGTCCTGGGTTAGTCCTGGTTTAGTCCTGGTTTAGTCCTGGTTTAGTCCTGGTTTAGACCTGATTTTAGTCTGGTTTTTAATTTTTCTGGTTTAGTCACTTAGACCTGATTTTAGTCCTGGTTTTTAGTCTGGTTTTAGACCTGGTTTAAAACCTGGTTTGGTCTGGTTTTAGACCTGGTTTTGTGACTCCTGGTTTTAGAACCTGGTTTTAGACATGGTTTTAGAGACCTGGTTTTAGACTAAGTTTTAGAACAGTGTTTTTAGACCTGGTTTAATCTTGTTCTGCCGTCGTTCCTCCACAAACACCTGGAGTTTTGTTCAGGACGATTCTGCTCACGATAAAATCAGAGCTCAGGTCCTGAAATCGTCTTTTATGAGTTTGTTTTTATCACACGTCTGAGATTCCTCCTCCTCTTCTTGTCTTCCTCCTCTCCTCTCTCCTCCCCTCTCTCTCTCATCATCATGTATATAAATAATCATGTAAATATGTGTGGTAAGTAAATATAATATGTAAATGTGTAAGTAAGTAAATATAGTGTGTGTAGTAATAGTAAATAGTAGTAAATATTAATGGTAGTAATTATTAATTAATATCCTATAGTAATTAATATGATAGTCTCCTGGTAAATTGATAGTATTAGTAATGAAGTAATTGTGTGTAAATAGTATTGATGATGATGGTAATGATCTCCTAGTAATGATGGTATTAATAATGATAATGATAGTAATGATGATAGTAATAGTAATGACATGATAATAGTAGTAATGAGTATTAATGATAGTAATGATGTATATTAATGATAGTGATAGTAATAGTAATGATGATGGTAATCGATTAAAGTGGTAATTAATCGATAGTAATAGTAGTAATTAATAGTAATGATAGTAATAGTAATTAATGTGTTAGTAAGTATTGATAGTGATAGTGGTAATTGATGATAATGATGATGATGGTCAGTGATGATATTAATTAGTGGTATTAATGATAGTAGTGAATGGTAATGATAATGGTATTATTGATGAGGTAATAATGTTAGTATTGATGATAGTGATGGTAGTGATAATGATGATGATATAGTGAAAATGATGAGTAATAGTATTAATTAATGAGTAGGTAATGGTATTGATGTAATAGTAATTAAGTGTGATAGTAGTGTAATGATAATTAATTATTGAGTAGTGATAGTATTAATATTAGTAGTAATGATAATGATGATAGGTATTAATGATAGTATTGATGTAATATGTATTAGTGTGTAATAATAATAATGATAGTATGTCATCAGCCAATAGTAAACGTGTGATATTAAATTAATGGTTTTAATAGTGAGTAATGAAATAGTATATGATAGTAGTGGTGATATCAATGATAATGATAGTATTAGTGAACAGTAATGATAGTATTGATGATAGTGTTAGTGATATTATGATGATGATAATGATGATAGTATTAATTGATGAACGTGAGTGAGTATGTATTAGTATTAGTGATATTAAATGATAGTGGTGGTAGTGGTAATAGTATTGATGATAATTAATGATGAAGTATTAGTAAGTGAGGTAAATATGACGTAAATAGTAATGATTATTAGTCGTAGTAATAGTAAATGATAGTAATGAGTATTGATAGTATTAGTGATAGTAAATGTTGTAATTAGTAATTATTAATTAAGTGGTAATGAGTAGTGTGATGATGAGTGTCATTAGTATTAGTGGTAATAGTAGACGTAATGATGGGCAATGTGTTCGTGTATGATATCGTCAATGATAGTAGTAGTATGGTAAATATTGATAGTAATGTATTAGTAAGTAGTAAATGATGGTGATAGGTATTGATGATGGTGATAATCGTCAATAGTGTGATAATCGTCATAGTGATAGTAATTAATGGTGTGATAGTGTTAGTGAAGGTAGTGGTGGTAATGATGATGATATGATTAATTAATTATGATGATATTGATATTGTAGTAGTGGTAATGGTAATGATGATGATAATTAGTATGATGTAGTAATTAGTAATGATGATATTAATTAATGATGATGGTATTAGTAGACGGCGTAATGATTAGTAATGGCCGATGATGAAATGATTAGACGGTAGTAATAGTAGTAGTGTTTGATATTAAATGAGCGATAGTATAGTAATGTGTGTGATAGTAATGATAGTAAGTAATGGTAATGTGTGTAATGTAATGATAGTAGTAATGATGATATTGATGGTAGTAGTATGATAAATGATAGGGGACGGCGTGTGTGTGATAAATGATAGCGATGAAATTATTGATATGATGGTATTAGTGGTAATCAATATTAGTAATTGATGATGGTACGTGGTAATGATGATAGCGATAAATAGACGTAGTAATGATAATGATGATAGTAGTGATATTGTGGTAGTAATGTGGTATAGTAATGAAGTGATATTGATGATGATAATGATGATAGTAAATGATGATGATAGTATTGATGATAGTGATAATGATAGTTTTGATGTGGTAATGATGATAGTAATCAAATGGTGCAATGATGAACGTGATAGTAGTATTAGTAGTAGTATTAGTGATAGTAATGATAATGGTAATTAGTAATTGATGTGTGGTATTGGTAGTGTGTTAGTATTAGTAATGATGATGATAATGATGAGTAGTATTGATAGTAAATTAGTAATGATATGTGTGATGGTGAAGTAAATATTAGTGATAATGATGATGAGTAATGATAATGATTAGTAATTAGTATATGATGATATGTAATCGAATCATCGATGGTAATAAATGATGGTAATGTGATGGGCGATGATGTTTGTGATAGCGAATTGAGTAGTAATGAGTATGATATGGTAATAAATTGGTAATTAATAATTGATGATAATGGTAATGATATTGATATGATGATGATGATTGATAATGATAGTAATGATAATTAATGATATGATACGTAATAATGATGATGTATAATCAATATTAGTAGTAATGATGGTAGTAATGATAATAATGGTAATAATGATAATTAATATATATCGATAATGATGATGATGATAATTAATTGATGATAGTGGTAATGATATTAATGATATTAATGCCACTCTCTCCTCTCCTCTCTCTCTCCTCTCTCTCTCCTCCTCCTCTCCTCCTATCTCCTCTCTCCTCCTCTCTCCTCTGCTCTCTCCTCCTCTCCTCCTCTCTCCTCTCTCCTCCTCTCCTCCTTTCTACTCTCCTCTCCTATCCTCTCTCCTTTCTCCTCCTCCCCTCTTCTCTCCTCTCTTTCTCTCCTCCTCTCTCCTCCTCTCTCCTCCTCTCTCCTCTCCTCTCTCCTCCTCTCCTCCTCTCTCCTCCTCTCCTCCTTTCTACTCTCTCCTCTCCTATCCCCTCTCCTCCTCTCTCCTCCTCTCTCCTCTCCTCCTCTCTCCTCCTCTCCTCCTCTCTCCTCATCTCCTCCTTTCTACTCTCTCCTCTCCTATCCTCTCTCCTCCTCTCCTCCTCTCTCCTCTCCTCCTCTTGTTTGTGACTCGTGTAATGGATTTGTTTACTTTGAGTCGGTCGATGCTTCAGATGTTTGGATCTACATTATCTCTAATGCGTTTAACAATATCCATCCTTCCTCGCTCTCTCCCTCTTTTCTCTCCTCCTCTGTCTCCTCACTCCTCCTCCCTCCTCTTCATCCCTCTCTTCTCCCTCGCTCCTCTCTGTATTGACTGATCTGTCACTGTTGTACTGACAAACATTTGGACATCTCTAACCTGTCCTCTTCCGCCCCCTCCTTCTCCTCCTCTTCTTTTCTGATTTAGTCCTGGTTTAGTCCTGGTTTAGTCCTGGTTTAGTCCTGGTTTAGACCTGGTTTAGTCCTGGTTTAGACCTGGTTTAGACATGTCCTGGTTTTGTCCTGGTTTAGTCCTGGTTTAGTCCTGGTTTAGTCCTGGTTTAGTCCTGGTTTAGTCCTGGTTTAGACATGCCCTGGTTTAGTCCTGGTTTAGACATGTCCTGGTTTAGTCCTGGTTTAGTCCTGGTTTAGTCCTGGTTCAGTCCTGGTTTAG
This sequence comes from Odontamblyopus rebecca, assembly GCA_030686955.1. Classification (NCBI taxonomy): domain Eukaryota; kingdom Metazoa; phylum Chordata; class Actinopteri; order Gobiiformes; family Gobiidae; genus Odontamblyopus; species Odontamblyopus rebecca. Next base: position 2,199,026 of record CM060675.1, read on the forward strand.
ACATGTCCTGGTTTAGTCCTGGTTTAGACATGTCCTGGTTTAGTCCTGGTTTAGTCCTGGTTTAGTCCTGGTTTAGTCCTGGTTCAGTCCTGGTTTAGACATGTCCTGGTTTAGTCCTGGTTTAGTCCTGGTTTAGTCCTGGTTCAGTCCTGGTTCAGTCCTGGTTTAGTCCTGGTTTAGTCCTGGTTTAGTCCTGGTTTGGTCCTGGTTCAGTCCTGGTTTAGTCCTGGTTTAGTCCTGGTTTAGTCCTGGTTTAGTCCTGGTTTAGTCCTGGTTTGGTCCTGGTTTAGTCCTGGTTTAGTCCTGGTTTGGTCCTGGTTTAGTCCTGGTTTAGTCCTGGTTTAGTCCTGGTTTAGTCCTGGTTTAGTCCTGGTTTAGTCCTGGTTCAGTCCTGGTTTAGTCCTGGTTTGGTCTGAGCTTTTGTGTTTGTGAATCTTTTGTTTTGACGTTTACTTCACTGAACAGTTCAGAGTGCTGAAGTACTCTGTTTACTGCAGTATTTGTATGTACTTTAGTGCTGAAGTACTCTGTTTACTGCAGTATTTGTATGTACTTTAGTGCTGAAGTACTCTGTTTACTGCAGTATTTGTATGTACTTTAGTGCTGAAGTACTCGGGGTACTGCAGTATTTGTATGTACTTTAGTGCTGAAGTACTCGGGGTACTGCAGTATTTGTATGTACTTTAGTGCTGAAGTACTCGGGGTACTGCAGTATTTGTGTTCTTGTCGTGGGAAAGTACAGAGTAGTTTTCCTACATTCCATTTTCTCTGAGTCAGAAGTTCGAGAACTCAGGACGTGAGTAACTCTGTGGATCAATGACTGGGAAAGAAAACGATGCACTTTAACTTAACTTTAACTTCATTATTCTGTCAATTTTACAAAACATTTGAGATTTGTGTTTTAGGAAAAAGATTCTGTTCAAAGTTCAGATTTTAAACCAGAAGAATTAAGAAAAAAACAAACTCAAGAATCACATTTCAGGACACGTTTTACTGAAGGTTACAGCAGTTTACATGAGAGCTTTAACTCTGAATAAAATCACTGAATTCTGAATTAAAATAAGTGAATTCTGAATAAAATCACTGAATTCTGAATGAAAATATTTGAATTCTGAATAAAAAAATCACACAATCCCAAATTAAAATCACTGAATTCTGAATTAAAAATCACTGAATTCTGAATAAAAATAATTGAATTCTGAATAAAAATTACTGAATTCTGAATTAAAAAATAATTGAATTCTGAATTAAAAAATAATTGAATTCTGAATAAAAATTACTGAATTTTGAATAAAAAAATCATTGAATTCTGAATAAAATAATTGAATTCTGAATAAAATATATTTGAATTCTGAATAAAAATAACTGAATTCTGAATTAAAATCACTGAATTCTGAATAAAATAACTGAATATTGACTAAAAATCACTGAATTCTGAATAAAAATAATTGAATTCCGAATTAAAATAATTGAATTCTGAAAAAAAAGACTGAATTCTGAATTAAAAAATCATTGAATTCTGAATAAAAAATTAATTGAATTCTGAATAAAAATCACTGAATTCTCAGCAGAATTAATTTCCATGTAAACTGCAAGGAGAATATTTTAATTCAGAACTGTCATGTAAACATGGTGTGTGTGTAACTTTTCTGCACCTTTGCCTGGAATGTTCCGTAGTGCGGCTTTAACCATCCTGTCTCCATGGAAACGAGCCAAGTTACAGGTCAGATCTGTGTTGAGGCAGCTTTTATTTTTTGTTTATTTTTTAAGCCAATACAAAATGTTATAGACAAATGTTACATGTTAAATGGCATTAAAAAAGTTTAATGTCACACTGCGGAACATTCCAGACGAAGCTGCGGGAAAGTTACACAGTGAAGCTTTAAACACGAGCGGCTCTAAAAGTGCATTAAAAGTCCGTTGTAATGTAATGAGATGAGACGCGACTTTAACTTTCCTGCTCGTTTCCGTGGAGACGATGTTCCGCAGTGCAGCTTTACCCCAGTGAGTCCGTCGTTGTCGTGGTTTCTGTGAGGTGGTTTCTGGGTCATTTCCTGTTCTCGGGCAGGAAATGGACGTAACAAGAAGTAGCTGGCGGTGGTTTCCTGTCAGAGGGGGTTACTGCGGATCAGAGAGTCCGGTTATAATCCTGGACTAAAACGGGACTAAGACCGGACTGAGACCCACAACACACCTGCTCCTGTGTACGATACAGAGACTGGACCAGGGACTAGACCAGGGACTAGACCAGGGACTATAGACCAGGGACTAGACCAGGGACTAGACCAGGGACTATAGACCAGGGACTAGACCAGGGACTATAGACCAGGGACTAGACCAGGGACTATAGACCAGGGACTAGACCAGGGACTATAGACCAGGGACTAGACCAGGGACTAGACCAGGGACTATAGACCAGGGACTAGACCAGGGACTATAGACCAGAGACTAGACCAGGGACTATAGACCAGGAACTATAGACCAGGGACTATAGACCAGGGACTATAGACCAGGGACTATAGACCAGGGACTAGACCAGGGACTATAGACCAGGGACTAGACCAGGGACTAGACCAGGGACTAGACCAGGGACTATAGACCAGGGACTATAGACCAGGGACTATAGACCAGGGACTATAGACCAGGGACTAGACCAGGGACTATAGACCAGGGACTATAGACCAGGGACTATAGACCAGGGACTATAGACCAGGGACTAGACCAGGGACTATAGACCAGGGACTATAGACCAGGGACTAGACCAGGGACTATAGACCAGGGACTATAGACCAGGGACTATAGACCAGGGACTATAGACCAGGGACTAGACCAGGGACTATAGACCAGGGACTATAGACCAGGGACTATAGACCAGGGACTAGACCAGGGACTATAGACCAGGGACTATAGACCAGGGACTAGACCAGGGACTATAGACCAGGGACTAGACCAGGGACTAGACCAGGGACTATAGAACAGGGACTATAGACCAGGGACTATAGACCAGGGACTAGACCAGGGACTATAGACCAGGGACTAGACCAGAGACACACGGGGAGGGCATCTGACACAGTTTGTTGCCCCTAATCGTTGCTGGTGTCATTTCCTCCGGTCCATTAGCCTCACATGAAGTTTATGAATTATTCAAACTCACGAGGCTCCGGCTCCGAAACACAAACTCACACTTTTACTATTTCTGCTGATGACAGAACTGAGAATATCTAGAGTTTTACAGAACACGAGGTGAGAAGCAGACCTGAGTTAGTCCTGGTTTAGTCCTCCTTTAGTCCAGGTTTAGTCCTGGTTTAGTCCTGGTTTAGTCCTCCTTTAGTCCAGGTTTAGTCCTGGTTTAGTCCTGCTTTAGTCCAGGTTTAGTCCTGGTTTAGTCCTGCTTTAATCCTGGTTTAGACCTGGTTTAGTCCTGGTTTAGTCCTGCTTTAATCCTGGTTTCGACCTGGTTTCGACCTATTTTAATCCTGGTTTAGTCCTGGTTTAGACCTGGTTTAGTCCTGGTTTAGACCCAGTTTAGTCCTGGTTTAGTCCTGGTTTAGACCCAGTTTAGTCCTGGTTTAGTCCTGGTTTAGTCCTGGTTTAGACCCAGTTTAGTCCTGGTTTAGTCCTGGTTTAGTCCTGGTTTAGTCCTGGTTTAGTCCTGGTTTAGTCCTGGTTTAGTCCTGGTTTAGTCCTGGTTTAGACCTGGTTTAGTCCTGGTTTAGACCCAGTTTAGTCCTGGTTTAGTCCTGGTTTAGACCCAGTTTAGTCCTGGTTTAGTCCTGGTTTAGTCCTGGTTTAGACCCGGTTTAGTCCTGGTTTAGTCCTGGTTTAGACCTGGTTTAGTCCTGGTTTAGTCCTGGTTTAGTCCTGGTTTAGACCTGGTTTAGTCCTGGTTTAGTCCTGGTTTAGTCCTGGTTTAGTCCTGGTTTAGTCCTGGTTTAGTCCTGGTTTAGTCCTGGTTTAGTCCTGGTTTAGTCCTGGTTTAGTCCTGCTTTAATCCCAGTTTAGGCTCAGTATCAGTGAATGTTCTTAGTTTTCGTGTTGGTTGTGAAAGCTCTTTTGTCCTGGGTCATGTGAACTCCTCGTGATCCTGAGAATCTCAACATTCTGCAAATAACTGCACACACAGGGCTTAATGTGGGGGAAAGTACTACAAATACTACAAATACTACAGATACTACAGATACTACAGATACTACAGATACTACAAATACTACAAATACTACAGATACTACAGATACTACAGATACTACAGATACTACTGCATTCTGCACATAACTACACACACAGGGTTTAATAATACAAGGGGGAAAGTACTACAAATACTACTACAGGATACTTTAGAGGACAAAGTCTAGTCCTGGTCCTGGCCTGGTCCTGGTCCTGGTCCTGGTCTGGTCCGGTCTGGGCCTAGTCCTGGTCCTGGTCCTGGTCCGGTCCTGGTCCTGGTCCTGGTCCTGGTCCTGGTCCTGGTCCTGGTCCTGGTCTGGTCCTGGTATAGTCCTGAGTGGAGGGAGCCGGTGTAATTGAAGCTAAACCGCAGAGTTCTGAAGCGACGGCGTCAGGTCCAAACTCAGAGTAAAGTGTGACATGAATATTTGATGGAGTTTGGCCCAAGACGTGAATCTGCTCCGAGGTTCACACACGTTTATTCCCCATCGATAAAAGCACTCAGAGAGTTGGACCGGGGCTAGACTAGGGCTAGACTGGGGTTAGACTGGGGTTAGACCGGGGTTAGACCGGGGCTAGACCGGGGTTAGACCGGGGTTAGACCGGGGTTAGACCAGGGTTAGACCGGGGCTAGACCGGGGTTAGACCGGGGTTAGACCGGGGCTAGACCGGGGTTAGACCGGGGTTAGACCAGAGCTTTAATCCCTGTCAGAAAATGTCCCAGGAGGAAGCACTTTTGCCGTGTTTTACCAGGAGGAGTTCAGTTCTTTCAGTTTTACTGTGTGTGTAATAATGTGTAATGAGAGTTGAAAGAAAAACACTAAATCACAAAAATACACATAAAAACACCGAAAAAACACTTGTAAACTCCCGCCGCTCTCTCCAAACTCCCGCCGCTCTCTCCAAATCCCCGCCGCTCTCTCCAAACTCCCGCCGCTCTCTCCAAATCCCCGCCGCTCTCTCCAAACTCCCGCCGCTCTCTCCAAATCCCCGCCGCTCTGCACTCGGTACCACAGGCTCCGGGTGCTGTTAGAACTACTTCCTTAGTAGCTCCACGGAGCTCCGGAGATACAGGAATGAGAAGTGACGTGTGCAAACTGGGAGATACAGGAATGAGAAGTGACGTGTGCAAACTGGGAGATACAGGAATGAGAAGTGACGTGTGCAAACTGGGAGATACAGGAATGAGAAGTGACGTGTGCAAACTGGGAGATACAGGAATGAGAAGTGACGTGTGCAAACTGGGAGCACGAGCGCTCCCGTCGGTCTATGGGGTTTAACCCGGGTTCAGACCGGGGTTTAGACCGGGGTTTAGACCAGGGTTTAGACCGGGGTTCAGACCGGGGTTTAGACCGGGGTTCAGACCGGGGTTTAGACCGGGGTTTAGACCGGGGTTTAGACCGGGCTTTAGACCGGGGTTTAGACCGGGGTTTAGACCGGGGTTTAGACCGGGGTTTAGACCGGGGTTCAGACCGGGGTTTAGACCAGGGTTTAGACCAGGGTTCAGACCGGGTTCAGACCGGGGTTTAGACCGGGGTTTAGACCAGGCTTTAGACCGGGGTTTAGACCAGGCTTTAGACCAGGGTTCAGACCGGGGTTTAGACCGGGGTTTAGACCAGGCTTTAGACCGGGGTTCAGACCGGGTTCAGACCAGGGTTCAGACCGGGGTTTAGACCGGGGTTTAGACCAGGGTTCAGACCGGGTTCAGACCGGGGTTTAGACTGGGGTTTAGACTGGGGTTTAGACCAGGCTTTAGACCGGGGTTTAGACCGGGGTTTAGACCAGGCTTTAGACCAGGGTTCAGACCGGGTTCAGACCGGGGTTTAGACCGGGGTTTAGACCAGGCTTTAGACCAGGCTTTAGACCGGGGTTCAGACCAGGGTTTAGACCGGGTTTAGACCAGGCTTTAGACCAGGCTTTAGACCAGGGTTCAGACCGGGTTTCCCTGCTCACACATGTATATAGATGTAAATCTTGTCACTTGATGTAAATAATTTCTGAGAGCTCTATTTTTATCTTCTTGTATTTGTCTTATTTTTGGAACACACCTGATATTTTGATTCTATCTTCTTGCTCTCGGTCGGTTGCATCTGTAACAAAGAAAATTTCCCCTCGGGGATGAATAAAAGTGATTCTGATTCTGATTGATTCACTCATGAGTAAATGCAGTTTCACTGAGAGAGGAGGTGCACACCAGGACTATAGGACCTGGTGGACCTGGACTTGGTTTAGTCCTGATTCAGTCCTGGTTTAGACCTAGTTTAGACCTGGTTAATCATGTTTTAGGCCTGTTTTAGTCCTGGTCTAGTCCTGGTCTAGTCCTGCTGTTGACCGTCTCCAACAGTAGTTCTGTCTTCTAATTAAATCAGTTTGTTCAACTTATTCAACAGACTGATACAACTGCTACTACTATTACTACTACTACTATTACTGCTACTATTACTACTACTACTATTACTGCTACTACTCCATGTACTTCCACTACTGCGTGTTGTTTACTCCTTTGACTTGTCATGTGTGTTTCTGTTGTTGATGATGTAACAGATCAATAACACTGATCAGTTTGAGTTTTATCAACAGAACTGTTACTGCGAGGTCATCCATCACATCCAAGACCCGGTCTAGTCTCGGTCTAGTCTCGGTCTAGTCCCGGTCTAGTCCCGGTCTAGTCCCGGTCTAGTCCCGGTCTAGTCCCGGTCTAGTCCCAGTCTAATCCCGGTCTGTTCTTTAATCACGTCTGGATCGGCTCCTTCCTGTGGACACGAATAATTTATAAAGTCAATAAGAAAACGATGATGTCATGACTTCCTGTTGGAGAAGATGGAGTCGACAAAACCGACCCTGATCAATACCACGATTATACCCGATCAATACCACGATTATACCCGATCAATACCACGATTATACCCGATCAATACCACGATTATACCCGATCAATACCACGATTATACCCGATCAATACCACGATTATACCCGATCAATACCACGATTATACCCGATCAATACCACGATTACACCCGATCAATACCACGATTATACCCGATCAATACCACGATTACACCCGATCAATACCACGATTAATCCGATCAACCCCACGATCACACCCGATCAATACCACGATTATACCCGATCAATACCACGATTACACCCGATCAATACCACGATTACACCCGATCAATACCACGATTACACCCGATCAATACCACGATTATACCCGATCAATACCACGATTATACCCGATCAATGCCACGATTATACCCGATCAATACCACGATTATACCCGATCAATACCACGATTATACCCGATCAATACCACGATTATACCCGATCAATACCACGATTACACCCGATCAATACCACGATTATACCCGATCAATACCACGATTACACCCGATCAATACCACGATTACACCCGATCAATACCACGATTACACCCGATCAATACCACGATTATACCCGATCAATACCACGATTATACCCGATCAATACCACGATTACACCCGATCAATACCACGATTATACCCGATCAATACCACGATTACACCCGATCAAGACCAAGATTACACCCGATCAATACCCCGATTACACCCGATCAATACCACGATTACACCCGATCAATACCACGATTATACCCGATCAATACCACGATTATACCCGATCAATACCACGATTATACCCGATCAATACCACGATTACACCCGATCAATACCACGATTATACCCGATCAATACCACGATTATACCGATCAATGCCACGATTACACCCGATCAATACCACGATTATACCCAATCAATACCACGATTACACCCGATCAATACCACGATTATACCCGATCAATACCACGATTATACCGATCAATGCCACGATTACACCCGATCAATGCCACGATTATACCCGATCAATGCCACGATTATACCCGATCAATCCCACGATTATACCGATCAATGCCACGATTACACCCGATCAATACCACGATTATACCCGATCAATACCACGATTATACCCGATCAATACCACGATTATACCCGATCAATACCACGATTATACCCGATCAATACCACGATTATACCCGATCAATGCCACGATTACACCCGATCAATACCACGATTATACCCGATCAATACCACGATTATACCCGATCAATACCACGATTATACCGATCAATGCCACGATTACACCCGATCAATACCACGATTATACCCAATCAATACCACGATTACACCCGATCAATACCACGATTACACCCGATCAATACCACGATTACACCCGATCAATACCACGATTATACCCGATCAATACCACGATTATACCCGATTAGTTCAGTCCTGTTTTAGTCCCGGTTTAGTCCCGATTCAGTCCTGGTTTGGTCCTGGTTTAGTCCTGGTTCGGTCCTGGTTTAGTCCTAGTTTGGTCCTGGTTTGGTCCTGGTTTAGTCCTGGTTTGGTCCCGTTTTAGTCCCGTTTTAGTCCTGGTTCGGTCCTGGTTTGGTCCCGGTTTAGTCCCGGTTTAGTCCCTGTTTGGTCCCGTTTTTGTCCCGTTTTAGTCCTGGTTCGGTCCTGGTTTAGTCCCGGTTTGGCCCCGGTTTGGTCCCGGTTTGGTCCCAGTTTGGTCCCGGTTTAGTCCTGGTTCAGTCCTAGTTCAGTCCTAGTTCAGTCCTGCTTTAGTCCTGGTTTAGTCCTAGTTTGGTCCTGGTTTAGTCCTGGTTTGGTCCCGGTTTAGTCCCGGTTTGGTCCCATTTTAGTCCCGTTTTAGTCCTGGTTCGGTCCTGGTTTGGTCCCAGTTTAGTCCCGGTTTAGTCCCTGTTTGGTCCCGTTTTAGTCCCGTTTTAGTCCTGGTTTGGTCCTGGTTTGGTCCCGGTTTGGTCCCGGTTTGGTCCCGGTTTGGTCCCGGCTTAGTCCTGGTTCAGTCCTAGTTCAGTCCTAGTTCAGTCCTGCTTTAGTACTGGTTTAGTCCTAGTTTGGTCCTGGTTTAGTCCTGGTTTGGTCCCGCTTTAGTCCTGGTTCGGTCCTGGTTTGGTCCTGGTTTGGTCCTGGTTTGGTCCCGGTTTAGTCCCGTTTTAGTCCCGGTTCGGTCCTGGTTTGGTCCCGGTTTAGTCCCGTTTTAGTCCTGGTTTAGTCCTGGATTAGTCCTGGTTTAGTCCTGGATTAGTCCTGGATTAGTCCTGGTTTAGTCCTGGTTTAGTCCTGGATGAGTCCTGGTTTAGTCCTGGTTTAGTCCTGGTGTAGTCCTGGTTTAGTCCTGGTTTAGTCCTGGTTTAGTCCTGGATTAGTCCTGGATTAGTCCTGGTTTAGTCCTGGATGAGTCCTGGTTTAGTCCTGGTGTAGTCCTGGTTTAGTCCTGGTTTAGTCCTGGATTAGTCCTGGATTAGTCCTGGATTAGTCCTGGTTTAGTCCTGGTTTAGTCCTGGATTAGTCCTGGATTAGTCCTGGATGAGTCCTGGTTTAGTCCTGGTTTAGTCCTGGTTTTTGTCCGTGTGTTCAGTTCAGATTTCAAGTCAGAACAAAAGCTCCTCAGACGCGTGTTTGGACAAACGGGGCCATGACAGGACTATCCCTGGACTATAACTGGACTATCTGCTCCAAACAGACCTGGGACATAAACACAGGTCCTTTTGTCTTAGTCCGGACTACGGCCCGGGGGCCAAAACCGGCCCTCAGACCGAGGCCCCGAGTGATTCTCCCTCTAAAACCTCAATAACACATTCATTTTTTAGTCCTGTTTTAGTCCTGTTTTAGTCCTGTTTTAGTCCTGTTTTAGCCCTGGTTTAGTCCTGCTTTAGTCCTGCTTTAGTCCTGCTTTAGTCTTGGTTTAGTCCTGGTTTAGTCCTGCTTTAGTCCTATTTTAGTCCTGGTTTAGTCCTGTTTTAGCCCTGGTTTAGTCCTGCTTTAGTCTTGGTTTAGTCCCAGTTTAGTCCTGTTTTAGTCTTGTTTTAGTCCTGGTTTAGTCCTGTTTTAGTCTTGTTTTAGTCCTGGATTAGTCCTGGTTTAGACCTGGTTTAGTCCTGGTTTAGTCCTGTTTTTGTCCTGGTTTAGTCCTGTTTTTGTCCTGGTTTAGTCCTGCTTTAGTCCCGGTTTAGTCCTGCTGTAGTCCTGGTTTAGTCCTGGTTTAGTCCTGGTTTAGTCCTGGTTTAGTCCTGCTTTAGTCCTGGTTTAGTCCTGGTTTAGTCCTGGTTTAGACCTGGTTTAGTCCTGGTTTAGTCCTGGTTTAGTCCTGGTTTAGTCCTGGTTTAGTCCTGCTTTAGTCCTGGTTTAGTCCTGGTTTAGACCTGGTTTAGTCCTGGTTTAGACCTGGTTTAGTCCTGGTTTAGTCCTGGTTTAGTCCTGCTTTAGTCCTGCTTTAGTCCTGGTTTAGTCCTGGTTTAGTCCTGGTTTAGTCCTGCTTTAGTCCTGGTTTAGTCCTGGTTTAGTCCTGGTTTAGTCCTGGTTTAGTTCTGGTTTAGTCCTGGTTTAGTCCTGCTTTAGTCCTGGTTTAGTCCTGGTTTAGTCCTGGTTTAGACCTGGTTTAGTCCTGGTTTAGTCCTGGTTTAGTCCTGGTTTAGTCCTGGTTTAGACCTGGTTTAGTCCTGGTTTAGTCCTGGTTTAGTCCTGGTTTAGTTCTGGTTTAGTCCTCTTCCTCCGCTCTTGTTTCATCAGGTTTTCTTCGTGGCTTCAGTATTTTTAGTTCTCAGAATCAGAACTAAACTCCGGATAATTGTCGTTCGGAATCGTCTCTAACCTGATTTCCGGTCCATCTGAACCGAGTCCCGGAGCTCGGATCCGTCTCCCGCCGGATCACGTTCCTCCTGATTCCATCATGTGTGACTCCAGGACGCCCAGAATCGATGGGAAAACGCCCGGATCGTCCCGTCCGTCACCGCTGTCGCCGCCGCTGATCCGAGCGTCACCGGCACTCGATCGATCCGGGAACGATCCGGGAACGATCCGGGAACGGTCCGGGAACAGTCCGGGAACGGTCCGGGAACAGTCCGGGAACGGTCCGGGAACGGTCCGGGAACGGTCCGGGAACGGTCCGGGAACGATCCGGGAACGATCCCGACTCCGAGTTTTACATTTAAATTTGTGTTTTTGAAATAAGATTCTGTTCAAAGCTCAGATTTTAAACCAGAAAAATCAACAAAAAGACAAAACAAGAGTCAAATCTGTGCCGTTCGTTTTCAAAATTAAACGAAAAATAAGAAAACGAAAAATTAACTCTTTTCTTCGTGATTTGTCTCCAAAACCAAAACGAAAAATCGGATATTTGTTTTTTCAGTTTTCAATGTTGTGTTTAAACCAGGACTAAAGCAGAACTAAACCAGGTCTAAACCAGAACTAAACCAGGACTAAAGCAGAACTAAACCAGGTCTAAACCAGAACTAAACCAGAACTAAACCAGGACTAAAGCAGAACTAAACCAGGTCTAAACCAGAACTAAACCAGAACTAAACCAGGTCTAAACCAGAACTAAACCAGGACTAAATCAGGACTCAACCAGGTCTAAACCAGGACCGAACCAGGACTAAACCAGAACTAAACCAGGACTAAACCAGAACTAAACAAGGTCTAAATCAGGACTAAATCAGGTCTAAACCAGGTCTAAACCAGGTCTAAACCAGGACTGAACTAGACAAATCACTGAACTCTCCACTGCAGGGTCCAGACCCTCCACTGGAAAAGTTACACAGTGGATCTTTACAGAGGTTATGGTTATGCCACATATCGATATATCGACATATCGATATCAATACAGGGGAATCCTTCGATACACGATAATACTGAAACTACTTTGTGCCTCTGACACAAAAACAATAAAAGGGCTGTTTTAGTCCTGTTTTAGTCCTGGTTTAGTCCTGGTTTAGTCCCCAATGGAGCCTCTATACTAGTCCTCAGATCCGGTTATGATCCTGGACCCCTCAGATCCGGTTATGATCCTGGACCCCTCAGATCCGGTTATGATCCTGGACCCCTCAGATCCGGTTATGATCCTGGACCCCTCAGATCCGGTTATGATCCTGGAGTCCGTCTGTGGTTTTTCTAAATTTAATTTGGTGCATTTTTCATGGAGCCGCGTCTGAACCTTTGGAAACTGCATTAAAGAATCGATACAAACTGAGCTGTAAATCTGAACGTGACAAATAAAAATAACAGATCGACTTCTGCAACGAGTACTGCAACGAGTACTGCAACGAGTACTGCAACGAGTACTGCGTCAAATACTGCGTCAAATACTGCGTCAAATACTGCGTCAAATACTGCAACAAATACTGCGTCAAGTACTGCAACAAATACTGCGTCAAATACTGCGTCAAATACTGCGTCAAATACTGCAACAAATACTGCGTCAAGTACTGCAACAAATACTGCGTCAAATACTGCGTCAAATACTGCGTCAAATACTGCAACAAATACTGCGTCAAGTACTGCAACAAATACTGCGTCAAGTACTGCAACAAATACTGCATCAAATACTGCAAGGAGTACTACAACGATTACTACAACGAGTACTGCAACTACTATTAGAATTACTACAATAAATACTACTACAACTACTTCAACTGCTACAACTACAACAAGTATTTGGTCTGGTTTAGTCCCTGTTCTAGTCCCGGTTTAGACCTGGTTTAGTCCTGGTTTAGTCCTGGTTCAGTCCTGGTTCAGTCCTGGTTTAGTACTGGTTTAGACCCTGTTCTAGTCCTGGTTTAGTCCTGGTTCAGTCCTGGTTTAGTTCTGGTTTAGTCCTGGTTCAGTCCTGGTTTAGTTCTGGTTTAGTCCTGGTTTAATCCTGGTTTAGACCCTGTTCTAGTCCTGGTTCAGTCCTGGTTCAGTCCTCGTTCAGTCCTGGTTTAGTCCCTGTTCTAGTCCTGGTTTAGTCCTCGTTCAGTCCTGGTTTAGACCCTGTTCTAGTCCTGGTTCAGTCCTCGTTCAGTCCTGGTTTAGACCCTGTTCTAGTCCTGGTTCAGTCCTGGTTCAGTCCTGGTTTAGACCCTGTTCTAGTCCTGGTTTAGTCCTGGTTCAGTCCTGGTCCAGTCCTGGTTTAGACCCTGTTCTAGTCCTGGTTTAGTCCTGGTTCAGTCCTGGTTTAGTCCTGGTTTAGTCCCTGTTCTAGTCCTGGTTTAGTCCTGATAAGAGCACAGATGTTTCATTGTCGAGTCTTTTCAGTTTTTGTGAATCACATTCCTCAGAGCGTCATGTGACGCCCGCCTGCGTTACCATGGAGACACATCCTCATTCACAAAAACACACACGACTCGTTTGGCTCCAGACCAGTGCCGTAAATCTGCCGTAAATCTGCCGTAAATCTGCCGTAAACGCTGAAAACCTACTGTAAACTGCCTTAAATGTACATAAACCTCTGTAAACCGCTATACACCTCATATAAACCACTGTAAACCTCTGTAAACCGCTATACACCTCATATAAACCACTGTAAACCTCTGTAAACCGCTATACACCTCATATAAACCACTGTAAACCTCTGTAAACCGCTATACACCTCATATAAACCACTGTAAACCTCTGTAAACCGCTATACACCTCATATAAACCACTGTAAACCTCTGTAAACCGCTATACACCTCATATAAACCACTGTAAACCGCTGTAAACCGCTGTAAACCGCTATACACCTCATATAAACCACTGTAAACCTCCCGCTATACACCTCATATAAACCACTGTAAACCTCTGTAAACCGCTATACACCTCATATAAACCACTGTAAACCGCTGTAAACCGCTATACACCTCATATAAACCACTGTAAACCGCTGTAAATCGACTGTAAACCGCTGTAAATCGACTGTAAACCGCTGTAAACCGCTATACACCTCATATAAACCACTGTAAACCGCTATACACCTCATATAAACCACTGTAAACCTCTGTAAATCGACTGTAAACCGCTGTAAACGGCTGTAAACCCGCTGTAAACCTCTGTAAACCACTGTAAACCGCTGTAAACCTCTGTAAACCACTGTAAACCGCTGTAAACCTCTGTAAACCGCTGTAAATCGACTGTAAACCGCTGTAAACCACTGTAAACCGACTGTAAACCGCTGTAAATCGACTGTAAACCGCTGTAAACCGCTGTAAACCCACTGTAAAAGTGAGACACTGATCCGGTTCGTCTCCTTTAGTGCTGTTTTTTTTTTTTAATTCAAAAAGTTTATTGTCAAATTTCCACAGGAACATCTGAATATTTTAAATCATGTTCACGCTCTCAACCTTCTAAATTAAATAACAAAGTAAATGGAAAAGTCCAAAGTTGTTCTTCAGGGAGACGGTCTGGTGGATGAAGCTTTTTGTGTTAAATCAGGATTATGCTCCGTTTGTTCAAATACATGAATAGACTCTAAATAAATGAGCTTCACTGACTCTAAAAGTGCAGTTCACATCTGCAGCGTCCTGTGTCTGAACTGCACTTCTCTTCCAGTGCGCGGGGGAGGAGAACTGGGTCGACAGTCGCACCATTTACATCGGACACAAAGAACCTCCTCCTGGTACCGAAGCCTTCATCCAGCAGCGTTTCCCCGACAACCGCATCACCTCATCTAAGGTAGGGGGAATGTTCCGTAGGGGAGCTTTAAGCGTCACGGAGGCGCTGACGTGTCCGTGTCTGTGTGCAGTACACCTTCTGGAACTTCATCCCCAAAAACATGTTCGAGCAGTTCAGGAGAGTCGCCAACTTCTACTTCCTCATCATCTTCCTCGTGCAGGTGAGCGCGGGAGGGCATCTGGGGCAAACGGAGGGCAGCTGGGGTAAGAGGGAGGGCATCTGGGGTAAAAGGAGGGCATCTGGGGTAAAGGGAGGGCATCTGGGGTAAACGGAGGGCATCTGGGGCAAAGGGAGGGCATCTGGGGCAAACGGAGGGCAGCTGGGGTAAGAGGGAGGGCATCTGGGGCAAAGGGAGGGCATCTGGGGCAAACGGAGGGCAGCTGGGGTAAAGGGAGGGCATCTGGGGCAAACGGAGGGCATCTGGGGTAAGAGGGAGGGCATCTGGGGTAAGAGGGAGGGCATCTGGGGTAAAGGGAGGGCATCTGGGGTAAAGGGAGGGCATCTGGGGTAAGAGGGAGGGCATCTGGGGCAAAGGGAGGGCATCTGGGGTAAAGGGAGGGCATCTCGGGTAAAAGGAGGGCATCTGGGGTAAGAGGGAGGGCATCTGGGGTAAGAGGGAGGGCATCTGGGGTAAGAGGGAGGGCATCTGGGGTAAAGGGAGAGCAGCTGGGGCAAAGGGAGGGCATCTGGGGCAAAGGGAGGGTAGCTGGGGTAAACGGAGGGCATCTGGGGTAAAGGGAGGGCATCTGGGGCAAAGGGAGGGCATCTGGGGTAAAAGGAGGGCATCTGGGGTAAAAGGAGGGCATCTGGGGTAAAAGGAGGGCATCTGGGGTAAAAGGAGGGCATCTGGGGTAAGAGGGAGGGCATCTGGGGTAAGAGGGAGGGCATCTGGGGTAAGAGGGAGGGCATCTGGGGCAAAAGGAGGGCATCTGGGGTAAGAGGGAGGGCATCTGGGGCAAAGGGAGGGCATCTGGGGTAAGAGGGAGGGCATCTGGGGTAAGAGGGAGGGCATCTGGGGCAAAAGGAGGGCATCTGGGGTAAGAGGGAGGGCATCTGGGGTAAGAGGGAGGGCATCTGGGGTAAGAGGGAGGGCATCTGGGGTAAAAGGAGGGCATCTGGGGTAAGAGTGAGGGCATCTGGGGTAAAGGGAGGGCATCTGGGGTAAGAGGGAGGGCATCTGGGGTAAAGGGAGGGCATCTGGGGTAAGAGGGAGGGCATCTGGGGTAAAAGGAGGGCATCTGGGGCAGGAGGGAGGGCAGGAGGATGGTGGGAGGGCATCTGGGGTAAATGTTTCCTCTGTTTTCAGTTAATAATCGACACTCCGACGAGTCCAGTGACCAGTGGCCTCCCGCTGTTCTTCGTCATCACCGTGACCGCAATCAAACAGGTACCGGTTTAGACCCGGTTTAGTCCCGGTTTAGTCCCGGTTTAGACCCGGTTTAGACCCGGTTTAGACCCGGTTTAGACCCGGTTTAGACCCGGTTTAGTCCCGGTTTAGTCCCGGTTTAGTCCCGGTTTAGACCCGGTTTAGACCCGGTTTAGTCCCGGTTTAGTCCCGGTTTAGACCCGGTTTAGTCCCGGTTTAGACCCGGTTTAGACCCGGTTTAGACCCGGTTTAGTCCCGGTTTAGTCCCGGTTTAGTCCCGGTTTAGACCCGGTTTAGACCCGGTTTAGTCCCGGTTTAGACCCGGTTTAGACCCGGTTTAGTCCCGGTTTAGACCCGGTTTAGACCCGGTTTAGACCCGGTTTAGTCCCGGTTTAGACCCGGTTTAGTCCCGGTTTAGACCCGGTTTAGTCCCGGTTTAGACCCGGTTTAGACCCGGTTTAGACCCGGTTTAGACCCGGTTTAGTCCCGGTTTAGTCCCGGTTTAGACCCGGTTTAGACCCGGTTTAGTCCCGGTTTAGACCCGGTTTAGACCCGGTTTAGACCCGGTTTAGACCCGGTTTAGTCCCGGTTTAGACCCGGTTTAGACCCGGTTTAGTCCCGGTTTAGACCCGGTTTAGTCCCGGTTTAGACCCGGTTTAGACCCGGTTTAGACCCGGTTTAGACCCGCTTTAGACCCGCTTTAGACCCGCTTTAGTCCCGGTTTAGTCCCGGTTTAGACCTGCTTTAGACCTGCTTTAGTCCTGCTTTAGTCCTGCTTTAGTCCTGCTTTAGACCTGCTTTAGTCCTGGTTTAGACCTGGTTTAGACCTGGTTTAGACCTGGTTTAGACCCGATTTAGTCCTGCTTTAGTCCTGGTTTAGTCCTGGTTTAGTCCTGGTTTAGTCCTGCTTTAGTTTCGGTTTAGACCCGGTTTAGTCCCGCTTTAGTCCCACTTTAGTCCCGGTTTAGTCCCGCTTTAGTCCCGCTTTAGTCCCGGTTTAGACCCGCTTTAGACCCGGTTTAGTCCTGCTTTAGTCCTGGTTTAGTCCTGGTTTAGACCCGCTTTAGACCCGCTTTAGACCCGCTTTAGTCCCGCTTTAGACCCGCTTTAGACCCGCTTTAGACCCGCTTTAGTCCCGCTTTAGTCCCGCTTTAGTCCCGGTTTAGACCTGCTTTAGTCCTGGTTTAGTCCCGGTTTAGTCCTGGTTTAGACCTGGTTTAGACCTGCTTTAGACCTGGTTTAGTCCTGGTTTAGACCCGCTTTAGACCCTTTCTTTAGTCCCGCTTTAGTCCCGCTTTAGTCCTGCTTTAGTCCTGCTTTAGTCCTGGTTTAGACCTGGTTTAGACCTGCTTTAGACCTGCTTTAGACCTGGTTTAGTCCCGTTTCAGTCTGTTTCTCTGTTTCAGTCTGTTTCTCTGTTTCAGTCCCGTTTCAGTCCCGTTTCAGTCTGTTTCAGTCCCGTTTCAGTCTGTTTCAGTCTGTTTCAGTCCCGTTTCAGTCTGTTTCAGTCTGTTTCAGTCTGTTTCTCTGTTTCAGTCCCGTTTCAGTCTGTTTCAGTCTGTTTCAGTCCTGTTTCAGTCTGTTTCTCTGTTTCAGTCTGTTTCAGTCCCGTTTCAGTCTGTTTCTCTGTTTCAGTCTGTTTCAGTCTGTTTCAGTCTGTTTCTCTGTTTCAGTCTGTTTCAGTCCCGTTTCAGTCTGTTTCTCTGTTTCAGTCTGTTTCAGTCTGTTTCTCTGTTTCAGTCTGTTTCAGTCTGTTTCTCTGTTTCAGTCCTGTTTCAGTCTGTTTCTCTGTTTCAGTCTGTTTCAGTCTGTTTCAGTCTGTTTCAGTCCCGTTTCAGTCCCGTTTCTCTGTTTCAGTCTGTTTCAGTCTGTTTCAGTCTGTTTCAGTCCCGGTTCAGTCTGTTTCAGTCCCGTTTCAGTCTGTTTCTCTGTTTCAGTCTGTTTCAGTCCTGTTTCAGTCTGTTTCTCTGTTTCAGTCTGTTTCAGTCCTGTTTCAGTCCCGTTTCAGTCTGTTTCAGTCTGTTTCTCTGTTTCAGTCTGTTTCAGTCCCGTTTCAGTCTGTTTCTCTGTTTCAGTCCCGTTTCAGTCTGTTTCTCTGTTTCAGTCTGTTTCAGTCTGTTTCAGTCCCGTTTCAGTCTGTTTCAGTCCTGTTTCAGTCTGTTTCAGTCTGTTTCTCTGTTTCAGTCCTGTTTCTCTGTTTCAGTCTGTTTCAGTCTGTTTCAGTCTGTTTCTCTGTTTCAGTCCCGTTTCAGTCTGTTTCAGTCTGTTTCAGTCTGTTTCTCTGTTTCAGTCTTGTTTCAGTCTGTTTCAGTCTTGTTTCAGTCTGTTTCAGTCTTGTTTCAGTCTTGTTTCAGTCTTGTTTCAGTCTTGTTTCAGTCTGTTTCAGTCTGTTTCTCTGTTTCAGTCCTGTTTCAGTTTGTTTCTCTGTTTCAGTCTGTTTCAGTCTGTTTCAGTCCTGTTTCAGTCTGTTTCAGTCTGTTTCAGTCTGTTTCAGTCTGTTTCAGTCTGTTTCAGTCTTGTTTTAGTCTGTTTCAGTCTTGTTTCAGTCTGTTTCAGTCCCGTTTCATTCTGTTTCAGTCTGTTTCAGTCCCGTTTCAGTCTGTTTCTCTGTTTCAGTCCCGTTTCAGTCTGTTTCAGTCTGTTTCAGTCCTGTTTCAGTCTGTTTCTCTGTTTCAGTCCTGTTTCTCTGTTTCAGTCTGTTTCAGTCTGTTTCTCTGTTTCAGTCCTGTTTCTCTGTTTCAGTCTGTTTCAGTCTGTTTCTCTGTTTCAGTCTGTTTCTCTGTTTCAGTCTTGTTTCAGTCTGTTTCAGTCTTGTTTCAGTCTTGTTTCAGTCTTGTTTCAGTCTGTTTCAGTCTGTTTCTCTGTTTCAGTCCTGTTTCTCTGTTTCAGTCTGTTTCAGTCCCGTTTCAGTCCCGTTTCAGTCTGTTTCAGTCTGTTTCAGTCTGTTTCAGTCTGTTTCAGTCCCGTTTCAGTCTGTTTCAGTCTGTTTCAGTCTGTTTCAGTCCCGTTTCAGTCTGTTTCTCTGTTTCAGTCCCGTTTCAGTCTGTTTCTCTGTTTCAGTCTGTTTCAGTCTGTTTCAGTCTTGTTTCAGTCTTGTTTCAGTCTGTTTCAGTCTGTTTCTCTGTTTCAGTCTGTTTCAGTCTGTTTCTCTGTTTCAGTCCCATTTCAGTCTGTTTCTCTGTTTCAGTCTGTTTCAGTCTGTTTCAGTCCCGTTTCAGTCTGTTTCAGTCTGTTTCAGTCTGTTTCAGTCCCGTTTCAGTCTGTTTCTCTGTTTCAGTCCCGTTTCAGTCTGTTTCTCTGTTTCAGTCTTGTTTCAGTCTGTTTCAGTCTTGTTTCAGTCTTGTTTCAGTCTGTTTCAGTCTGTTTCTCTGTTTCAGTCCCGTTTCAGTCTGTTTCTCTGTTTCAGTCTGTTTCAGTCTGTTTCAGTCTGTTTCAGTCCCGTTTCAGTCTGTTTCAGTCTGTTTCAGTCTGTTTCAGTCTCGTTTCAGTCCCGTTTCAGTCCCGTTTCAGTCTGTTTCAGTCTGTTTCAGTCTGTTTCAGTCCCGTTTCAGTCTGTTTCTCTGTTTCAGTCCCGTTTCAGTCTGTTTCTCTGTTTCAGTCTGTTTCAGTCTGTTTCAGTCCCGTTTCAGTCTTTTTCAGTCCTGTTTCAGTCTGTTTCTCTGTTTCAGTCCTGTTTCTCTGTTTCAGTCTGTTTCAGTCTGTTTCTCTGTTTCAGTCCCGTTTCAGTCTGTTTCAGTCTGTTTCAGTCTGTTTCTCTGTTTCAGTCTTGTTTCAGTCTGTTTCAGTCTTGTTTCAGTCTGTTTCAGTCTTGTTTCAGTCTTGTTTCAGTCTGTTTCAGTCTGTTTCTCTGTTTCAGTCCCGTTTCAGTCTGTTTCTCTGTTTCAGTCTGTTTCAGTCTGTTTCAGTCTGTTTCAGTCCCGTTTCAGTCCCGTTTCAGTCCTGTTTCAGTCTTGTTTCAGTCTTGTTTCAGTCTTGTTTCAGTCTGTTTCTCTGTTTCAGTCTGTTTCAGTCCCGTTTCAGTCCCGTTTCAGTCCCGTTTCAGTCCCGTTTCAGTCTTGTTTCAGTCTTGTTTCAGTCCTGTTTCAGTCTTGTTTCAGTCTTGTTTCAGTCCTGTTTCAGTCCTGTTTCAGTCTTGTTTCAGTCTGTTTCTCTGTTTCAGTCTGTTTCAGTCTGTTTCAGTCCCGTTTCAGTCTGTTTCAGTCTTGTTTTAGTCTGTTTCAGTCTTGTTTCAGTCTGTTTCTCTGTTTCAGTCCTGTTTCAGTCCTGTTTCAGTCCTGTTTCAGTCTTGTTTCAGTCTTGTTTCAGTCCTGTTTCAGTCCTGTTTCAGTCTGTTTCAGTCTTTCAGTCTTGTTTCAGTCCTGTTTCAGTCTTGTTTCAGTTTGTTTCTCTGTTTCAGTCTGTTTCAGTCCTGTTTCAGTCTGTTTCAGTCTGTTTCAGTCTTGTTTTAGTCTGTTTCAGTCTTGTTTCAGTCTTGTTTCAGTCTTGTTTCAGTCTTGTTTCAGTCCTGTTTCAGTCCTGTTTCAGTCTGTTTCAGTCTTGTTTCAGTCTTGTTTCAGTCTGTTTCAGTCTGTTTCAGTCCCGTTTCAGTCTGTTTCAGTCTTGTTTTAGTCTGTTTCAGTCTTGTTTCAGTCTGTTTCAGTCTGTTTCAGTCTTGTTTCAGTCTTTTTCTCTGTTTCAGTCTGTTTCAGTCTGTTTCAGTCCCGTTTCAGTCCCGTTTCAGTCTGTTTCAGTCTTGTTTTAGTCTGTTTCAGTCTGTTTCAGTCTTGTTTCAGTCTTTTTCTCTGTTTCAGTCTGTTTCTCTGTTTCAGTCCCGTTTCAGTCTGTTTCTCTGTTTCTCTGTTTCAGTCTGTTTCAGTCTGTTTCAGTCCCGTTTCAGTCTGTTTCAGTCCCGTTTCAGTCTGTTTCAGTCTGTTTCAGTCTGTTTCAGTCCCGTTTCAGTCTGTTTCTCTGTTTCAGTCCCGTTTCAGTCTGTTTCTCTGTTTCAGTCTGTTTCAGTCTTGTTTCAGTCTGTTTCAGTCTGTTTCTCTGTTTCAGTCCCGTTTCAGTCTGTTTCTCTGTTTCAGTCTGTTTCAGTCTGTTTCAGTCTGTTTCAGTCCCGTTTCAGTCTGTTTCAGTCTGTTTCAGTCTGTTTCAGTCCCGTTTCAGTCTGTTTCAGTCTGTTTCAGTCCCGTTTCAGTCTGTTTCTCTGTTTCAGTCCCGTTTCAGTCTGTTTCTCTGTTTCAGTCTTGTTTCAGTCTGTTTCAGTCTTGTTTCAGTCTTGTTTCAGTCTTGTTTCAGTCTTGTTTCAGTCTTGTTTCAGTCTGTTTCTCTGTTTCAGTCCCGTTTCAGTCTGTTTCTCTGTTTCTCTGTTTCAGTCTGTTTCAGTCTGTTTCAGTCCCGTTTCAGTCTGTTTCAGTCTGTTTCAGTCCCGTTTCAGTCCCGTTTCAGTCTGTTTCAGTCTGTTTCAGTCTGTTTCAGTCCCGTTTCAGTCTGTTTCTCTGTTTCAGTCCCGTTTCAGTCTGTTTCTCTGTTTCAGTCTGTTTCAGTCTGTTTCAGTCCCGTTTCAGTCTTTTTCAGTCCTGTTTCAGTCTGTTTCTCTGTTTCAGTCCTGTTTCTCTGTTTCAGTCTGTTTCAGTCTGTTTCTCTGTTTCAGTCCCGTTTCAGTCTGTTTCAGTCTGTTTCAGTCTGTTTCTCTGTTTCAGTCTTGTTTCAGTCTGTTTGTCTGTTTCAGTCTGTTTCAGTCTTGTTTCAGTCTTGTTTCAGTCTGTTTCAGTCTGTTTCAGTCTGTTTCTCTGTTTCAGTCCCGTTTCAGTCTGTTTCTCTGTTTCAGTCTGTTTCAGTCTGTTTCAGTCCCGTTTCAGTCCCGTTTCAGTCTGTTTCAGTCTGTTTCAGTCTGTTTCAGTCCCGTTTCAGTCCCGTTTCAGTCTGTTTCAGTCTGTTTCAGTCTGTTTCAGTCCCGTTTCAGTCTGTTTCTCTGTTTCAGTCCCGTTTCAGTCTGTTTCAGTCTGTTTCAGTCCTGTTTCAGTCTGTTTCTCTGTTTCAGTCCTGTTTCTCTGTTTCAGTCCCGTTTCAGTCTGTTTCTCTGTTTCAGTCTGTTTCAGTCTGTTTCAGTCCCGTTTCAGTCCCGTTTCAGTCCCGTTTCAGTCTGTTTCAGTCTGTTTCAGTCCCGTTTCAGTCCCGTTTCAGTCCCGTTTCAGTTTTGATTCAGTCTTGTTTCAGTCTTGTTTCAGTCCTGTTTCAGTCCTGTTTCAGTCTTGTTTCAGTCTTGTTTCAGTCCTGTTTCAGTCCTGTTTCAGTCTTGTTTCAGTCTGTTTCTCTGTTTCAGTCTGTTTCAGTCCCGTTTCAGTCTGTTTCAGTCTTGTTTTAGTCTGTTTCAGTCTGTTTCAGTCTTGTTTCAGTCTGTTTCTCTGTTTCAGTCCTGTTTCAGTCTGTTTCAGTCTTGTTTCAGTCTTGTTTCAGTCCTGTTTCAGTCTGTTTCAGTCTTTCAGTCTTGTTTCAGTCCTGTTTCAGTCTTGTTTCAGTTTGTTTCTCTGTTTCAGTCTGTTTCAGTCCTGTTTCAGTCTGTTTCAGTCTGTTTCAGTCTTGTTTTAGTCTGTTTCAGTCTTGTTTCAGTCTTGTTTCAGTCTTGTTTCAGTCTTGTTTCAGTCCTGTTTCAGTCCTGTTTCAGTCCTGTTTCAGTCTTGTTTCAGTCTTGTTTCAGTCTGTTTCAGTCCCGTTTCAGTCTGTTTCAGTCTTGTTTTAGTCTGTTTCAGTCCTGTTTCAGTCCTGTTTCAGTCTGTTTCAGTCTTTCAGTCTTGTTTCAGTCCTGTTTCAGTCTGTTTCAGTCCTGTTTCAGTCTGTTTCAGTCTGTTTCAGTCTGTTTCAGTCTTGTTTTAGTCTGTTTCAGTCTTGTTTCAGTCTTGTTTCAGTCTGTTTCTCTGTTTCAGTCCTGTTTCAGTCCTGTTTCAGTCTGTTTCAGTCTGTTTCAGTCTTGTTTCAGTCTTGTTTCAGTCTTGTTTCAGTCTTGTTTCAGTCTTGTTTCAGTCCTGTTTCAGTCCTGTTTCAGTCCTGTTTCAGTCCTGTTTCAGTCTGTTTCAGTCTTGTTTCAGTCTGTTTCAGTCTGTTTCGGTCCTGTTTCGGTCTTGTTTCAGTCTTGTTTCAGTCCTGTTTCGGTCTGTTTCAGTCTTGTTTCAGTTTGTTTCTCTGTTTCAGTCTGTTTCAGTCTGTTTCAGTCTGTTTCAGTCTTGTTTTAGTCTGTTTCAGTCTTGTTTCAGTCTTGTTTCAGTCTGTTTCAGTCTTGTTTCAGTCCTGTTTCAGTCCTGTTTCAGTCCTGTTTCAGTCCTGTTTCAGTCTGTTTCAGTCTTGTTTCAGTCTGTTTCAGTCTGTTTCAGTCTGTTTCAGTCCCGTTTCAGTCTGTTTCAGTCCCGTTTCAGTCTGTTTCTCTGTTTCAGTCTTGTTTCAGTCCTGTTTCAGTCCTGTTTCAGTCCTGTTTCAGTCTGTTTCAGTCTTGTTTCAGTCTGTTTCAGTCTGTTTCAGTCTGTTTCAGTCCCGTTTCAGTCTGTTTCAGTCCCGTTTCAGTCTGTTTCAGTCTGTTTCTCTGTTTCAGGGATACGAGGACTGGCTCAGACATAAAGCCGATAACGCCATAAACCACAGTCCGGTTCAGGTGGTTCTGAACGGCAAAGTGACCAAGAAACAGAGCCGCAAACTCCGGGTCAGTCACACATTTTACTTTATGTTCAGGGTATTTGTGTGTAAATTATATATGTTTGTGTTTATATATTTGTACATGTTTCAGGTTATAGTTGTGTATATATATTTATATACGTGTTTCAGGTTATAGTTGTGTATATATTTATATACGTGTTGCAGGTTATAGTTGTGTATATATATATTTATATACGTGTTTCAGGTTATAGTTGTGTATATATATATTTATATACGTGTTTCAGGTTATAGTTGTGTATATATATATTTATATACGTGTTGCAGGTTATAGTTGTGTATATATATATTTATATACGTGTTGCAGGTTATAGTTGTGTATATATATTTATATACGTGTTTCAGGTTATAGTTGTGTATATATATATTTATATACGTGTTGCAGGTTATAGTTGTGTATATATATATTTATATACGTGTTGCAGGTTATAGTTGTATATATATATATTTATATACGTGTTGCAGGTTATAGTTGTGTATATATATATTTATATACGTGTTGCAGGTTATAGTTGTATATATATATATTTATATACGTGTTGCAGGTTATAGTTGTGTATATATATATTTATATACGTGTTGCAGGTTATAGTTGTGTATATATATATTTATATACGTGTTGCAGGTTATAGTTGTATATATATATATTTATATACGTGTTGCAGGTTATAGTTGTGTATATATATATTTATATACGTGTTGCAGGTTATAGTTGTGTATATATTTATATACGTGTTGCAGGTTATAGTTGTATATATATATATTTATATACGTGTTGCAGGTTATAGTTGTGTATATATATATTTATATACGTGTTGCAGGTTATAGTTGTATATATATATATTTATATACGTGTTCCAGGTTATAGTTGTATATATATATATTTATATACGTGTTGCAGGTTATAGTTGTGTATATATTTATATACGTGTTGCAGGTGGGAGACGTGGTGTTGGTGAAGGAGGACGAGAGTTTTCCCTGTGACCTCATCCTTCTGTCCTCCTCCAGACCCGACGGGACCTGTTACGTCACCACTGCCAGTCTGGACGGAGAGAGCAGCCACAAGGTACAAATACTGCAAATACTACTGCGAATACTACTGCAAATACTGCGAATACTACTGCGAATACTACTGCGAATACTACTGCAAATACTACTGCAAATACTACTGCAAATACTACTGCAAATACTGCAAATACTACTGCAAATACTGCAAATACTACTGCGAATACTGCAAATACTACTGCAAATACTACTGCAAATACTACTGCAAATACTGCAAATACTACTGCGAATACTGCGAATACTACTGCAAATACTACTGCAAATACTACTGCGAATACTACTGCAAATACTGCGAATACTACTGCGAATACTGCAAATACTACTGCAAATACTGCAAATACTACTGCAAATACTGCAAATACTACTGCAAATACTACTGCGAATACTACTGCAAATACTGCAAATACTACTGCAAATACTACTGCGAATACTGCGAATACTACTGCGAATACTACTGCAAATACTACTGCAAATACTGCAAATACTACTGCAAATACTGCAAATACTACTGCAAATACTACTGCAAATACTACTGAAAATACTGCGAATACTACTGCAAATACTACTGCAAATACTACTGCAAATACTACTGCAAATACTGCGAATACTACTGCAAATACTACTGCAAATACTACTGCAAATACTACTGCAAATACTACTGCAAATACTACTGCAAATACTACTGCTACAGTCATAAGGTAATAAAATAAACCCTGGTGAGTTTCTCCGGGTGTCACAGTTTACAGTGCGACTCAGACTCAGGGGCAGTTTGGAGCTGAACCTGTTTAAACTCTGTGTGTTTTGTTTCTGTTTAAACTCTGTGTGTTTTGAACCTGTTTAAACTCTGTGTGTTTTGAACCTGTTTAAACTCTGTGTGTTTTGTTTCTGTTTAAACTCTGTGTGTTTTGTTTCTGTTTAAACTCTGTGTGTTTTGAACCTGTTTAAACTCTGTGTGTTTCGTTTCTGTTTAAACTCTGTGTGTTTTGTTTCTGTTTAAACTCTGTGTGTTTTGTTTCTGTTTAAACTCTGTGTGTTTTGTTTCTGTTTAAACTCTGTGTGTTTTGTTTCTGTTTAAACTCTGTGTGTTTTGAACCTGTTTAAACTCTGTGTGTTTTGAACCTGTTTAAACTCTGTGTGTTTCGTTTCTGTTTAAACTCTGTGTGTTTTGAACCTGTTTAAACTCTGTGTGTTTCGTTTCTGTTTAAACTCTGTGTGTTTTGAACCTGTTTAAACTCTGTGTGTTTTGTTTCTGTTTAAACTCTGTGTGTTTTGAACCTGTTTAAACTCTGTGTGTTTTGAACCTGTTTAAACTCTGTGTGTTTTGTTTCTGTTTAAACTCTGTGTGTTTTGAACCTGTTTAAACTCTGTGTGTTTTGAACCTGTTTAAACTCTGTGTGTTTCGTTTCTGTTTAAACTCTGTGTGTTTTGAACCTGTTTAAACTCTGTGTGTTTTGTTTCTGTTTAAACTCTGTGTGTTTTGAACCTGTTTAAACTCTGTGTGTTTTGAACCTGTTTAAACTCTGTGTGTTTTGAACCTGTTTAAACTCTGTGTGTTTTGTTTCTGTTTAAACTCTGTGTGTTTTGTTTCTGTTTAAACTCTGTGTGTTTTGTTTCTGTTTAAACTCTGTGTGTTTCGTTTCTGTTTAAACTCTGTGTGTTTCGTTTCTGTTTAAACTCTGTGTGTTTTGTTTCTGTTTAAACTCTGTGTGTTTTGAACCTGTTTAAACTCTGTGTGTTTTGAACCTGTTTAAACTCTGTGTGTTTTGAACCTGTTTAAACTCTGTGTGTTTTGTTTCTGTTTAAACTCTGTGTGTTTTGTTTCTGTTTAAACTCTGTGTGTTTTGAACCTGTTTAAACTCTGTGTGTTTTGAACCTGTTTAAACTCTGTGTGTTTCGTTTCTGTTTAAACTCTGTGTGTTTTGTTTCTGTTTAAACTCTGTGTGTTTCGTTTCTGTTTAAACTCTGTGTGTTTTGAACCTGTTTAAACTCTGTGTGTTTCGTTTCTGTTTAAACTCTGTGTGTTTTGAACCTGTTTAAACTCTGTGTGTTTTGAACCTGTTTAAACTCTGTGTGTTTTGTTTCTGTTTAAACTCTGTGTGTTTTGAACCTGTTTAAACTCTGTGTGTTTTGTTTCTGTTTAAACTCTGTGTGTTTTGAACCTGTTTAAACTCTGTGTGTTTTGAACCTGTTTAAACTCTGTGTGTTTTGTTTCTGTTTAAACTCTGTGTGTTTTGAACCTGTTTAAACTCTGTGTGTTTTGTTTCTGTTTAAACTCTGTGTGTTTTGAACCTGTTTAAACTCTGTGTGTTTTGAACCTGTTTAAACTCTGTGTGTTTTGAACCTGTTTAAACTCTGTGTGTTTTGTTTCTGTTTAAACTCTGTGTGTTTTGTTTCTGTTTAAACTCTGTGTGTTTTGTTTCTGTTTAAACTCTGTGTGTTTTGTTTCTGTTTAAACTCTGTGTGTTTCGTTTCTGTTTAAACTCTGTGTGTTTCGTTTCTGTTTAAACTCTGTGTGTTTTGTTTCTGTTTAAACTCTGTGTGTTTTGAACCTGTTTAAACTCTGTGTGTTTTGAACCTGTTTAAACTCTGTGTGTTTTGAACCTGTTTAAACTCTGTGTGTTTTGAACCTGTTTAAACTCTGTGTGTTTTGAACCTGTTTAAACTCTGTGTGTTTTGAACCTGTTTAAACTCTGTGTGTTTTGAACCTGTTTAAACTCTGTGTGTTTTGAACCTGTTTAAACTCTGTGTGTTTTGAACCTGTTTAAACTCTGTGTGTTTTGTTTCTGTTTAAACTCTGTGTGTTTCGTTTCTGTTTAAACTCTGTGTGTTTTGCTTCTGTTTAAACTCTGTGTGTTTCGTTTCTGTTTAAACTCTGTGTGTTTTGCTTCTGTTTAAACTCTGTGTGTTTTGTTTCTGTTTAAACTCTGTGTGTTTTGTTTCTGTTTAAACTCTGTGTGTTTTGTTTCTGTTTAAACTCTGTGTGTTTTGTTTCTGTTTAAACTCTGTGTGTTTTGTTTCTGTTTAAACTCTGTGTGTTTTGAACCTGTTTAAACTCTGTGTGTTTTGTTTCTGTTTAAACTCTGTGTGTTTTGCTTCTGTTTAAACTCTGTGTGTTTTGTTTCTGTTTAAACTCTGTGTGTTTTGAACCTGTTTAAACTCTGTGTGTTTCGTTTCTGTTTAAACTCTGTGTGTTTTGTTTCTGTTTAAACTCTGTGTGTTTTGTTTCTGTTTAAACTCTGTGTGTTTTGAACCTGTTTAAACTCTGTGTGTTTCGTTTCTGTTTAAACTCTGTGTGTTTCGTTTCTGTTTAAACTCTGTGTGTTTTGTTTCTGTTTAAACTCTGTGTGTTTTGAACCTGTTTAAACTCTGTGTGTTTTGAACCTGTTTAAACTCTGTGTGTTTTGAACCTGTTTAAACTCTGTGTGTTTTGTTTCTGTTTAAACTCTGTGTGTTTTGAACCTGTTTAAACTCTGTGTGTTTTGAACCTGTTTAAACTCTGTGTGTTTTGAACCTGTTTAAACTCTGTGTGTTTTGAACCTGTTTAAACTCTGTGTGTTTTGTTTCTGTTTAAACTCTGTGTGTTTTGTTTCTGTTTAAACTCTGTGTGTTTTGAACCTGTTTAAACTCTGTGTGTTTTGAACCTGTTTAAACTCTGTGTGTTTTGAACCTGTTTAAACTCTGTGTGTTTTGAACCTGTTTAAACTCTGTGTGTTTTGAACCTGTTTAAACTCTGTGTGTTTTGAACCTGTTTAAACTCTGTGTGTTTCGTTTCTGTTTAAACTCTGTGTGTTTTGAACCTGTTTAAACTCTGTGTGTTTCGTTTCTGTTTAAACTCTGTGTGTTTTGTTTCTGTTTAAACTCTGTGTGTTTTGAACCTGTTTAAACTCTGTGTGTTTTGTTTCTGTTTAAACTCTGTGTGTTTCGTTTCTGTTTAAACTCTGTGTGTTTTGTTTCTGTTTAAACTCTGTGTGTTTTGCTTCTGTTTAAACTCTGTGTGTTTTGAACCTGTTTAAACTCTGTGTGTTTTGAACCTGTTTAAACTCTGTGTGTTTTGAACCTGTTTAAACTCTGTGTGTTTTGTTTCTGTTTAAACTCTGTGTGTTTTGAACCTGTTTAAACTCTGTGTGTTTTGAACCTGTTTAAACTCTGTGTGTTTTGTTTCTGTTTAAACTCTGTGTGTTTTGAACCTGTTTAAACTCTGTGTGTTTCGTTTCTGTTTAAACTCTGTGTGTTTTGAACCTGTTTAAACTCTGTGTGTTTTGTTTCTGTTTAAACTCTGTGTGTTTTGAACCTGTTTAAACTCTGTGTGTTTTGTTTCTGTTTAAACTCTGTGTGTTTTGTTTCTGTTTAAACTCTGTGTGTTTTGTTTCTGTTTAAACTCTGTGTGTTTTGCTTCTGTTTAAACTCTGTGTGTTTTGTTTCTGTTTAAACTCTGTGTGTTTTGAACCTGTTTAAACTCTGTGTGTTTTGAACCTGTTTAAACTCTGTGTGTTTCTGTTCCTCAGACGTATTTCGCCGTCCAGGAAACTAAAGCCTTCAGCACCGAACAGGAAGTGGAGTCTATCCAGGCCACGATCGAGTGTGAGCAGCCCCAGCCCGACCTCTACAAGTAACTACACTGGTCAAACTACACTGTTCAAACTACACTAACAGGAGTTAAACTGCACTGTTCAAACTACACTAACAGGAGTTAAACTGCACTGTTCAAACTACACTGTTCAAACTACACTGTTCAAACTACACTAACAGGAGTTAAACTGCACTGTTCAAACTACACTAACAGGAGTTAAACTACACTGTTCAAACTACACTAACAGGAGTTAAACTACACTGTTCAAACTACACTAACAGGAGTTAAACTACACTGTTCAAACTACACTGTTCAAACTACACTAACAGGAGTTAAACTACACTGTTCAAACTACACTAACAGGAGTTAAACTACACTGTTCAAACTACACTAACAGGAGTTAAACTACACTGTTCAAACTACACTAACAGGAGTTAAACTACACTGTTCAAACTACACTAACACAGAGCTGGATGTGTGTTTGACTCTTTATTATTCGTCTGTGTAAATGTCCAAAGCTCCAGACGCTCTGCTCCACATTGTGATGTCATGAAGTGGTAGTTTTTAAGTGAACAGCTCCTGAAGTAAAATGGAGCTGAAGTGAACGTCGTAAAGTGCTGAAACACAGGGAATTACTTACAAATCAAATACTAATCACATTTTTCTGCTCCAGACTAAGGTGATCAGGATTATTAATTAAACAAATCCTCTCGAAAATAAACTAAGCGCACTCACATTTTTTAGTAAAAAGAAGCAAAAAGCCGTTAAAACGCCTCAGCCGATTTAACAATGACAGAACTCCAGCACTTTTACCTGGAGCTGTTGGCTCAGAGTAATTTGCATGATTAATAATCCTCCTTCTTTTGGAGCAGGAGAATGTTCTGGAGATTTGAGTTACAGTTTTTCCCCCACGTTTCCACTATGGAAGGAACAGAGTGTCGTACAGGAAATAAAGGCTGAGGGTTTAAAGATGAATGAATTATGCATTAAATCGAGTCTGTAAATGAAAACTGTTCGGACGAGAACTTTGACTTCAGCCTAAACCTGGTCCCAGTCTGGGTTTGGTTTTGAAATTCTGCAAAATGACCAAATAAAACTTGTGCTACTTCAGTACAAATGTTCGGAATCTGCACTTTACTTTTTGCTTTTACTGCGCCACATTTGAGAGAAAGTATCTGCGGTTTGTCCTCCACTGCGGTTTGTCCTCCACTGCGGTTTGTCCTCCACTGCGGTTTGTCCTCCACTGCGGTTTGTCCTCCACTGCGGTTTGTCCTCCACTGCGGTTTGTCCTCCACTGCGGTTTGTCCTCCACTGCGGTTTGTCCTCCACTGCGGTTTGTCCTCCACTGCGGTTTGTCCTCCACTGCGGTTTGTCCTCCACCGCGGTTTGTCCTCCACCGCGGTTTGTCCTCCACCGCGGTTTGTCCTCCACCGCGGTTTGTCCTCCACCGCGGTTTGTCCTCCACTGCGGTTTGTCCTCCACTGCAGTTTGTCCTCCACTGCAGTTTGTCCTCCACTGCAGTTTGTCCTCCACTGCGGTTTGTCCTCCACTGCGGTTTGTCCTCCACTGCGGTTTGTCCTCCACTGCAGTTTGTCCTCCACTGCAGTTTGTCCTCCACTGCGGTTTGTCCTCCACTGCAGTTTGTCCTCCACTGCAGTTTGTCCTCCACTGCAGTTTGTCCTCCACTGCGGTTTGTCCTCCACTGCGGTTTGTCCTCCACTGCGGTTTGTCCTCCACTGCGGTTTGTCCTCCACTGCGGTTTGTCCTCCACTGCGGTTTGTCCTCCACTGCGGTTTGTCCTCCACTGCGGTTTGTCCTCCACTGCGGTTTGTCCTCCACTGCGGTTTGTCCTCCACTGCGGTTTGTCCTCCACTGCGGTTTGTCCTCCACTGCGGTTTGTTTTTCTTCTGGTGTCAGAGGTGTTTCTGCTCTTTTACTACAGTTCAGTGCAGACGAGTGAATCTGAAAAACTCCTCCTCCTGTTTCCTGTGTTTCAGGTTTGTGGGCCGCATCAACATCTACATGAACAGTGAACCTGTGGCCAGGTACCTGCACCCGGACCCGGACCTGGACCCTGACCCGGACCCGGACCCGGACCCTGACCATGACCCAGACCCTGACCCAGACACAGACCCGGACCCAGACCATGACCCAGACCCAGACCCAGACCCAGACCCAGACCCTGACCCAGACCCAGACCCAGACCCAGACCCAGACCCAGACCCTGACCATGACCCAGACCCACTTCACCAGAGCCACAGAGAATAAACTCAGACTAAACGTGACAAACAACTGTAAAAAAAAAAGATTACAGCGACGTTTTAACCATCGTAATCCTCAGGGGGACTACAGACCTGGTTTAGACCTGATTTAGTCCTGGTTTAGTCCCTGGTTCAGTCCTGGTCTAGTCCTGGTCTAGTCCTGGTTTAGTCCCTGGTTAAGTCCCTGGTTTAGTCCTGGTTTAGTCCCTGGTTAAGTCCTGGTTTAGTCCTGGTTTAGTCCCTGGTTTAGTCCTGGTTTAGTCCTGGTTTAGTCCTGGTCTAGTCCTGGTTTAGTCCCTGGTGTAGTCCTGGTTTAGTCCTGGTTTAGTCCTGGTTTAGTCCCTGGTTTAGTCCTGGTTTAGTCCTGGTTTAGTCCCTGGTTTAGTCCTGGTCTAGTCCTGGTCTAGTCCTGGTCTAGTCCCTGGTGTAGTCCTGGTGTAGTCCTGGTGTAGTCCTGGTTTAGTCCTGGTTTAGTCCTGGTTTAGTTCTGGTTTAGTTCCTGGTTTAGTCCCTGGTTTAGTCCTGGTTTAGTCCTGGTTTAGTCCTGGTTTACTCCTGGTTTAGTCCTGGTTTAGTCCCTGGTTTAGTCCCTGGTTTAGTCCTGGTTTAGTCCTGGTTTAGTCCCTGGTTTAGTCCTGGTTTAGTTCTGGTTTAGTTCCTGGTTTAGTCCCTGGTTTAGTCCTGGTTTAGTCCCTGGTTTAGTCCCTGGTTTAGTCCTGGTTTAGTCCTGGTTTAGTCCTGGTTTAGTCCCTGGTTTAGTCCTGGTTTAGTCCTGGTTTAGTCCTGGTTTAGTCCCTGGTTTAGTCCCTGGTTTAGTCCTGGTTTAGTCCTGGTTTAGTCCCTGGTTTAGTCCTGGTTTAGTTCTGGTTTAGTTCCTGGTTTAGTCCCTGGTTTAGTCCTGGTTTAGTCCCTGGTTTAGTCCCTGGTTTAGTCCTGGTTTAGTCCCTGGTTTAGTCCTGGTTTAGTCCTGGTTTACTCCTGGTTTAGTCCTGGTTTAGTCCCTGGTTTAGTCCTGGTTTACTCCTGGTTTAGTCCTGGTTTAGTCCCTGGTTTAGTCCCTGGTTTAGTCCTGGTTTAGTCCTGGTTTAGTCCCTGGTTTAGTCCTGGTTTAGTTCTGGTTTAGTCCCTGGTTTAGTCCTGGTTTAGTCCCTGGTTTAGTCCTGGTTTAGTCCCTGGTTTAGTCCCTGGTTTAGTTCTGGTTTAGTTCCTGGTTTAGTCCCTGGTTTAGTCCCTGGTTTAGTCCTGGTTTAGTCCTGGTTTAGCCCTGTTTTAGTCCTGATTTAGTCCTGGTTTAGTCCCTGGTTTAGTCCCTGGTTTAGTCCTGGTTTAGTCCCTGGTTTAGTCCCTGGTTTAGTCCCTGGTTTAGTCCCTGGTTTAGTCCTGGTTTAGTCCTGGTTTAGTCCTGGTTTAGTCCTGGTTTAGTCCCTGGTTTAGTCCCTGGTTTAGTCCCTGGTTTAGTCCCTGGTTTAGTCCTGGTTTAGTCCTGGTTTAGTCCCTGGTTTAGTCCTGGTTTAGTCCCTGGTTTAGTCCCTGGTTTAGTCCTGGTTTACTCCTGGTTTAGTCCTGGTTTAGTCCCTGGTTTAGTCCTGGTTTACTCCTGGTTTAGTCCCTGGTTTAGTCCCTGGTTTAGTCCTGGTTTAGTCCCTGGTTTAGTCCTGGTTTAGTTCCTGGTTTAGTCCCTGGTTTAGTCCTGGTTTAGTCCTGGTTTAGTTACTGTTTTAGTCCTGGTTTAGTCCCTGGTTTAGTCCCTGGTTTAGTCCTGGTTTAGTCCTGGTTTAGTCCCTGGTTTAGTCCTGGTTTAGTTCTGGTTTAGTTCCTGGTTTAGTCCTGGTTTAGTCCTGGTTTAGTCCTGGTTTAGTCCCTGGTTTAGTCCTGGTTTAGTCCTGGTTTAGTCCCTGGTTTAGTCCTGGTCTAGTCCTGGTCTAGTCCTGGTCTAGTCCCTGGTGTAGTCCTGGTGTAGTCCTGGTGTAGTCCTGGTTTAGTCCTGGTTTAGTCCTGGTTTAGTCCTGGTTTAGTCCTGGTTTAGTCCCTGGTTTAGTCCTGGTTTAGTCCTGGTTTAGTCCTGGTTTAGTCCTGGTTTAGTCCCTGGTTTAGTCCCTGGTTTAGTCCTGGTTTAGTCCTGGTTTAGTCCCTGGTTTAGTCCTGGTTTAGTTCTGGTTTAGTTCCTGGTTTAGTCCCTGGTTTAGTCCTGGTTTAGTCCCTGGTTTAGTCCCTGGTTTAGTCCTGGTTTAGTCCCTGGTTTAGTCCCTGGTTTAGTCCTGGTTTAGTCCTGGTTTAGTCCTGGTTTAGTCCCTGGTTTAGTCCCTGGTTTAGTCCTGGTTTAGTCCTGGTTTAGTCCCTGGTTTAGTCCTGGTTTAGTTCTGGTTTAGTTCCTGGTTTAGTCCCTGGTTTAGTCCTGGTTTAGTCCCTGGTTTAGTCCTGGTTTAGTCCCTGGTTTAGTCCTGGTTTAGTCCTGGTTTAGTCCTGGTTTAGTCCTGGTTTAGTCCCTGGTTTAGTCCTGGTTTAGTCCCTGGTTTAGTCCCTGGTTTAGTCCTGGTTTAGTCCCTGGTTTAGTCCCTGGTTTAGTTCTGGTTTAGTTCCTGGTTTAGTCCCTGGTTTAGTCCTGGTTTAGTCCCTGGTTTAGTCCCTGGTTTAGTCCTGGTTTAGTCCTGGTTTAGTCCCTGGTTTAGTCCTGGTTTAGTTCTGGTTTAGTTCCTGGTTTAGTCCCTGGTTTAGTCCTGGTTTAGTCCCTGGTTTAGTCCCTGGTTTAGTCCCTGGTTTAGTCCCTGGTTTAGTCCGAGGTTTAATCCTGGTTTAATCCTGGTTTAGTCCTGGTTTAGTCCCTGGTTTAGTCCTGGTTTACTCCTGGTTTAGTCCCTGGTTTAGTCCCTGGTTTAGTCCTGGTTTAGTCCCTGGTTTAGTCCTGGTTTAGTTCTGGTTTAGTTCCTGGTTTAGTCCCTGGTTTAGTCCCTGGTTTAGTCCCTGGTTTAGTCCCTGGTTTAGTCCTGGTTTAGTCCTGGTTTAGTTCTGGTTTAGTTCCTGGTTTAGTCCCTGGTTTAGTCCTGGTTTAGTCCCTGGTTTAGTCCCTGGTTTAGTCCTGGTTTAGTCCTGGTTTAGTCCCTGGTTTAGTCCTGGTTTAGTTCTGGTTTCGTCCCTGGTTTAGTCCCTGGTTTAGTCCTGGTTTAGTCCCTGGTTTAGTCCCTGGTTTAGTCCTGGTTTAGTCCCTGGTTTAGTCCCTGGTTTAGTCCCTGGTTTAGTCCCTGGTTTAGTCCTGGTTTAGTCCTGGTTTAGTCCCTGGTTTAGTCCTGGTTTAGTCCTGGTTTAGTCCTGGTTTAGTCCTGGTTTAGTCCTGGTTTAGTCCCTGGTTTAGTCCCTGGTTTAGTCCTGGTTTAGTCCTGGTTTAGTCCCTGGTTTAGTCCTGGTTTAGTTCTGGTTTAGTTCCTGGTTTAGTCCCTGGTTTAGTCCCTGGTTTAGTCCCTGGTTTAGTCCCTGGTTTAGTCCCTGGTTTAGTCCTGGTTTAGTCCCTGGTTTAGTCCCTGGTTTAGTCCCTGGTTTAGTCCTGGTTTAGTCCCTGGTTTAGTCCTGGTTTAGTCCTGGTTTAGTCCTGGTTTAGTCTCATTATTTGTAAACATTCTCTAGTTTGAAGTCTTCGATATTTCCATTTTTCGACCTTTGATAAAATATTTGAAAATGTAGAAATAAACAGAAAATAATCGACAAAAATAATTTATTTCCTTATTAATCCTGTGACTAAAGTTCCATCGACTCAGAGCCACAGTTTGAATAAGTTCACGACTTTTCCTCCTAAAGTGAATTAAATGTTTTTTATCAGGCCGCTGGGTTCGGAAAACCTGCTGCTGAGAGGAGCCACGCTGAAGAACACGGAGTTCATCTACGGTAAAGGAAGAAAACTGCCTGTGCCGAACGGTTAAAGCTGCACCGCGGAACATGCAGCTCGACACGTTCACGACCCTCTGCTGCCGCGTTTGTGCTGTGGGAAAAAAATGATGCGTCTCCTGATGAGAAATAATTAATCTGCAACGTCCGAAGACACAAATACACTTTTCCTTCACGTGCAGAGGAGCAGTTTGGAAATCACTGCTTATAGACGACAGAATCACTGCTTATAGACGACAGAATCACTGCTTATAGACGATAGAATCACTGCTTATAGACGACAGAATCACTGCTTATAGACGACAGAATCACTGCTTATAGACGACAGAATCACTGCTTATAGACGATAGAATCACTTCTTATAGACGACAGAATCACTGCTTATAGACGATAGAATCACTTCTTATAGACGACAGAATCACTGCTTATAGACGATAGAATCACTGCTTATAGACGATAGAATCACTTCTTATAGACGACAGAATCACTTCTTATAGACGATAGAATCACTTCTTATAGACGATAGAATCACTTCTTATAGACGACAGAATCACTTCTTATAGACGATAGAATCACTTCTTATAGACGACAGAATCACTTCTTATAGACGACAGAATCACTGCTTATAGACGATAGAATCACTTCTTATAGACGACAGAATCACTTTTTATAGACGATAGAATCACTTCTTATAGACGACAGAATCACTTCTTATAGACGATAGAATCACTTCTTATAGACGACAGAATCACTTCTTATAGACGATAGAATCACTTCTTATAGACGACAGAATCACTTCTTATAGACGATAGAATCACTTCTTATAGACGATAGAATCACTTCTTTTAGACGATAGAATCACTTCTTATAGACGATAGAATCACTTCTTATAGACGACAGAATCACTTCTTATAGACGATAGAATCACTTCTTATAGACGACAGAATCACTTCTTATAGACGATAGAATCACTTCTTATAGACGATAGAATCACTTCTTATAGACGATAGAATCACTTCTTATAGACGATAGAATCACTTCTTATAGACGATAGAATCACTTCTTATAGACGATAGAATCACTTCTTATAGACGATAGAATCACTTCTTATAGACGATAGAATCACTGCTTATAGACGATAGAATCACTTCTTATAGACGATAGAATCACTTCTTATAGACGATAGAATCACTTCTTATAGACGATAGAATCACGTCTTATAGACGATAGAATCACGTCTTATAGACGATAGAATCACTTCTTATAGACGATAGAATCACTTCTTATAGACGATAGAATCACTTCTTATAGACGATAGAATCACTTCTTATAGACGATAGAATCACTTCTTATAGACGATAGAATCACTTCTTTTAGACGATAGAATCACTTCTTTTAGACGATAGAATCACTTCTTATAGACGATAGAATCACTTCTTATAGACGATAGAATCACTTCTTATAGACGATAGAATCACTTCTTATAGACGATAGAATCACTTCTTTTAGACGATAGAATCACTTCTTATAGACGACAGAATCACTTCTTATAGACGACAGAATCACTTCTTATAGACGATAGAATCACTTCTTTTAGACGATAGAATCACTTCTTATAGACGATAGAATCACTTCTTATAGACGATAGAATCACTTCTTATAGACGACAGAATCACTTCTTATAGACGACAGAATCACTTCTTATAGACGATAGAATCACTTCTTATAGACGATAGAATCACTTCTTATAGACGATAGAATCACTTCTTATAGACGATAGAATCACTTCTTTTAGACGATAGAATCACTTCTTATAGACGATAGAATCACTTCTTATAGACGATAGAATCACTTCTTATAGACGACAGAATCACTTCTTATAGACGATAGAATCACTTCTTATAGACGATAGAATCACTTCTTATGAGCGATAGAATCACTTCTTATAGACGACAGAATCACTTCTTATAGACGATAGAATCACTTCTTATAGACGATAGAATCACTTCTTATAGACGATAGAATCACTTCTTATAGACGACAGAATCACTTCTTATAGACGATAGAATCACTTCTTATAGACGATAGAATCACTTCTTATAGACGACAGAATCACTTCTTATAGACGATAGAATCACTTCTTATAGACGACAGAATCACTTCTTATAGACGATAGAATCACTTCTTATAGACGATAGAATCACTTCTTATAGACGATAGAATCACTTCTTATAGACGATAGAATCACTTCTTATAGACGATAGAATCACTTCTTATAGACGACAGAATCACTTCTTATAGACGATAGAATCACTTCTTATAGACGATAGAATCACTTCTTATAGACGACAGAATCACTTCTTATAGACGATAGAATCACTTCTTATAGGCGATAGAATCACTTCTTATAGAGCGATAGAATCACTTCTTATAGACGATAGAATCACTTCTTATAGGCGATAGAATCACTTCTTTTAGAGCGATAGAATCACGTCTTATAGGCGATAGAATCACTTCTTTTAGGCGATAGAATCACTTCTTATGAGCGATAGAATCACTTCTTATAGACGATAGAATCACTTCTTATAGACGATAGAATCACTTCTTATAGACGACAGAATCACTTCTTATAGACGACAGAATCACTTCTTATAGAGCGATAGAATCACTTCTTATAGGCGATAGAATCACTTCTTATAGACGACAGAATCACTTCTTATAGACGATAGAATCACTTCTTATAGACGATAGAATCACTTCTTATAGAGCGATAGAATCACGTCTTATAGACGATAGAATCACTTCTTATAGACGACAGAATCACTTCTTATAGACGATAGAATCACTTCTTATAGACGATAGAATCACTTCTTATAGACGATAGAATCACTTCTTATAGACGATAGAATCACTTCTTATAGACGATAGAATCACTTCTTATAGACGACAGAATCACTTCTTATAGACGATAGAATCACTTCTTATAGACGATAGAATCACTTCTTATAGACGACAGAATCACTTCTTATAGACGATAGAATCACTTCTTATAGACGATAGAATCACTTCTTATAGACGATAGAATCACTTCTTATAGACGATAGAATCACTTCTTATAGACGATAGAATCACTTCTTATAGACGATAGAATCACTTCTTATAGACGATAGAATCACTTCTTATAGACGATAGAATCACTTCTTATAGACGATAGAATCACTTCTTATAGACGACAGAATCACTTCTTATAGACGATAGAATCACTTCTTATAGACGATAGAATCACTTCTTATAGACGATAGAATCACTTCTTTTAGACGATAGAATCACTTCTTATAGACGATAGAATCACTTCTTATAGACGATAGAATCACTTCTTATAGACGAT
Organism: Odontamblyopus rebecca; assembly: GCA_030686955.1. Classification (NCBI taxonomy): domain Eukaryota; kingdom Metazoa; phylum Chordata; class Actinopteri; order Gobiiformes; family Gobiidae; genus Odontamblyopus; species Odontamblyopus rebecca. Next base: position 2,237,931 of record CM060675.1, read on the forward strand.
AGAATCACTTCTTATAGACGATAGAATCTTTTTTTTTTTTTTTTTTACTTTTCTTTGCAATTTGCATTTTGATTTGTGTAAAACCAGAGTTCCTACAGCGTCTTAAAAAGCCTTAAAAGCACTGAATTTATGAATTTGGAAATAAGACTGGAAAAAGTCTTGAATTTTTATGTCTTGGTCTTAAACTTCGTGTGGTTTGTGACTCGTCCGTGTCGTATTTCTTGTCAAAAGTTTAATTCGTCAAACGGGTTTATTCAGTTAAATGAAGAGCGACGGAAACTAAACGTGAGGATGAGACGCAGCCCTGGGTCAAAATCCTCTGAGCAAGAAACGAGCTGAGCGGAAACTTAAAATCAAAGACGATTTCAGCAGAACAGAGTTTGATTAAAGTCGTTCTGTTGATTTTTAACTTTGCTGAGCGACACTTTTCACGCGGCGCTTATGGGGAAGACGCTCTACTCCCCAGAACCAGTTTTTTGAGAAATAAATGAACACAAATCCGAGAATTTTTCTTTTCTTTGCCGGTAGCTCTGTGAAGTAGGCGTAATGGTCTTAAAAAGGTCTTAAAAAGCTTGAAGAAACCTGCAGGAACCATGAAAACTATAATTTACAGGTTTTATCGCCAGTTTACACGTGAATTATAGAATCATCTTGAACACAAATTCCGAATGCTGAATGTGTTTTTCTGTGCAGCGGTGGCGATCTACACGGGGATGGAGACCAAAATGGCTCTGAATTATCAGTCCAAGTCTCAGAAGAGGTCTGCGGTGGAGAAGTGAGTTTGGTTTGATTCATTATTTAAACGTAGAGATCCCGAATGGCGCGTTCACAGCTCCCTGCGTGACTCGGGCGAGCTTCAAGTCGAGGTGTAATGCAGCCTGAAGTGCGTCTCCAGCTCAGACCGCTGACGCCGCAGGTCTGAGCTGAAGAGCGTGTTTTTGTGAGGAAAGACTCAGACTTCTTCGATTTACAGCGCCATCCTCAGACCTAAATAAACGATTTTGTTCCACTGAAGGATTCTGACTCGGACGGTTTCAGAGGAGCGCCCCCTTCAGGCAGGTTTAAGGCCCCGTCCACCAGCGTCAGACCAGAACTGAAGGAGCTTTAATGAGCTGAGGAACGGATTTGAGCAAAAAACCTTTGTCCAGTTACATAAATGTGGTTTTATCTTACTGAAGGCGCTTAGATTATCAAGACTTTGGAGTTTCCTGGTTTTGTGAAGGTCCATGAGAAGGTCCAGGTGAGGGTCCAGGTGAAGGTCCAGGTGAAGGTCCAGGTGAAGGTCCGGGTGAAGGTCCGGGTGAGGGTCCAGGTGAGGGTTCAGGTGAGGGTCCAGGTGAGGGTTCAGGTGAGGGTCCAGGTGAGGGTCCAGGTGAGGGTCCAGGTGAGGGTCCAGGTGAAGGTCCAGGTGAAGGTCCAGGTGAAGGTCCAGGTGAAGGGTCCAGGTGAGGGTCCAGGTGAAGGTCCGGGTGAGGGTCCAGGTGAAGGTCCAGGTGAGGGTCCAGGTGAAGGTCCGGGTGAGGGTCCGGGTGAGGGTGAGGGTCCAGGTGAGGGTCCGGGTGAGGGTCCGGGTGAGGGTCTGGGTGAGGGTCCAGGTGAAGGTCCAGGTGAAGGGTCCGGGTGAAGGTCCGGGTGAGGGTCCGGGTGAAGGTCCGGGTGAGGGTGCAGGTGAGGGTCCGGGTGAGGGTGAGGGTCCGGGTGAGGGTCCAGGTGAAGGTCCAGGTGAGGGTCCAGGTGAGGGTCCAGGTGAAGGTCCGGGTGAGGGTCCAGGTGAAGGTCCGGGTGAGGGTCCAGGTGAAGGTCCAGGTGAAGGGTCCGGGTGAGGGTCCGGGTGAGGGTTCAGGTGAGGGTCCGGGTGAGGGTCCAGGTGAAGGTCCGGGTGAAGGTCCGGGTGAAGGTCCAGGTGAAGGTCCAGGTGAGGGTCCGGGTGAGGGTCCGGGTGAAGGTCCGGGTGAGGGTCCGGGTGGAGAAACAGGATCTTCTCAGTGGGATTTGAACTCTGGTGCTTGATGGTTTCAGTGGATTTAAGGAACACCTGAAGAAGATCTCACCAGGGCAGAAGTTGCGGGTGCCCACGTAGCTCGTTGCCGTGGTGATCAGGGCACAGACCATATAAGGACAAAGGTGCTTCCTGAGGAGTGAAAGTGAAACCGCAGCTTCCTGCACAGAGCAGATCTGCTCCTCGCCCACTCTGATCTGAAGCTCTGCTGTGGTCAGAACGCGGCTCTGTTAGTGTTTCCGCTAAAGAAACAAGAAAATGTGGTTTAGGTTCAAACACAAACGTCAAACAAAAATCAGGTCATATGCAACGTCTTCAAAGACACGAGGTTTACGATTTACATTCAGTTCAGTCGAGATGGGCGACTCCAGAAGTGCTGAAATGATCCAAATTAGCAGAGGAGAGGAGTTAGAGGGTTCAGGTTTTGTTTTTAATTGTTGGCGCTGTTACCGTGGCGACCGGCGTTTGATCATCAAAGTCCCGGCTCTGAGTGAAAATGAGACCAGAGTTTGACATTTACTGTGAGACTGATTTACTCAGAATGTGATTCACCTACAGAGACACAGATACAGCATCTGGAGAGAGGGAAGAGAGAGGAGGGAAAGAGGGGGAGAGGGAAGGAGGTGAAGAGAGAGGAGAGCGAATAGGAAGGTGAGAAAAAGAGGAGGAGCGAAGGAAAGGTGAGGAGGAGGGGAGAGAAGAGAGGGAGGGAGAAGTGGAAGGGTGGGAGGAAGAGGAGAGAGAAAAGAAGCGAAAGGAAGATGGAAGAGAGGGAGGAGAGGGAGGGAAAAGAGATGGAGAAGGAATGATCCGGCGTTCACAGACTTCCTAACAGTATTCCAGAGAGAGTGAAGGAGGGAGGGAGGGAAAAGAGATGGAGAAGGAATGATGGAGAGAAGAGGGAGATGAGCTGTAGAAAGAGAGAGGGATGGATGAAGAGAAGGAAAAAGAGAAGGACAGAGAGAGAGGAGAAGAGGAGGGAGACTTTGTTTTAGCGACAATTCAGATTTTTATCATGAAAACCACATTTTTAAATTACAGAAACATCACCTCCTGTAAACCAGAGATCACAGCTACACCAGATGCCCTCCCCTCAGATGCCCTCCCCTCGCCCCGGACGCCCTCCTCTCGCCCCGGACGCCCTCCTCTCGCCCCGGATGCCCTCCCCTCGCCCCGGACGCCCTCCCCTCGTCCCCGACGCCCTCCCCTCGCCCCGGACGCCCTCCCCTCGCCCCGGACGCGCTCCCCTCGCCCCAGACGCCCTCCCCTCGCCCCGGACGCCCTCCCCTCGCCCCGGACGCCCTCCCCTCGCCCCGGACGCCCTCCCCTCGCCCCGGACGCGCTCCCCTCGTCCCGGACGCCCTCCCCTCGCCCCGGACGCGCTCCCCTCGTCCCCGACACCCTCCCCTCGCCCCAGACGCCCTCCCTGACCCTCTCCTTCTCTCTGCAGGTCGATGAACTCGTACCTGGTGGTGTACCTGGTGATCCTGATCGGAAAAGCTCTGGTGAACACGTCTCTGAAGTACGTGTGGCAGTCGGACCCGAACCGCGATGAGCCCTGGTACAACCAGCGCACGGACGCCGAGCGGGAACGCCACATCGTGAGTCACACTCATCCCTCCCAAACATTCTGCACGGAACAGAAATCCTAACAGTATTCCCTGTTCCTCTCAGATGATCCGGGCGTTCACAGACTTCCTAACAGTATTCCCTGTTCCTCTCAGATGATCCGGGCGTTCACAGACTTCCTAACAGTATTCCCTGTTCCTCTCAGATGATCCGGCGTTCACAGACTTCCTAACAGTATTCCCTGTTCCTCTCAGATGATCCGGCGTTCACAGACTTCCTAACAGTATTCCCTGTTCCTCTCAGATGATCCGGGCGTTCACAGACTTCCTAACAGTATTCCCTGTTCCTCTCAGATGATCCGGGCATTCACAGACTTCCTAACAGTATTCCCTGTTCCTCTCAGATGATCTGGCGTTCACAGACTTCCTAACAGTATTCCCTGTTCCTCTCAGATGATCCGGCGTTCACAGACTTCCTAACAGTATTCCCTGTTCCTCTCAGATGATCCGGGCGTTCACAGACTTCCTAACAGTATTCCCTGTTCCCGTTTCAGATGATCCGGGCGTTCACGGACTTCCTGGCGTTCATGGTCCTGTTTAATTACATCATTCCCGTCTCCATGTACGTCACTGTGGAGATGCAGAAGTTCCTGGGCTCGTACTTCCTGATGTGGGATGATGAGATGTTTGACCCGGAGCTCGGAGAGAGAGCCGTGGTGAACACGTCCGACCTCAACGAGGAGCTGGGACAGGTACGAGTACTACTGCAAATACTACTGCAAATACTACGATTATTATAAATACTGCTACTACTACAAGTACTGGTGCTACTGTCATGACTGGTGGCAGCTTCTTGGTTCGATTCCTTATGTCTGTCTGTGTGGAATTTGTCTAAACATAAATCTCTTGGGGCTAAACCTGGTCTATTCTCTATCTCTCTCGGGTCCCTCTCGGGTCCCTCTCGGGTCCCTCTCGGGACCCTCTCGGGTCTCTCTCGGGTCCCTCTCGGGTCCCTCTCGGGTCCCTCTCGGGTCCCTCTCGGGTCCCTCTCGGGTCCCTCTCGGGTCCCTCTCGGGTCCCTCTCGGGTCTCTCTCGGGTCTCTCTCGGGTCCCTCTCGGGTCTCTCTCGGGTCCCTCTCGGGTCCCTCTCGGGTCCCTCTCGGGTCCCTCTCGGGTCCCTCTCGGGTCCCTCTCGGGTCCCTCTCGGGTCTCTCTCGGGTCTCTCTCGGGTCCCTCTCGGGTCCCTCTCGGGTCCCTCTCGGGTCTCTCTCGGGTCCCTCTCGGGTCCCTCTCGGGTCCCTCTCGGGTCCCTCTCGGGTCCCTCTCGGGTCCCTCTCGGGTCTATCTAGTGTCGCTCTCGGGTCCCTCTCGGGTCCCTCTCGGGTCTCTCTCGGGTCCCTCTCGGGTCCCTCTCGGGTCCCTCTCGGGTCCCTCTCGGGTCTCTCTCGGGTCCCTCTCGGGTCTCTCTCGGGTCCCTCTCGGGTCCCTCTCGGGTCCCTCTCGGGTCCCTCTCGGGTCCCTCTCGGGTCCCTCTCGGGTCTCTCTCGGGTCCCTCTCGGGTCCCTCTCGGGTCCCTCTCGGGTCCCTCTCGGGTCCCTCTCGGGTCCCTCTCGGGTCCCTCTCGGGTCCCTCTTGGGTCTAAACCCGGTCTGTTCTGGTTTCAGGTGGAGTACGTGTTCACAGATAAAACTGGGACTTTAACCGAAAACAACATGGAGTTTATCGAGTGCTGCATCGGAGGAAGTGTTTATGTCCCACACGCCATCTGCAACGGACAGGTACGAGTACTACGAATACTACTACTACAAATACTACTACTACTACAACCACACGCCATCTGCAACGGACAGGTACGAGTACTACGACTACTACTACAAATACTACTACTACTACAACCACACGCCATCTGCAACGGACAGGTACGAGTACTACGAGTACTACGACTACTACGAATACTACTACAAATACTACTACTACTACTACTACTACTACTACTACTACTACAACTACTACAACCACACGGCATCTGCAACGGACAGGTACGAGTACTACGACTACTACGACTACTACAAATACTACTACAACCACACGCCATCTGCAACGGACAGGTACGAGTACTACGAGTACTACGAATACTACTACAACTACTACAACCACACGGCATCTGCAACGGACAGGTACGAGTACTACGAGTACTACGAATACTACTACAACTACTACAACCACACGGCATCTGCAACGGACAGGTACGAGTACTACGACTACTACGACTACTACAAATACTACTACAAATACTACTACTACTACTACAACCACACGCAATCTGCAACGGACAGGTACGAGTACTACGACTACTACGAATACTACTACAAATACTACTACAACCACACGCCATCTGCAACGGACAGGTACGAGTACTACGACTACTACGAATACTACTACTACAAATACTACTACTACTACAACCACACGCCATCTGCAACGGACAGGTACGAGTACTACGAGTACTACGAATACTACTACAAATACTACTACTACTACTACTACTACTACTACTACTACTACTACTACAACCACACGCAATCTGCAACGGACAGGTACGAGTACTACGAGTACTACGAATACTACTACAAATACTACTACTACTACTACTACTACACGCCATCTGCAACGGACAGGTACGAGTACTAGGAGTACTACGAATACTACTACAAATACTACTACTACTACTACTACTACTACTACTACTACTACAACCACACGCAATCTGCAACGGACAGGTACGAGTACTAGGAGTACTACGAATACTACTACAAATACTACTACTACTACTACTACTACTACTACTACTACTACAACCACACGCAATCTGCAACGGACAGGTACGAGTACTACGACTACTACGAATACTACTACAAATACTACTACAACCACACGCCATCTGCAACGGACAGGTACGAGTACTACGACTACTACGAATACTACTACTACAAATACTACTACTACTACAACCACACGCCATCTGCAACGGACAGGTACTAGTACTACGACTACTACGAGTACTACTACAAATACTAGTACAACCACACGCCATCTGCAACGGACAGGTACGAGTACTACAGGTACTACAGGTACTACAGGTACTACAGGTACTACAGGTACTACAGGTACTGTCTGACTGTTTATTCATTATTTCCTGACTACTTAAATTTCTGTTGGACCTGAAACATGAAAATCTGATCTTTTCTTCCAGACGTGTGAACTGTTCTGACGTTTGTATTTTGTTTTCAGGTGATGTCTGGAGCCGGGATGGACATGATCGACACGTCTCCAGGACCAGACTCCAGAGTGAGTCCAGACTCCAGACTGAGCGCAGACTGAGCGCAGACTGAGCCCAGACTGAGCCCAGACTGAGCCCAGACTGAGCCCAGACTGAGCCCAGGCTGAGCCCAGGCTGAGCCCAGGCTGAGCGCAGACTGAGTCCAGACTGAGCCCAGGCTGAGCCCAGACTGAGCCCAGGCTGAGCGCAGACTGAGCCCAGGCTGAGCCCAGACTGAGCCCAGGCTGAGCCCAGGCTGAGCCCAGGCTGAGCCCAGGCTGAGCCCAGGCTGAGCCCAGGCTGAGCCCAGGCTGAGCCCAGGCTGAGCCCAGGCTGAGCCCAGACTGAGCCCAGGCTGAGCCCAGGCTGAGCCCAGGCTGAGCCCAGGCTGAGCCCAGGCTGAGCCCAGACTGAGCCCAGACTGAGCCCAGGCTGAGCGCAGACTGAGCCCAGACTGAGCCCAGGCTGAGCGCAGACTGAGCCCAGACTGAGCCCAGACTGAGCCCTGGCTGAGCCCAGACTGAGCCCAGACTGAGCCCAGACTGAGCCCAGACTGAGTCCAGACTGAGCCCAGGCTGAGCGCAGGCTGAGCCCAGGCTGAGCCCTGAGGATGGTGAGGTGTTTGTGAGGTTTGTGAGGTGTTTTCAGGATGCAGAGGAGCTGTTCTTCCGCGCTCTGTGCCTCTGCCACACGGTGCAGGTGAAGGAGGAGGAAACGGTGGACGGAATCAAACATGGCCGTCACCAGGGGAAGTCCTCGTCCTTCTACATCTCCTCCTCCCCAGACGAGGTCGCACTGGTGGAGGGAATGAAGAAGTACGGACCAACACCACTCCAGGGTTTAGACCTGCTTTAGTCTCTGATTTAGACCTTTGTTAGTGTTTAATACCTGTTCAGTTCTGGTTTAGATCCTTGTTTAGTCATGATCTGATCCTGATTTTGCACATATAAAAGAACCAAAGTTTATACAAACAAAACTCCAAACCACCAGATTCAAAGTCTTTTTACTTTTAATCTTTTACCGAGTTAAAAACCTGAAAATCAGAACGTCCTAAATATTCTTCACACTGAGTTTAGAAGAGTTTTAGCACCACAGTGTACACAGCTAACAGTAACTAGCATGCTAACACACACACTTCAGGATGATCTGACACGTTCCTGATGAACCCTGTGTGTTTCAGACTGGGGTTCACGTACCTGAGGCTCAAGGACAGTCACATGGAAATCCTGAACCGAGAAGACCAGATCGAGAGGTCTGTTCAATGCACTTTATTTAAGATTTAGACCTGGTTTAGTCCTAGTTCTGTCCCGTTTTAAAGCTTATTTTAGTCGTGCTTTAAACCTTCGTTAGACCTGATTTAAGTCCAGTTTTCCAGTCTTTCACCGCCCTTCAGAATGGTGTTTCCTGATTCGCTTTTATCTGTATTTGTTCCGTTTGTGTTTCAGGTTCGAGCTTTTAGAAGTTCTGACGTTTGACTCCGTCCGAAGAAGGATGAGCGTCATCGTCAGAGCCTCCTCGGGTAAAACTACAAAAACTCAAACTGTTTTTAAAGAAATTTCCCAAGTCTCCTGTAGACGAACCCGTAAATATGTTTCTGTTTGTTTCCAGGGGAGTTGTTCTTGTTCTGTAAAGGAGCCGACTCTTCCATATTTCCTCGTGTCGTCTCAGGGAAAAAGGAGGAAGTCCAGGCCCGAGTGGAACACAACGCTGTGGTGAGTCCGGGTTTAGTCCTAATCTCTGTCCTTGGTCCTGAATGTTTAGTAACCCATTATTATTAATAGTTCAGCCCTGGTTCAGTCTGGTTTGGGTCTGTCTCGCAGGAGGGGCTCCGGACCCTGTGCGTGGCGTACCGCAGACTCTCCTCGGAGCAGTTCTCCGAGGTCGTGGCTCTTTTGGCCGAGGCTCGTTTGGCTCTTCAGGATCGAGACAAAAGACTCGCCGAAGCCTATGACAAGATCGAGACGGACCTCATCCTGCTCGGAGCGACGGCCGTGGAGGACAGGTGAGGGGCGTGTCTGGAGATCTAAACGTTTTAATGGTTTCAGGATGTAAAAGAGGCAACACATAGAATTAGAACAGTTTTATTTGTACACACTGCTGTTTTAACCTTAAATGTTCCGTATTGTTTCTTTAAAGTCTTGTTTTGCTCCAGGCTGCAGGAGAAGGCGGCCGACACCATCGAGTCTCTGCACAAAGCCGGGATGAAGGTGTGGGTGCTGACGGGGGACAAGATGGAGACGGCGGCGGCCACGTGTTACGCCTCCAAACTGTTCCGGCGCCAAACGCAGATCCTGGAGCTCACCACCAAGAGGACGGAGGAGCAGCGGCTCCACGACGTGCTCTTCGACCTCAGCAGGACTGTTCTGCGACACCAGGGAGCGCTGAGCCGGGACACCTTCTCCGGGTGAGAAACTCCGACACACAACCTCTGCCCGCTTTCCTGTCCTCCTTCCCTCTCTCTCTTCCTTTCTAGTCTTGCTCGCCCGCTTTCCTGTGCTCCTTCCCACTCTCTCTTCCTTTCTAGTCTTGCTCGCCCGCTTTCCTGTGCTCCTTCCCACTCTCTCTCTTCCTTTCTAGTCTTGCTCGCCCGCTTTCCTGTGCTCCTTCCCACTCTCTCTCTTCCTTTCTAGTCTTGCTTGCCCGCTTTCCTGTGCTCCTTCCCTCTCTCTCTTCCTTTCTAGTCTTGCTCTGCTTTCCTGTCCTCGTTTCCTGTGCTCCTTCCCTCTCTCTCTTCCTTTCTAGTCTTGCTCGCCCACTTCCCTCTCTCTCTTCCTTTCTAGTCTTGCTCGCCCGCTTTCCTGTGTTCCTTCCCTCTCTCTCTTCCTTTCTAGTCTTGCTCGCCCGCTTCCCTCTCTCTCTTCCTTTCTAGTCTTGCTCGCCCGCTTTCCTGTCCTCCTTCCCTCTCTCTCTTCCTTTCTAGTCTTGCTCGCCCACTTCCCTCTCTCTCTTCCTTTCTAGTCTTGCTCTCCTTCCCACTCTCTCTCTTCCTTTCTAGTCTTACTCGCCCGCTTTCCTGTGCTCCTTCACTCTCTCTCTTCCTTTCTAGTCTTGCTCGCCTGCTTTCCTGTGCTCCTTCCCACTCTCTCTTCCTTTCTAGTCTTGCTTGCCCGCTTTCCTGTGCTCCTTCACTCTCTCTCTTCCTTTCTAGTCTTGCTCGCCCGCTTTCCTCTCCTCCTTCCCTCTCTCTCTTCCTTTCTAGTCTTGCTCGCCCGCTTTCCTGTCCTCCTTTCCTTTCTAGTCTTGCTTGCCCGCTTTCCTGTCCTCCTTCCCACTCTCTCTCTTCCTTTCTAGTCTTGCTCGCCCGCTTCCCTCTCTCTCTTCCTTTCTAGTCTTACTCGCCCGCTTCCCTGTGCTCCTTCACTCTCTCTCTTCCTTTCTAGTCTTGCTCGCCCGCTTTCCTCTCCTCCTTCCCTCTCTCTCTTCCTTTCTAGTCTTGCTCGCCCGCTTCCCTCTCTCTCTTCCTTTCTAGTCTTGCTCGCCCGCTTTCCTGTCCTCCTTCCCACTCTCTCTCTTCCTTTCTAGTCTTGCTCGCCCGCTTTCCTGTCCTCCTTCCCACTCTCTCTCTTCCTTTCTAGTCTTGCTCGCCCGCTTTCCTGTCCTCCTTCCCACTCTCTCTCTTCCTTTCTAGTCTTGCTCGCCCGCTTTCCTCTCCTCCTTCACTCTCTCTCTTCCTTTCTAGTCTTGCTCGCCCGCTTTCCTGTCCTCCTTCCCACTCTCTCTCTTCCTTTCTAGTCTTGCTCGCCCGCTTCCCTCTCTCTCTTCCTTTCTAGTCTTGCTCGCCCGCTTTCCTGTCCTCCTTCCCACTCTCTCTCTTCCTTTCTAGTCTTGCTCGCCCGCTTTCCTGTGCTCCTTCACTCTCTCTCTCTTCCTTTCTAGTCTTGCTCGCCCGCTTTCCTGTCCTCCTTCCCTCTCTCTCTTCCTTTCTAGTCTTGCTCGCCCGCTTTCCTGTCCTCCTTCCCACTCTCTCTTCCTTTCTAGTCTTGTTCGCCCCTTTCCTGTCCTCCTTCCCACTCTCTCTTCCTTTCTAGTCTTGCTACTTCGCTTTCCTGTCCTCCTTCCCACTCTCTCTCTTCCTTTCTAGTCTTGCTCGCCCGCTTTCCTATCCTCCTTCCCTCTCTCTCTTCCTTTCTAGTCTTGCTCGCCCGCTTTCCTGTCCTCCTTCCCTCTCTCTCTTCCTTTCTAGTCTTGTTCGCCCCCTTTCCTGTCCTCCTTCCCTCTCTCTCTTCCTTTCTAGTCTTGCTCGCCCGCTTTCCTGTCCTCCTTCCCACTCTCTCTCTTCCTTTCTAGTCTTGCTCGCCCGCTTTCCTGTCCTCCTTCCCTCTCTCTCTTCCTTTCTAGTCTTGCTCGCCCGCTTTCCTGTCCTCCTTCCCACTCTCTCTTCCTTTCTAGTCTTGTTCGCCCCCTTTCCTCTCCTCCTTCACTCTCTCTCTTCCTTTCTAGTCTTGCTCGCCCGCTTTCCTGTGCTCCTTCCCTCTCTCTCTTCCTTTCTAGTCTTGCTCGCCCGCTTTCCTCTCCTCCTTCCCACTCTCTCTCTTCCTTTCTAGTCTTGCTCGCCCGCTTTCCTCTCCTCCTTCCCACTCTCTCTCTTCCTTTCTAGTCTTGCTCGCCCGCTTTCCTCTCCTCCTTCCCTCTCTCTCTTCCTTTCTAGTCTTGCTCGCCCGCTTTCCTGTCCTCCTTCCCACTCTCTCTCTTCCTTTCTAGTCTTGCTCGCCCGCTTTCCTCTCCTCCTTCCCTCTCTCTCTTCCTTTCTAGTCTTGCTCGCCCGCTTCCCTGTGCTCCTTCACTCTCTCTCTTCCTTTCTAGTCTTACTCGCCCGCTTTCCTGTGCTCCTTCACTCTCTCTCTTCCTTTCTAGTCTTGCTCGCCCGCTTTCCTGTCCTCCTTCCCACTCTCTCTCTTCCTTTCTAGTCTTGCTCGCCCGCTTTCCTGTCCTCCTTCCCACTCTCTCTCTTTCTAGTCTTGCTCGCCCGCTTTCCTCTCCTCCTTCACTCTCTCTCTTCCTTTCTAGTCTTGCTCGCCCGCTTTCCTCTCCTCCTTCCCTCTCTCTCTTCCTTTCTAGTCTTGCTCGCCCGCTTTCCTGTCCTCCTTCCCACTCTCTCTCTTCCTTTCTAGTCTTGCTCGCCCGCTTTCCTGTCCTCCTTCCCTCTCTCTCTCTTCCTTTCTAGTCTTGTTCGCCCCCTTTCCTGTCCTCCTTCACTCTCTCTCTTCCTTTCTAGTCTTGCTCGCCCGCTTTCCTGTCCTCCTTCCCTCTCTCTCTTCCTTTCTAGTCTTGTTTGCCCCCTTTCCTGTGCTCCTCCTTCACTCTCTCTCTCTTTCTAGTCTTGCTCGCCCGCTTTCCTGTCCTCCTTCCCTCTCTCTCTTCCTTTCTAGTCTTGTTCGCCCCCTTTCCTGTCCTCCTTCCCTCTCTCTCTTCCTTTCTAGTCTTGCTCGCCCGCTTTCCTGTGCTCCTTCCCTCTCTCTCTTCCTTTCTAGTCTTGCTCGCCCGCTTTCCTGTGCTCCTTCCCTCTCTCTCTCTTCCTTTCTAGTCTTGCTCGCCCGCTTTCCTCTCCTCCTTCCCACTCTCTCTCTTCCTTTCTAGTCTTGTTCGCCCCCTTTCCTGTGCTCCTCCTTCACTCTCTCTCTTCCTTTCTAGTCTTGCTCGCCCGCTTTCCTGTCCTCCTTCCCACTCTCTCTCTTCCTTTCTAGTCTTGCTCGCCCGCTTTCCTGTGCTCCTTCACTCTCTCTCTTCCTTTCTAGTCTTGCTCGCCCGCTTTCCTGTCCTCCTTCACACTCTCTCAACCTTTCTACTTTTTCTCGCCCGCTTTCCTGTCCTCCTTCCCACTCTCTCTCTCTCTTCCTTTCTAGTCTTGCTCGCCCGCTTTCCTGTGCTCCTCCTTCCCTCTCTCTCTTCCTTTCTAGTCTTGCTCGCCCGCTTTCCTCTCCTCCTTCACTCTCTCTCTTCCTTTCTAGTCTTGCTCTCTCTCTAGTCTTGCTTGCCCGCTTTCCTCTCCTCCTTCACTCTCTCTCTTCCTTTCTAGTCTTGCTCGCCCGCTTTCCTGTGCTCCTTCCCACTCTCTCTTCCTTTCTAGTCTTGCTCGCCCGCTTTCCTGTCCTCCTTCCCACTCTCTCTCTTCCTTTCTAGTCTTGCTCGCCCGCTTTCCTGTGCTCCTTCACTCTCTCTCTCTTCCTTTCTAGTCTTGCTCGCCCGCTTTCCTGTCCTCCTTCCCACTCTCTCTCTTCCTTTCTAGTCTTGCTCGCCCGCTTTCCTGTCCTCCTTCCCACTCTCTCTCTTCCTTTCTAGTCTTGCTCGCCCGCTTTCCTGTCCTCCTTCCCACTCTCTCTCTTCCTTTCTAGTCTTGCTCGCCCGCTTTCCTGTGCTCCTTCACTCTCTCTCTTCCTTTCTAGTCTTGTTCGCCCCCTTTCCTGTCCTCCTTCACTCTCTCTCTTCCTTTCTAGTCTTGCTCGCCCGCTTTCCTGTCCTCCTTCCCACTCTCTCTCTTCCTTTCTAGTCTTGCTCGCCCGCTTTCCTGTGCTCCTTCCCACTCTCTCTCTTCCTTTCTAGTCTTGCTCGCCCGCTTTCCTGTCCTCCTTCCCTCTCTCTCTTCCTTTCTACTCTTGCTCGCCCGCTTTCCTGTGCTCCTCCTTCCCTCTCTCTCTTCCTTTCTAGTCTTGCTCGCCCGCTTTCCTGTCCTCCTTCCCACTCTCTCTCTCTCTTTCTAGTCTTGCTCACCCGCTTTCCTGTCCTCCTTCCCACTCTCTCTCTTCCTTTCTAGTCTTGCTCGCCCGCTTTCCTGTCCTCCTTCCCTCTCTCTCTTCCTTTCTAGTCTTGCTCGCCCGCTTTCCTGTGCTCCTCCTTCCCTCTCTCTCTTCCTTTCTAGTTTTGCTCGCCCGCTTTCCTGTCCTCCTTCCCACTCTCTCTCTCTCTTCCTTTCTAGTCTTGCTCGCCCGCTTTCCTGTCCTCCTTCCCACTCTCTCTCTTCCTTTCTAGTCTTGCTCGCCCGCTTTCCTGTGCTCCTTCACTCTCTCTCTTCCTTTCTAGTCTTGCTCGCCCGCTTTCCTGTCCTCCTTCCCACTCTCTCTTCCTTTCTAGTCTTGCTACTTCGCTTTCCTGTGCTCCTTCCCACTCTCTCTCTTCCTTTCTAGTCTTGCTCGCCCGCTTTCCTGTCCTCCTTCACTCTCTCTCTTCCTTTCTAGTCTTGCTCGCCCGCTTTCCTGTCCTCCTTCCCACTCTCTCTCTTTCTAGTCTTGCTCGCCCGCTTTCCTCTCCTCCTTCACTCTCTCTCTTCCTTTCTAGTCTTGTTCGCCCCCTTTCCTGTCCTCCTTCACTCTCTCTCTTCCTTTCTAGTCTTGCTCGCCCGCTTTCCTGTGCTCCTTCACTCTCTCTCTTCCTTTCTAGTCTTGCTCGCCCGCTTTCCTGTGCTCCTTCCCACTCTCTCTCTTCCTTTCTAGTCTTGCTCGCCCGCTTTCCTGTCCTCCTTCCCACTCTCTCTCTTCCTTTCTAGTCTTGCTCGCCCGCTTTCCTGTCCTCCTTCCCACTCTCTCTCTTCCTTTCTAGTCTTGCTCGCCCGCTTTCCTGTGCTCCTTCACTCTCTCTCTTCCTTTCTAGTCTTGCTCGCCCGCTTTCCTGTGCTCCTTCACTCTCTCTCTTCCTTTCTAGTCTTGCTCGCCCGCTTTCCTCTCCTCCTTCCCTCTCTCTCTTCCTTTCTAGTCTTGCTCGCCCGCTTTCCTGTCCTCCTTCCCACTCTCTCTCTTCCTTTCTAGTCTTGCTCGCCCGCTTTCCTGTCCTCCTTCCCACTCTCTCTCTTCCTTTCTAGTCTTGCTCGCCCGCTTTCCTGTCCTCCTTCCCACTCTCTCTTCCTTTCTACTCTTGCTCGCCCGCTTTCCTGTCCTCCGTCCCACACTCTCTCTTCCTTTCTAGTCTTGCTCGCCCGCTTTCCTGTGCTCCTTCCCTCTCTCTCTTCCTTTCTAGTCTTGCTCGCCCGCTTTCCTGTCCTCCTTCCCTCTCTCTCTTCCTTTCTAGTCTTGCTCGCCCGCTTTCCTGTGCTCCTTCCCTCTCTCTCTTCCTTTCTAGTCTTGCTCGCCCGCTTTCCTGTGCTCCTTCCCACTCTCTCTTCCTTTCTAGTCTTGCTCGCCCGCTTTCCTGTCCTCCTTCCCACTCTCTCTCTTCCTTTCTAGTCTTGCTCGCCCGCTTTCCTGTGCTCCTTCCCTCTCTCTCTTCCTTTCTAGTCTTGCTCGCCCGCTTTCCTGTCCTCCTTCCCACTCTCTCTCTTCCTTTCTAGTCTTGCTCGCCCGCTTTCCTGTCCTCCTTCCCACTCTCTCTCTTCCTTTCTAGTCTTGCTCGCCCGCTTTCCTGTCCTCCTTCCCACTCTCTCTCTTCCTTTCTAGTCTTGCTCGCCCGCTTTCCTGTCCTCCTTCCCTCTCTCTCTTCCTTTCTAGTCTTGCTCGCCCGCTTTCCTGTCCTCCTTCCCACTCTCTCTCTTCCTTTCTAGTCTTGCTCGCCCGCTTTCCTGTCCTCCTTCCCACTCTCTCTCTTCCTTTCTAGTCTTGCTTTTCCTGTCCTCCGTCCCACACTCTCTCTTCCTTTCTAGTCTTGCTCGCCCGCTTTCCTGTCCTCCTTCCCTCTCTCTCTTCCTTTCTACTCTTGCTCGCCCGCTTCCCACTCTCTTCCTTTCTAGTCTTGCTCGCCCGCTTTCCTGTCCTCCTTCCCACTCTCTCTCTTCCTTTCTAGTCTTACTCGCCCGCTTCCCTGTGCTCCTTCACTCTCTCTCTTCCTTTCTAGTCTTGCTCGCCCGCTTCCCTGTGCTCCTTCACTCTCTCTCTTCCTTTCTAGTCTTACTCGCCCGCTTTCCTGTGCTCCTTCACTCTCTCTCTTCCTTTCTAGTCTTACTCGCCCGCTTTCCTGTGCTCCTTCCCTCTCTCTCTTCCTTTCTAGTCTTGCTCGCCCGCTTTCCTGTCCTCCTTCCCACTCTCTCTCTTCCTTTCTAGTCTTGCTCGCCCGCTTTCCTCTCCTCCTTCACTCTCTCTCTTCCTTTCTAGTCTTGCTCGCCCGCTTTCCTGTGCTCCTTCACTCTCTCTCTTCCTTTCTAGTCTTGCTCGCCCGCTTTCCTCTCCTCCTTCACTCTCTCTCTTCCTTTCTAGTCTTGCTACTTCGCTTTCCTGTGCTCCTTCCCACTCTCTCTCTTCCTTTCTAGTCTTGCTCGCCCGCTTTCCTCTCCTCCTTCACTCTCTCTCTTCCTTTCTAGTCTTGCTCGCCCGCTTTCCTGTCCTCCTTCCCACTCTCTCTCTTCCTTTCTAGTCTTGCTCGCCCGCTTTCCTGTCCTCCTTCCCACTCTCTCTCTTCCTTTCTAGTCTTGCTCGCCCGCTTTCCTGTCCTCCTTCCCTCTCTCTCTTCCTTTCTAGTCTTGCTCGCCCGCTTTCCTGTCCTCCTTCCCACTCTCTCTCTTCCTTTCTAGTCTTGCTCGCCCGCTTTCCTGTCCTCCTTCCCTCTCTCTCTTCCTTTCTAGTCTTGCTCGCCCGCTTTCCTGTCCTCCTTCCCACTCTCTCTCTTCCTTTCTAGTCTTGCTCGCCCGCTTTCCTGTCCTCCTTCCCTCTCTCTCTTCCTTTCTAGTCTTGCTCGCCCGCTTTCCTGTCCTCCTTCCCACTCTCTCTCTTCCTTTCTAGTCTTGCTCGCCTGCTTTCCTGTGCTCCTCCTTCCCTCTCTCTCTTCCTTTCTAGTCTTGCTCGCCCGCTTTCCTGTCCTCCTTCCCACTCTCTCTCTTCCTTTCTAGTCTTGCTCGCCCGCTTTCCTGTCCTCCTTCCCACTCTCTCTCTTCCTTTCTAGTCTTGCTCGCCCGCTTTCCTGTGCTCCTTCACTCTCTCTCTTCCTTTCTAGTCTTGCTCGCCCGCTTTCCTGTCCTCCTTCCCACTCTCTCTCTTCCTTTCTAGTCTTGCTACTTCGCTTTCCTGTCCTCCTTCCCACTCTCTCTCTTCCTTTCTAGTCTTGCTCGCCCGCTTTCCTCTCCTCCTTCACTCTCTCTCTTCCTTTCTAGTCTTGCTCGCCCGCTTTCCTGTCCTCCTTCCCACTCTCTCTCTTCCTTTCTAGTCTTGCTCGCCCGCTTTCCTGTGCTCCTCCTTCCCTCTCTCTCTCTTCCTTTCTAGTCTTACTCGCCCGCTTTCCTGTGCTCCTTCACTCTCTCTCTTCCTTTCTAGTCTTGCTCGCCCGCTTTCCTGTCCTCCTTCCCACTCTCTCTCTTCCTTTCTAGTCTTGCTCGCCCGCTTTCCTGTGCTCCTTCCCACTCTCTCTCTTCCTTTCTAGTCTTGCTCGCCCGCTTTCCTGTCCTCCTTCACTCTCTCTCTTCCTTTCTAGTCTTGCTCTCTCTCTAGTCTTGCTCGCCCGCTTTCCTGTCCTCCTTCCCACTCTCTCTCTTCCTTTCTAGTCTTGCTTGCCCGCTTTCCTGTGCTCCTTCACTCTCTCTCTTCCTTTCTAGTCTTGCTCGCCCGCTTTCCTGTCCTCCTTCCCTCTCTCTCTTCCTTTCTACTCTTGCTCGCCCGCTTTCCTGTTCTCCTTCCCTCTCTCTCTTCCAATCTAGTCTTGCTCGCCCGCTTTCCTGTCCTCCTTCCCACTCTCTCTCTTTCTAGTCTTGCTCGCCCGCTTTCCTCTCCTCCTTCACTCTCTCTCTTCCTTTCTACTCTTGCTCGCCCGCTTTCCTGTCCTCCTTCCCACTCTCTCTTCCTTTCTAGTCTTGCTCGCCCGCTTCCCTCTCTCTCTTCCTTTCTAGTCTTGCTCGCCCGCTTTCCTATCCTCCTTCCCTCTCTCTCTTCCTTTCTAGTCTTGCTCGCCCACTTCCCTCTCTCTCTTCCTTTCTAGTCTTGCTCGCCCGCTTCCCTCTCTCTCTTCCTTTCTAGTCTTGCTCGCCCGCTTTCCTATCCTCCTTCCCTCTCTCTCTTCCTTTCTAGTCTTGCTCGCCCACTTCCCTCTCTCTCTTCCTTTCTAGTCTTGCTCGCCCACTTCCCTCTCTCTCTTCCTTTCTAGTCTTGCTCGCCCACTTCCCTCTCTCTCTTCCTTTCTAGTCTTGCTCGCCCGCTTTCCTGTCCTTCTTTCTAGTCTTGTTCGCCCCCTTTCCTGTCCTCCTTCACTCTCTCTCTTCCTTTCTAGTCTTGCTCACCCGCTTTCCTGTGCTCCTTCACTCTCTCTCTTCCTTTCTAGTCTTGCTCGCCCGCTTTCCTGTCCTTCTTTCTAGTCTTGTTCGCCCGCTTTCCTCTCCTCCTTCACTCTCTCTCTCTCTCTAGTCTTGCTCGCCCGCTTTCCTGTGCTCCTTCCCACTCTCTCTTCCTTTCTACTCTTGCTCGCCCGCTTTCCTCTCTCTCTTCCTTTCTAGTCTTGCTCGCCCGCTTTCCTGTTCTCCTTCCCACTCTCTCTCTTCCTTTCTAGTCTTGCTCGCCCGCTTTCCTGTCCTCCTTCCCTCTCTCTCCTCCTGACCTCCTCTTCTTCCTCCTGACCTCGTCTTCTTCCTCCTGACCTCGTCTTCTTCCTCCTGACCTTCTCTCCTCTTCCTCCTCCTGACCTCTTCCTCCTCTTCTTCCTCTCTCTCCTCTTCGTACCTTCTCACTTGCCTCCTCCTCCTCCTCCTCTCTCTCCTCTTCCTCCTCCTGACCTCCTCTTCCTCCTCGTCTCTCTCCTCTTCCTCCTCCTGACCTCCTCTTCCTCCTCCTCTCTCTCCTCTTCCTCCTCCTGACCTCCTCTTCCTCCTCCTCTCTCTCCTCTTCCTACTCCTGACCTCCTCTTCCTCCTCCTCTCTCTCCTCTTCGTCCTCCTGACCTCCTCTTCCTCCTCCTCTCTCTCCTCTTCGTCCTCCTGACCTCCTCTTCCTCCCCCTCTCTCTCCTCTTCATACCTTCTCACGTGTCTCGTCTTCCGTCAGTTTGTCTTCGGACTTTGGAGACTTCACAGACTTCGGCCTGATCATTGACGGGGCGACGCTGTCCGCGGTGCTGAGGCCGGCTCAGGAGGACTCCAACTGTGGCAACTACAAGGAGATTTTCCTGGAGATCTGTCGAAACTGCAGTGCGGTGCTGTGCTGCCGGATGGCGCCGCTGCAGAAGGCCCAGGTACCAGTGCCCTAAGAACCAAAGAACCAACCAAAGAACCAACGAGTCAGAAAGAACCACAGAGAGAAACGGACTCACACACTGAACCAGGACTAGTCTAAAACTCTTTCTCTAGAAATCTCAGGTTTGTGCAAAACAGGGACAGAGACTGGACCAGGTCCAAACCCCAGGTCCTTGCACTCTGCATCGACCCAGATGCCCTCCCAGCAGGAGGATCTTTGGAGCTGTGGAAATGGGTTTTATTTCTGTCCTCAGACTTCAGATGCATCAATAAAACGTGCAGAGCCGTTCACCTCAGGGAGCTCCACACAGACACTTCAGCAGCACCAAATCTATGAACCCACTGGACTCATGGTTTTACACGTCTCACATGGTTCTGCACTTCAGAGCATCACTGCTGTGATCTGGAACATGGAGCAAATCACTGAGACGTCACAGAACTGCAGTCCTGTGTTTCTCCAGTACATTTTTTATTACCATTATTTTACTTATATATTACTGTACATATAAAATAACTTTACTGATGTCACAGGAGCTCCAGGACAGTTTAGTGCAAAAAAGGAACAAAGTGAGATGTAAACAATAAGAATAATATAAAGTTCTGTGATCCACTCATCTGCACTTCACACAGCAGCATTATTATTATTATTATTATTATTATTATTATTATTTCTATTTTCTATTCTTCTTGTTTCCCTTGGTCGCATCTCACTTTGTTCCTTTTTTGCACTAAACTGTCCTGGAGCTCCTGTGACGTCAGTAAAGTCTTATTTTATGTGTACAATAGTTTAAGTTGTAAAAACAGAACTCAGGCCTAAAGCAGCGGCTGAGTGAAGACTTAGAGTGTGTTTAGGGCTGAGTGAAGACTTAGAGTGAGTGTGTTTAGGGCTGAGTGAAGACTTAGAGTGAGTGTGTTTAGGGCTGAGTGAAGACTTAAAGTGAGTGTGTTTAGGGCTGAGTGAAGACTTCAAGTGAGTGTGTTTAGGGCTGAGTGAAGACTTAGAGTGTGTTTAGGGCTGAGTGAAGACTTAGAGTGAGTGTGTTTAGGGCTGAGTGAAGACTTAAAGTGAGTGTGTTTAGGGCTGAGTGAAGACTTAAAGTGTGTTTAGGGCTGAGTGAAGACTTAAAGTGAGTGTGTTTAGGGCTGAGTGAAGACTTAAAGTGAGTGTGTTTAGGGCTGAGTGAAGACTTAGAGTGAGTGTGTTTAGGGCTGAGTGAAGACTTCAAGTGAGTGTGTTTAGGGCTGAGTGAAGACTTAAAGTGAGTGTGTTTAGGGCTGAGTGAAGACTTAGAGTGAGTGTGTTTAGGGCTGAGTGAAGACTTCAAGTGAGTGTGTTTAGGGCTGAGTGAAGACTTAGAGTGAGTGTGTTTAGGGCTGAGTGAAGACTTCAAGTGAGTGTGTTTAGGGCTGAGTGAAGACTTAAAGTGAGTGTGTTTAGGGCTGAGTGAAGACTTAAAGTGAGTGTGTTTAGGGCTGAGTGAAGACTTAAAGTGAGTGTGTTTAGGGCTGAGTGAAGACTTAGAGTGAGTGTGTTTAGGGCTGAGTGAAGACTTAAGGTGAGTTTAGGGCCCAGTTCTTCTCCGGGTTCGGTGCTGATGACAGTTTCCTGGAGGCTGCGGTCATGAAAATAAAGAGTTTTTCTTGTCAAAACGACCTGTGTTCAGAAGAGTGACACATCTGCATCACTAAACCTCATAGAATCTATAAGCTCCATTTTTATACAGATTCTTCTGGAGCTTCTGTACTGATCGCGGCGCCACCTGGAGGCAGCAGTGATACGACCTTCTGTGACGCGTGGCTCTTTCACTCTTTCACACACACATCATTTTAAGAAGAAAAACTCTTTATTTTCGTGACTCCGGTCAACCTGCCACTTTCACTTTCATCAGCACCAAAACCAGGAAAGATCTGGTCTCACCAGACGCTGATTCATGTAAAAAACACAAACTCCCTTTAATCCCTTTAGTCCGGACTAGACCAGGGACCAAACCAGGACTAAACGAGCACCGAGGACTAAATGAGGGACTAAACCAGGTGTAAAATCGTGTGTTTCCAGATTGTGAAGTTGATCAAAACGTCTAAAGAACATCCGATCACTCTGGCCATCGGCGACGGAGCCAACGACGTCAGTATGATCCTGGAGGCTCACGTGGGCATCGGTGAGGACTGCAGATTATGAGTACTGCAGATTATGAGTACTGCAGATTATGAGTACTGCAGATTATGAGGACTGCAGATTATGAGGACTGCAGATTACGAGGACTGCAGATTACGAGGACTGCAGATTACGAGGACTGCAGATTACGAGGACTGCAGATTATGAGGACTGCAGATTATGAGTACTGCAGATTACGAGGACTGCAGATTACGAGGACTGCAGATTACGAGTACTGCAGATTATGAGTACTGCAGATTATGAGTACTGCAGATTATGAGTACTGCTTTAGTAAATCCTGCTGTGTTTCTAATGTGCCCATTCGCAGGGATTATGGGTAAAGAAGGTCGTCAGGCCGTGAGGAACAGCGACTACGCCGTCCCCAAGTTCAAACACCTCAAGAAACTGCTCCTGGTGCACGGACACTATTACTACATCCGAATATCCGAGCTCGTGCAGTACTTTTTCTACAAGGTACAAAACACTTGGACATTTGAGCGTCAGTTTGGAGTTAACCTGAACCAATCTGAGCTTTTTTAACTAGAACCAGGACTAGAACCAGGACTAGAACCAGGACTAGACCAGGGACTAGACCAGGGACTAGACCAGGGACTGAGCCCAGACTTAAATATGGTTTATTTTGGAGTTCAGTTTTTAAATGGATTCTGGATCTAGACAAGGACTGAACCAGGACTGAACCAGGACTGAACCAGGACTGAACCAGGACTGAACCAGGACGAGGGTTTAAACTAAAACTTGTACCTGTCTCTAGTTTTATTTTTTAGGGAATATTCCACTAAGAAAGGCAGAAAAATGAGGTGTTTCCTGTAAAAAGTGAATTAATTTAAAGTGTTTTTTTGCAGAATGTCGTGTTCATTTTCCCTCAGTTTTTGTACCAGTTTTTCTGTGGATTCTCACAGCAGGTAACACGTCTCACTTCCGTCTCTGAATATTCCACTTTTCTGTGCGTTGTTTTTAAATCCTAATTGTGCGTTTGTATTTTCAGCCTTTGTACGACACGGCCTATCTGACCCTGTACAACATCAGCTTCACGTCTCTGCCCATCCTGGCCTACAGCCTCATCGAGCAGCACATCAACATGGACGTACTGAAGAAGGACCCCACGCTCTACAGGTGCTCTTACACCAGATGCCCTCCCACACACTCAGAGCAGGGGGGGAAAAATGACTCAAATTTAAAACCTCAAAACAAAAGCCTGTACCTTACTAAGATGGCCGCCCCTCAGGACAGATCCGGGCCTGTGCTCTGGGATATTTGTTTGTCATGTTTGTTTTGCTCCTCACAGGGACATCGGGAAGAACTCCTTACTAAGATGGCCGACGTTCATCTACTGGACGGCTCTGGGCGTGTACGAGGCCGTGGTCATGTTCTTCGGAGTCTACTTCCTGTTTGACAACACCACCTTCACCAGCAACGGACAGGTACCACTCTAGACCTGCTTCAGACCTGCTTCAGACCTGCTTCAGACCTGCTGTAGGCCCCACTTTAGACCCTGGTCTCGTACTGGTTCAGAACTAGAAGACCCAACTTGGTTCTTTGTGTAGTCCCCGTTTTAGTCCGGGTTTAGGTGACGGTTAAAGCTGGTTTAGTCCTGGTTTAGACCCTTTTTTAGACTTGGTTTAGTCCGGGTTTAGTCCAGGTTTAGGTGACGGTTAAAGCTGGTTTAGTCCTGATTTAGACCCGTTTTTAGACTTGGTTTAGTCTGGGTTTAGGTGACGGTTAAAGCTGGTTTAGTCCTGGTTTAGACCCTTTTTTAGACTTGGTTTAGTCCGGGTTTAGTCCAGGTTTAGGTGACGGTTAAAGCTGGTTTAGTCCCTGGTTTAGTCCTGATTTAGACCCGTTTTTAGACTTGGTTTAGTCCAGGTTTAGGTGACGGTTAAAGCTGGTTTAGTCCCTAGTTTAGACCAGGTTTAGTCCGGGTTTAGGTGACAGTTGGACCTGTTTTAGAGCTGGTCTAGTCCTGGTTCAGACCCTGTTTCAGTTGCTGTGAAAAGTCCTTTTTGATAAATTTTGCAGTTAAATAATGTCAAACACAAAAGTCCAAACTCAAAGCGTTTGAGCTGCTCTGTTACAAATGTCCAACACCTGAAGCACTTTATAAAAATGGAACCGAACTCAAACATTTTCTCTGATTCTTTACTTGAAGCTTCTTCCTTCTGTTTCTCTTGTTTAAATCAGGGCTGCAGGAAGTCTCCATTTTATTTGGACTTTTTTAAATCAAAGTTGTTTTTTTATTTCTTTAATCTGGTCCAAACTGAACACAAATGTTTATGATCCAGACCTGCAGCCTTCATTTGAAACTCTTTCCTGATCTCTTTAATTACGTTTGATTTATTAATATTTGATTTTTTCTGGTATAATTTGGTTTTATTTTTCTCTTTTTTCTGCCTTTTTCTGTTTCAAACTTTTGCCTTTTTCCTGCTCAGCTCATGACGTCCAACACTCAGATGGTAAGAACCAGAACCTTTCAAATCACAGCCATTCTCCATTTTCACTTCACAAGTGTTCGCCTCATTACAGAGTCCTGGTTTAGACCTGGTTTAGACCTGGTTTAGACCTGGTTCAGTTCTGCTTTAGTCCCAGTTTACTCCTGTGGAGTTCCTGGTTTAGTTCCTGTTCTAGTAAATCTTAAACCATCCTCCATTTTAACCTCAAATTCACAACGTCGCAGGGGCCGAAATTAGACCGAGTCCTGGTTTAGTCCTGGTTTAGTCCTGGTTTAGTCCTGGTTTAGTCCTGGTTTAGTCCTGGTGTAGTCCTGGTTTAGTCCTGGTTTAGTCCTGGTGTAGTCCTGGTGTAGTCCTGGTTTAGTCTTGGTTTAGTTCTTGGTTCAGTCCCGGTTTTAGTTCTGGTTCAGTCCTGGTTTAGTTCTTGGTTTAGTCCTGGTTTTAGTTCTGGTTTAGTCTTGGTTCAGTCCCAGTTTTAGTCCAGTTTTAGTCCCTGGTTCAGTCCCAGTTTTAGTCCTGGTTTAGTTCTTGGTTCAGTCCCAGTTTTAGTCCTGGTTTAGTTCTTGGTTCAGTCCCAGTTTTAGTCCTGGTTTAGTCCCTGGTTCAGTCCCAGTTTTAGTCCTGGTTTAGTTCTTGGTTCAGTCCCAGTTTTAGTCCTGGTTTAGTTCTTGGTTCAGTCCCAGTTTTAGTCCTGGTTTAGTTCTTGGTTCAGTCCCAGTTTTAGTCCTGGTTTAGTCCTGGTTTAGTCCTGGTTTAGTCCTGGTTTTGTTTCATTCGTCTGTTTAAAACGTCACTTCACAAATGTGTGGATCAAATTTCCTCTGATCAGTTTGTCGTTTGTGCTTTTCCACCTCCGTCTTCACGTCTCCTGTTCACTCTGTTCACTCCGGTCGCTCCGTTCGCTCTTTCCCGTCTAAACTTCCTGTTTTCATCTGGTTTTTCCCGTTTTCATCTGTTTTTTCCCGTTTTCAGATGTTCGGGAACTGGACCTTTGGGACTCTGGTCTTCACGGTTCTGGTTTTCACCGTCACTTTTAAGGTAAATATGTTAAACTGGTCCTGGTTCAGACCGGGGCTAAAGCTGCAGTACAACACTTTTCTGCTCGTTTCCATGGAGATGTTATTGTCTTACCTGGAGTGTTCCACAGTCCGGCTTTACTGGCACCAGGCTGAGGCAGATCTGTGGAGAGGCGAGCGCTCCGTTAGAATCCACATTTTAGAAGTTCTTTTCAGACAATAAAGATGATGGTTTAATGCCCTAATGCGGAACATTCTGCTCCTTTTCATTCATTTCTTCTATGTTTGATATTGTGACACTGTCAGTGTCATTTTAGACTTTAGGAATGACCACAGAAAGAATTAACACTGTAGTGTGTTAAAGTGGACTGTAGTGTGTTAAAGTGGGCTGTAGTGTGTTAAAGTGGACTGTAGTGTGTTAAACTGGACTGTAGTGTGTTAAAGTGGACTGTAGTGTGTTAAAGTGGACTGTAGTGTGTTAAACTGGACTGTAGTGTGCTAAAGTGGACTGTAGTGTGCTAAAGTGGACTGTAGTGTGTTAAAGTGGACTGTAGTGTGTTAAACTGGACTGTAGTGTGTTAAAGTGGACTGTAGTGTGCTAAAGTGGACTGTAGTGTGTTAAAGTGGACTGTAGTGTGTTAAACTGGACTGTAGTGTGTTAAACTGGACTGTAGTGTGTTAAACTGGACTGTAGTGTGTTAAAGTGGACTGTAGTGTGTTAAACTGGACTGTAGTGTGCTAAAGTGGACTGTAGTGTGTTAAACTGGACTGTAGTGTGTTAAACTGGACTGTAGTGTGTTAAAGTGGACTGTAGTGTGTTAAACTGGACTGTAGTGTGCTAAAGTGGACTGTAGTGTGTTAAAGTGGACTGTAGTGTGTTAAAGTGGACTGTAGTGTGTTAAACTGGACTGTAGTGTGTTAAAGTGGACTGTAGTGTGCTAAAGTGGACTGTAGTGTGCTAAAGTGGACTGTAGTGTGTTAAACTGGACTGTAGTGTGTTAAAGTGGACTGTAGTGTGCTAAAGTGGGCTGTAGTGTGTTAAAGTGGACTGTAGTGTGTTAAAGTGGACTGTAGTGTGTTAAAGTGGGCTGTAGTGTGCTAAAGTGGGCTGTAGTGTGCTAAAGTGGACTGTAGTGTGCTAAAGTGGACTGTAGTGTGTTAAACTGGACTGTAGTGTGTTAAAGTGGACTGTAGTGTGTTAAAGTGGACTGTAGTGTGTTAAAGTGGACTGTAGTGTGCTAAAGTGGACTGTAGTGTGCTAAAGTGGACTGTAGTGTGCTAAAGTGGACTGTAGTGTGTTAAAGTGGACTGTAGTGTGTTAAAGTGGGCTGTAGTGTGTTAAACTGGACTGTAGTGTGTTAAACTGGACTGTAGTGTGTTAAAGTGGACTGTAGTGTGCTAAACTGGACTGTAGTGTGCTAAAGTGGACTGTAGTGTGCTAAAGTGGACTGTAGTGTGCTAAAGTGGACTGTAGTGTGTTAAAGTGGACTGTAGTGTGTTAAAGTGGACTGTAGTGTGTTAAAGTGGACTGTAGTGTGCTAAAGTGGACTGTAGTGTGTTAAAGTGGACTGTAGTGTGTTAAACTGGACTGTAGTGTGTTAAAGTGGACTGTAGTGTGTTAAACTGGACTGTAGTGTGTTAAAGTGGACTGTAGTGTGCTAAAGTGGACTGTAGTGTGTTAAACTGGACTGTAGTGTGTTAAAGTGGACTGTAGTGTGTTAAACTGGACTGTAGTGTGTTAAACTGGACTGTAGTGTGTTAAACTGGACTGTAGTGTGTTAAAGTGGACTGTAGTGTGTTAAAGTGGACTGTAGTGTGTTAAAGTGGGCTGTAGTGTGCTAAACTGGACTGTAGTGTGTTAAACTGGACTGTAGTGTGTTAAAGTGGACTGTAGTGTGTTAAACTGGACTGTAGTGTGTTAAAGTGGACTGTAGTGTGTTAAAGTGGACTGTAGTGTGCTAAACTGGACTGTAGTGTGTTAAAGTGGACTGTAGTGTGTTAAAGTGGACTGTAGTGTGTTAAACTGGACTGTAGTGTGTTAAAGTGGACTGTAGTGTGTTAAAGTGGACTGTAGTGTGTTAAACTGGACTGTAGTGTGCTAAACTGGACTGTAGTGTGCTAAAGTGGACTGTAGTGTGTTAAAGTGGACTGTAGTGTGTTAAAGTGGACTGTAGTGTGTTAAAGTGGACTGTAGTGTGCTAAAGTGGACTGTAGTGTGTTAAAGTGGACTGTAGTGTGTTAAAGTGGACTGTAGTGTGCTAAAGTGGACTGTAGTGTGTTAAAGTGGACTGTAGTGTGCTAAAGTGGACTGTAGTGTGTTAAAGTGGACTGTAGTGTGTTAAAGTGGACTGTAGTGTGTTAAAGTGGACTGTAGTGTGCTAAAGTGGACTGTAGTGTGTTAAACTGGACTGTAGTGTGCTAAAGTGGACTGTAGTGTGTTAAAGTGGACTGTAGTGTGTTAAAGTGGACTGTAGTGTGCTAAAGTGGACTGTAGTGTGTTAAAGTGGGCTGTAGTGTGCTAAAGTGGACTGTAGTGTGTTAAAGTGGACTGTAGTGTGCTAAAGTGGGCTGTAGTGTGCTAAAGTGGGCTGTAGTGTGCTAAAGTGGGCTGTAGTGTGCTAAAGTGGACTGTAGTGTGCTAAAGTGGACTGTAGTGTGTTAAAGTGGGCTGTAGTGTGCTAAAGTGGGCTGTAGTGTGCTAAAGTGGACTGTAGTGTGTTAAAGTGGGCTGTAGTGTGCTAAAGTGGACTGTAGTGTGCTAAAGTGGACTGTAGTGTGCTAAAGTGGACTGTAGTGTGTTAAAGTGGACTGTAGTGTGTTAAACTGGACTGTAGTGTGCTAAAGTGGGCTGTAGTGTGCTAAAGTGGACTGTAGTGTGCTAAAGTGGGCTGTAGTGTGCTAAAGTGGACTGTAGTGTGCTAAAGTGGACTGTAGTGTGCTAAAGTGGGCTGTAGTGTGCTAAAGTGGGCTGTAGTGTGCTAAAGTGGGCTGTAGTGTGCTAAAGTGCATCTCTGTTGTCCCTGTGTCACAGTTGGCGTTGGACACTCACTACTGGACGTGGATCAGCCATTTTGTGATCTGGGGCTCTCTGCTCTTCTACGTCGTCTTCTCTCTGCTCTGGGGAGGAATCATCTGGTCAGTATCACACCGGGTTTAGCTCTGGACTAAGACTGACCCATAAGTCCCGGTTTAGTCCTGGTGTAGTCCTGGTTTAGTCCTGGTGTAGTCCCGTTCCGGTGGCCGGTTTGGTCATTTCGGCTCGTGTTTGGTTTGTCCAGGCCGTTCCTGAACTACCAGCGCATGTACTACGTGTTCATGCAGATGCTGTCCAGCGGCCCGGCCTGGCTCAGTATTATTCTGCTCATCGCCGCCTGTTTAGTGCCTGATGTGGCCAAGACCGTCCTGTGGAGGGCGCTGTGGCCCACCACCACCGAGAAGATACAGGTGAGACCAGGGGCCCAGGAAGACCCGCTTTAGTCCTGCCTCAATTTTGGGTTAGACTGAGCTTTTAGAGCCACTTTGGTTTCAGCCTGGGTTTAGACCTGGTTTAGTCCTGGTTTAGACCTGGTTTAGTCCTGGTTTAGTCCTGGTTTAGTCCTGGTTTAGTCCTGGTTTAGTCCTGGTTTAGTCCTGGTTTAGTCCTGGTTTAGACCTGGTTTAGTCCTGGTTTAGTCCTGGTTTAGTCCTGGTTTAGTCCTGGTTTAGTCCTGGTTTAGTCCTGGTTTAGACCTGGTTTAGTCCTGGTTTAGTCCTGGTTTAGTCCTGGTTTAGTCCTGGTTTAGTCCTGGTTTAACCCCTGCATGTGAGTAGGTCTTTGGCCTCTCACTCTTTTTAAGTCTGTTTCTAGGTTCTTGTTCCTGCACAACTCAAGACGTTTGAGTCTGAATCTGACCTGTTCCTGTTCTGATTCTCTCCATCCTCCTCTCCTCTTTCCCTGTTTGCTCACCTCCCTTTCTCCTTTCCTCCTCAATTACTTCCTCTCCTTGTCTCCTCCTTCCTTCTGTCGCTCCTAACTCTGCTCTCCAATCTCCCCTTCCTTTGTTTATCTCCTCCCTCTCTCCTCTCCTCCCTCTTCCCTTTCTCCTCTCTCCTCTCCTCTTCCCTCTCTCCTCCCTCTCTCCTTCCTCCTCTCTCTTCTCTCTTCCCTCTCTCCTCTCTCTTCCCTCTCTCCTCTCTCCTCTCCTCCCTCCTCTTCCCTCTCTCCTCCCTCTCCTCTCTCCTCTCTCCTCCTCTCCTCTCTCTTCCCTCTGTCCTCTCCTCTCTCCTCTTCCCTCTCTCCTCTCTCCTCTCTCTCCTGTCTCCTCTCTCCTCCCTCTCTTCCCTCTCTCCTCTCTCAGTGTGAGCGTCGCGCTCTCTCCTCTGAACCTTCCACCATTTTCATGCTGACGTCTCAGACCTCCAGCAGACTCAGCCTCTAACCTCCTCAGGTGATCCCTACCTCCTAACTCCTACCTCCTTGTGTCTTACCACCTAGTCTATCTTAGCGTCCTCCTCCCTAGTTCCTAATGCCTTGTGTCCTGACTGCTCTTTCCTCCTCTTGTTGTGCCTGAGCTGCATGACGCCTCGTTAAAGTGCTTTTGGATTTTATTTAATGTTTTGTCTTTGTGAAATAATCTGAGTGTTTCTGACGACTCAAACAGAACGAGTGAACGTTGGAGGAGCTCAAACCGGAGTTAGTTTAAACTCAAACAGAACGAGTGAACGTTGGAGGAGCTCAAACTGGAGTTAGTTTAAACTCAAACTAAACTTCTGAACGTTGGAGGAGCTCAAACCGGAGTTAGTTTAAACTCAAACTAAACTTCTGAACGTTGGAGGAGCTCAAACTGGAGTTAGTTTAAACTCAAACTAAACTTCTGAACGTTGGAGGAGCTCAAACCGGAGTTAGTTTAAACTCAAACTAAACTTCTGAACGTTGGAGGAGCTCAAACTGGAGTTAGTTTAAACTCAAACTAAACTTCTGAACGTTGGAGGAGCTCAAACCGGAGTTTCTTTAACCTAAAACTAAACTTCTGAACGTTGGAGGAGCTCAAACCGGAGTTAGTTTAAACTCAAACTAAACTTCTGAACGTTGGAGGAGCTCAAACCGGAGTTAGTTTAAACTCAAACTAAACTTCTGAACGTTGCAGGAGCTCAAACCGAGTTAGTTTAAACTCAAACTAAACTTCTGAACGTTGGAGGAGCTCAAACCGGAGTTAGTTTAAACTCAAACTAAACTTCTGAACGTTGGAGGAGCTCAAACCGGAGTTAGTTTAAACTCAAACTAAACTTCTGAACGTTGGAGGAGCTCAAACCGGAGTTAGTTTAAACTCAAACAGAACGAGTGAACGTTGGAGGAGCTCAAACCGGAGTTAGTTTAAACTCAAACTAAACTTCTGAACGTTGGAGGAGCTCAAACTGGAGTTAGTTTAAACTCAAACTAAACTTCTGAACGTTGGAGGAGCTCAAACTGGAGTTAGTTTAAACTCAAACTAAACTTCTGAACGTTGGAGGAGCTCAAACTGGAGTTAGTTTAAACTCAAACTAAACTTCTGAACGTTGGAGGAGCTCAAACCGGAGTTAGTTTAAACTCAAACTAAACTTCTGAACGTTGGAGGAGCTCAAACCGGAGTTAGTTTAAACTCAAACTAAACTTCTGAACGTTGGAGGAGCTCAAACTGGAGTTAGTTTAAACTCAAACTAAACTTCTGAACGTTGGAGGAGCTCAAACTGGAGTTAGTTTAAACTCAAACTAAACTTCTGAACGTTGGAGGAGCTCAAACCGGAGTTAGTTTAAACTCAAACTAAACTTCTGAACGTTGGAGGAGCTCAAACCGGAGTTAGTTTAAACTCAAACTAAACTTCTGAACGTTGGAGGAGCTCAAACCGGAGTTAGTTTAAACTCAAACTAAACTTCTGAACGTTGGAGGAGCTCAAACCGGAGTTAGTTTAAACTCAAACTAAACTTCTGAACGTTGGAGGAGCTCAAACTGGAGTTAGTTTAAACTCAAACTAAACTTCTGAACGTTGGAGGAGCTCAAACCGGAGTTAGTTTAAACTCAAACTAAACTTCTGAACGTTGGAGGAGCTCAAACCGGAGTTAGTTTAAACTGAGCGAAGCACAAAAACTAAAGTGAAACTCAGAAAATGTGAATGCAGCACTTTCAACACAATCAAAAGAACATGCCCCGTCTTTAAAGGTGCACTGTGTCACTTTACTTTTCTCTATGGAGATGTTATTGGTTTGTCTGGAATGTTCCGCAGTGTGGCATTAAAGCTTTCAGTCTTCATGGAGGCCAGAGTCAGATCTGTGGAGAGGCGTCTGCTTTTCTAGGTATTTTCCACCTCTAAATCCACCTGTGACCGAGTAACTGTAAAGTGGAGCTGTTTAATGTCACACTGTGGAACATTCCAGGCAGAGCAGTGACGTCTCCATAGAAACGAGCAGTTACGGAGTACAGCTTTAAATGACTGGAAGAATTATGGAGCGACAGGCGGCCAAAGCAAAAGTGAAAGAGTGAACATGTGTGTGATGATGTTGCTGAGTGTGTAAAGGGCAAATCTGTGGTTTTCAGCGAGCGACAGGGAGCTCAGATCTGCTCCTGAGGGAACACGGCAGCTCTGACTCCTTATTACACGCCGTAGCCACGACTCGAGTGTAAAGACGGTAAAGGAGGTGCTGCGTGTGCGTTTGGTGTGGGGGTAAAGGAGGTGCTGCGTGTGCGTTTGGTGTGGGGGTAAAGGAGGTGCTGCGTGTGCGTTTGGTGTGGGGGTAAAG
The DNA here is from genome assembly GCA_030686955.1 of Odontamblyopus rebecca. NCBI lineage: Eukaryota > Metazoa > Chordata > Actinopteri > Gobiiformes > Gobiidae > Odontamblyopus > Odontamblyopus rebecca. The sequence continues at coordinate 2,269,275 of CM060675.1, forward strand.
GAGGTGCTGCGTGTGCGTTTGGTGTGGGGGTAAAGGAGGTGCTGTGTGTGTTTGGTGCTGTGTGTGTTTGGTGTGGGGGTAAAGGAGGTGCTGCGTGTGCGTTTGGTGCTGTGTGTGTTTGGTGTGGGGGTTTGTGACTCGCCTCTTTAAACGGTCGGGCTTCTCTTCTGTGCTTCTGTGGCTGCATGTGGTTCTGTGGCTTCTCCTGTTTTGCACCTGACGCCGTCTCCTGGGTTCAGCTCCTGTACTTAGACACAGAGTCATCAGAAAGTCACACAAATACGACTGTTACAGGAACTGAATCCTTCTGAATGTGTTTGTTCTGCTGTGATTTGAATCCTTCTGAATGTGTTTGTTCTGCTGTGATTTGAATCCTTCTGAATGTGTTTGTTCTGCTGTGATTTGAATCCTTCTGAATGTGTTTGTTCTGCTGTGATTCGGTGAAGCTGAGCTGTGTCTAAGTACAGGGAGGTTCTGCACAGACGTCACATATTCTGCACTTTGTTTTGGGGTTTGGATTTGTTTTCACAGCTGCTCAATGACGAGTTTTTGAGATCAGAATAACGACGCTTTAGTCACAAACGCTCATTTCCATTGTGAGATTTAAAGAAAAACGTGGCCAGAATTAGAGGCAAACTTTAGCAGCAGTAACGTCCTGTATGTGAGACGCTTCCAAACACACAAAGGGTCAGACTGAATCAAAGTCCCAGACTCGTGTTGGCGCTGTGAGCACAAACGCACCTCCACCTCGTCCTTTCTCACATAACTCCTCCTCCTCCTCTTCCTCCAGAGGGCTGAGCGTCTGTACCAGGGGCGCCTCTCCGACTTCACCCCGCTCTCCCCTCTCCGTCCTGGGCTGAACTCGGGCTCGGACTCCCCCCGTCTCCCGGACGACCGGAGGAGCAGGTCTGGACACGGCACAAACAAACTCATGTTCACCAGGTGGCGCTATACAGGCTTCACAGACTACTGCAGCTGCACCCCCCTGCTGCCCCGCTTCAGTCCCAGGACCAAGTACGGAGGGACCGGGCGAGAGCAGGCGGTCTAGACCGGGTCTGGACCGGGACTAGACCTCAGACTAGACCTCAGACTAGACCAGAGACTCAACAAGGACTAAACCAGGACTGCCCGGTTCAGTCCAGGAAACAAATACAGAGGAAATGGGCAAGAGGAGAGGGTCTAGACCAGGTTTAGACCGGGTTTAGACCAGGTTTAGACCAGGTTTAGACCAGGTTTAGACCAGGTTTAGACCAGGACTAGACCGGAACTAGATTAGAGACTAAACCAGGACTAAACAAGCACTGCCCCAGTTCAGATCTGGGACCAAATACAGAGGGACCAGGTGAGAGGAGAGGGTCTAGACCAGGTTTAGACCGAGACTAGACCAGAGACTAAAACAGGTTTCAAGGATCAAGTTCAGATTGAAAACTCTGATGGTTTTAGACAGTCGTATATTTAATTATCAGGAGCTGAAAGGTGCAGTTTAAAAGGACTAAATGGTGGTTTAATGGTGGTAAACTTTATAGCAGCTCTAAATCAGGACTGCACTTGGACTAAACCTGGACTAGAGCAGGACTCGTTTCAGGACTAAATGAAGACTCCACAGTTACTTGGTCCACTCCTGTAAAACCGTTCAAACTGTTTTAAATCAGAACTGGACTAAACGCACTGATTTTAAGTGTCCTTGAACGCCTCACGACCCAAAGGATTGTGGGAAAAGCAACGAGTTAAAGATGTCAAACGCTGTCCAAATGCACTGGATTTGTTTCATTTAAATGTGTCCATGAAATGTTTGTGAAAATAGAACTTTTTATCAAACTGTTGTGACGCTCAGACCCTTTAAAAGCTCAGAGTGAGTCTCTCCCAGAATCCTCTGCTCTGCTGTTGTTTCATTCACGTAGATGCACATGTAGAATCCCCCATGTGCTTCTGTTATTGAAATGTGGGCCCTCTGTCTGTGTAATACCTGCTTTCACCTGCGGGCGGCGCTCTCACTGTGCATGTGTGTGTCCTCAGGCCGACCTGGTGCGGGCCGTGTGCAAAAGCTCTGACCAGGAACTCCCCCTAAGGACGCTTCAGTAAGGAGCTAGGACATAGGAGACACGAGTTAGGACGTGAGGAGACAAGTGATGGAAATGGGACTGGGACATTTTAAAACCCTTTATTTACTTTAGTTTAATGCTTCAACTAGACCAGGACTAGACCAGGACTAGACCAGGACTAGACCAGGACTAGACCAGGACTAGACCAGGACTAGACCAGGACCAATCAGGACCTGGTCTAAACTAGGAGAGACTAGAACTTCCTGTTGCTCTAGTCCTGGTTCAGATCCACAGTCCTTTTAGGTTTAAACTAGGGCCCGACCCATGGTTTTTTTGCGGCCGATATACCGATATACCGATATACCGATATACTGATATACCGATATACCGATATACCGATATACCGGCTGTGGAGCTGCAGATATATTTAATGATGTAAAAATTCACTGTAAATCTTGGTTTATAAAACCTGGGTTTGCCTCTGTTGGATTTTCAATTGGATTTATTTCTTTATTATTCTGTCTCTTTCTGTCATATTTAAAGATGGCGTAAAGTCGCTCGGCCTAATGACATTCTAGCCAGTAAAGTAAGTCATTTACCGCTGTTAGCCTTTAGCGGTAATGAATGATCTGCTAAATGCTGATAGTTCACACCTCTGTTCACAGTCATTCACACACCAGTGTGTGTCCAGTGACACATATACGGCCACTAACAGAAGAGAAAACAGCCTGTTTATGTGTGCGAGCTACAGCAGCTAATGCTAACCAACGACAAAGAACCAAAACGAGCTTCAGACCGACTCTGCAGAAAAACCCTGATGCCCCGCCACAGATCAGGACATGTATCTGTCTGTAAATTGGCTTAAATGGTCAGAATACAGAGTCTGAGCTTTAGAACGAGGTAAAACATGTCCACATGGACGACACGATACGTTTCCAAGGCGATATATCGGTCGGGCCCTAGTTTAAAGCAGCGATCTGAGGCGATGTGAGTGAGTGAAAATGTCCCAGTGCATTTCCATCAGCTGTTAGAGAGGAGATAAACCTGCTCATGTGTTTAGTGTTTGTCCCTGTGCCTCACACTGTTCTTTCCTCTCTCATCACATCACTCACTATGGCACACACTCATCAGCACGTAAAGATGCACTGTGGAACTTTCCTGGCACCTGCTCATCTGAACTGTTCCGCTCACGTCCAGCTCCTGTTTATTCAATTACAAATAGAAAATCCTGTGAAAAGCCGGTGTTCTTAATGAGAACGGGGTCGCCCCTCCACAGATCTGACCTGTCACTTGGCCTCATCTCCAGGCCTGGAATGTTCCGCAGTAGAGCATTAAACAGGGTGATTTCTAGTGCTAAAAACAAAAAGATGAGGATGATGAAGAACGTGAGCGGGTTCGCCTCTCTGCAGATCTGACCCGTAACTACTGTCGCTCACTTGTCTCCATGGTGATACACACGTTTAATGCCACACTGGGAGACATTCCCGGAGAAAGAACTGGGCAACATCGCCATGGGAAAAGTTACACAGTGAATCTTTAAGTTGTCGCATTAAAAAAGAAAAAACAGAAAAATACAAATATTTGACACAGATTTGTTGTTTAAATTGGAGCAAAACTAAAGGGATTTGTGAATAATGAGCGATGCTGAGAGTGAATCTGCTTCACTGTTTAAACCAAAGAAACTCCAAACACCTTCAAACCCCTTGAACCTGTGACGCCTTAAACATGTGCAGCTCACAGAAGTGCAGTTTGGCTTTAACCCGTTCAAATAGTATTTCATGTTACAGCAAAGTAGAGTTTTAGTTTTTACTCCTTATTTAACTGAAATGTCAAAAATAACACTTTAAAGCCATTCTATTTATAATTATTCTCATTTTAATCCTGAAATTTCCTGTCATTTTATTTACTTAAACAATGTTACTGGTTTTTTTGTTTGTTTTTTTAAGTTAAAAAACACAAATTTGAAGCTAAAATCTGCACTGTCTAATTTTTTTTGTCTGTTTTCATTTCAGTGGAATTAGTATTTTATGTTTTACCAAAATAATAATAATAATTTTTCTTTTTCTCATTTTGCGCTCAAAGAAGTGGATTTCCTACCTCCAAACTCAAACTGCTCTGTTCTTCAACTGCACCTGAAAAATACAAAACATTTACATTTTAGACTCAAACCAAAGCCATTAGCACCGTTAGCCTGTTAGCCATTAGCACCGTTAGCCTGTTAGCCATTAGCACCGTTAGCCTGTTAGCCGCTAGCCTTTTAGCCTGTGCCTTGTGCTAGCCGTTAGCCCGTTAGCCTGTTAGCCTTAACGTTAGCTTTACTGTCTCTGCGCCTGTCACAATCTAAATGAATGTTTTGTGTTTGTTTTTGTAACGATAAAGTTTTGTACAAACGTCCCAAAGTGTTTCAAGAATGTTTCACAGGAAACTTTATGACTGAGGCTGGAAAAGACGCTTTTGTTTGGAAAAACTACAACTCCCGTGAGAAAAAACTACAATAATACTCCAAACTACTACTTGAATGTATACAGCAAAAATACAAAAAGTACTTTTCAAACCTCAATTTGCAAATACAAGTTATACTTTAAAACTACTCTAACTGCTACTATTACTACTACTACTACTGCTACTACTGCTACTACTACTATTACTACTACTACTCCTGCTACTGCTACTGCTACTGCTACTACTGCTACTGCTCCTACTGCTACTACTACTACTACTACTACTACTACTATTACTCCTCCTATATTTTCCATGAATGTAAATATGTGAAAACAAACTCCTTTTTTCCAGTCTCGGTTTAAGAGTTTTTTCAGGTTCTGAATGTTTTGGATAAAAATGCCTCGAGTAAATTCTCCTTTAAACTCTGGAATCTAAATATTTCTGACGTGTTAATTTAAACTCAAATGTTTTCTTCTGATTTTGACCTGAGAATGATTGAAATATTTGGATTTTTTTTTTTTAATGAATGATGTGATGCGACACAGCCCCCCACAGCCATTTAAGGTGGACTCAGGAGACAGACTGGACTAAAGGTGGAATGACAGGAGGAGAGTTTTGGAGTAAAGCTCTGGATGTTACTTCTACTGCCTTTTAGCACTCGCGAGTACAAAAGCTTCTACATGTTACTGCTACTGTTCTATAGGCTGGAGTCATACGCTTTACAAATCAAGTAGTACTAACAAGTACTTCTACTATAGTATATAACAAGACATAGCTACAGAAAATAGTACTTTTTACTACTACTACAACTGCTGCTACTACTAGTATTACTAAACTCATACAAAATCCTTCACAACTGTAGTAATAGTCGAGTTAGTTGTAAAACGAGTAGTAGTAGTAGTAGTTGTTACTTAATACACAAAAGTACTCCTACTGCTACTGTGACTACTATTACTACTACTCCAAATGTGTGTGCTTTAGAGTGTGTTTTTCTCCCTGTATAAAGCTGTGTAAATATGAGGAGTATTCTGTAGTATTCTGTAGTATTCTGTGAGCACCTGATGTACAAATATACAGACAGAGATAATATACTGCAGTAGTCTTGTACCTGTGGCTCTGTACAGTTTGGGCCTCTTTTCTATCTTTTTCAACATATCACAGCTCATTATTATTATTATGACAATTATTATTCCAACTGTTATTCTGACTCCACATGTGGACTTCTGCTCATGTGTCTGTAGCAACGTGGAAAGAAGCTTCGAAATAAAAAGATCTGAAGAAAACCAAGAGTCTCACTACACACACGGGGAGGGAGGGCATCTGACACACACAGGGAGGGCATCTGACACACACACAGGGAGGGCATCTGACACACACACAGGGAGGGCATCTGACACACACAGGGAGGGAGGGCATCTGACACACACACAGGGGGAGGGAGGGCATCTGACACACACACAGGGAGGGAGGGCATCTGACACACACAGGGAGGGCATCTGACACACACACAGGGAGGGAGGGCATCTGACACACACAGGGAGGGAGGGAGGGCATCTGACACACACACAGGGAGGGCATCTGACACACACAGGGAGGGAGGGCATCTGACACACACACAGGGAGGGAGGGCATCTGACACACACAGGGAGGGAGGGCATCTGACACACACACAGGGAGGGAGGGCATCTGACACACACACAGGGAGGGAGGGCATCTGACACACACACAGGGAGGGAGGGCATCTGACACACACACAGGGGGAGGGAGGGCATCTGACACACACAGGGAGGGAGGGCATCTGACACACACACAGGGAGGGAGGGCATCTGACACACACACAGGGAGGGCATCTGACACACACGGAGAGGGAGGGCATCTGACACACGGGGACTTGTGTTTTTCTAAATGTGAAATTGAGACGTGTTGTTTTTGTAGTGTGAGTGGCGTCCAGCAGGGGGCAGCAGAGGAGTGGCGTCGCACATTTTATTAACACGTATATTGTTTACATCATTTTTAGCACATTTTCGCTGGAATTTGAGCTAATTGAACATTTTAATAAGAATAATCAGAATAACTGGAGCCTTTATTCAGCTCAAAGGACTTTACAACAGTTCTTTTGACATTCAAAGTAATGAAGGAAATTATTGCTGCATTTTCCGTTTCTGGCGTTAAAACGAATGAAAGAATCTACAGTTTATCAGGAAATGTGGATCAAGGTTCAGAAAGAATCCAAAAATCCTGCGTATTTCAGAAAAGAGAAATTTAAACAACAGAATCAACAGATTTTACACAGAACAAAACCCTATGGACACTGGAAGGGCATCTGACACAGAGGCCCTGGTTCAGTCCTGGTCCAGTCCTGGTTCAGTCCTGGTTTAGCCCTGGTCCAGTCCTGGTTCAATCCTGGTTCAGCCCTGGTACAGTCCTGGTTCAGTCCTGGTTCAGTCCTGGTTCAGCCCTGGTTCAGCCCTGGTTTAGCCCTGGTTCAGTCCGGGTTCAGTCCGGGTTCAGTCCTGGTTCAGTCCTGGTTCAGCCCTGGTTCAGCCCTGGTTTAGCCCTGGTTCAGTCCGGGTTCAGTCCTGGTTCAGTCCTGGTTCAGTCCTGGTTCAATCCTGGTTTAGCCCTGGTACAGTCCTGGTTCAGCCCTGGTTCAGTCCTGGTTCAGTCCTGGTTCAGTCCTGGTTCAATCCTGGTTTAGCCCTGGTACAGTCCTGGTTCAGCCCTGGTTCAGTCCTGGTTCAGTCCTGGTTCAGTCCTGGTTTAGCCCTGGTTCAGTCCTGGTTTAGTCCTGGTTCAGTCCTGGTTGTAGACTGTCTCTTAGTCTCTGGACTCAGGGGGTCTTTATGTTGGACCACAGGAGACCTCAGACCCACAGGGAGGACGAGGAGGAGATGGAGGAATGGAGCGACAGAGGGAGCGACAGATAAACGGAGGAGGCAGTGGGATCGATCACAGCCTTTCTTAAAAATCACTTCAACATCTGAGATCAATAAAAGAGATGGATTAGAACTGAGAGAGGAGAGAGGAGGAGAGGAAAGAAGGAGAGAGGAGAGGAGAAAGAAGAGGAGAGAAGAGAGGAGGAGAGAGGATGACATCATGAGGTGGAACAGAGTGTGTCAGAGCAGAGCTTGTGTTAACGCTGCAGGTGTTTAACATGTGTTTAACGTGTGTTTAACGTGTGTTTAACGTGTGTTTAACGTGTGTTAAACGTGTGTTTAACGTGTGTTTAACGTGTGTTTAACGTGTGTTTAACGTGTGTTTAACGTGTGTTTAACGTGTGTTTAACGTGTGTTTAACGTGTGTTTAACACGTGTGTTTAACGTGTGTTTAACACGTGTTTAACGCGTGTTAAACACACGTTAAACACGTGTTTAACGTGTGTTTAACGTGTGTTTAACGTGTGTTTAACACGTGTTTAACGCGTGTTTAACGTGTGTTTAACGTGTGTTTAACGTGTGTTTAACGTGTGTTTAACACGTGTTTAACGCGTGTTTAACGTGTGTTTAACACGTGTTTAACGTGTTTATCGCGTGTGTTAAACGTGTGTTTAACGTGTGTTAAACGTGTTTAGCGTGTGTTTAACGTGTGTTTAGCGTGTGTTTAACGCGTGTTTAACGCGTGTTTAGCAGCGTGTTTGCGTGTGTTTAGCGTGTGTTTAACGTGTGTTTAACGTGTGTTTAACGCGTGTTTAGCAGCGTGTTTAACGTGTGTTTAGCGTGTGTTTAGCGTGTGTTTAACGCGTGTTTAGCAGCGTGTTTAGCGTGTGTTTAACGTGTGTTTAACGTGTGTTTGCGTGTGTTTAACGTGTGTTTAACGAGTGTTTAACGTGAGTTTAACGTGTGATAAACGTGTGTTTAACGTGTGTTTAACGTGTGTTTAACACGTGTTTAACGTGTGTTTAACGTGTGTTTAACGTGTGTTTAACGTGTGTTTAACGTGTGTTTAACGCGTGTTTAACACGTGTTTAACACGCGTTAAACATGTGTTAAACGCGTGTTTAACGTGTGTTTAACACGTGTTTAACGTGTGTTTAACGTGTGTTTAACGTGTGTTAAACGTGTGTTAAACGTGTGTTTAACACGTGTGTTTAACGTGTGTTTAACACGTGTGTTTAACACGTGTGTTTAACACGTGTTTAACACGTGTTTAACGTGTGTTCAATGTGTGTTTGCATGTTCTGCCTGTGGAGTTCACACTGACACAAACACACGGCTCTGCTGGACTTTGGGCCCCTGCAGTTCCTCTGAGGGCCCCAGGGGCCCCAGACCCACTGAGCCACAGGAATCTCCATGGAAACGAGCAGATAGAGGCCGTCCTCAGGCCAAGGAGGAGTCAGGTCTGTGGAGGTGGAGCTCGCCCACAGTGAGCCTCACAGGGACAGCTTGGATTTTACAGCAAAGAAAAGTTACAAAGTGCAGCTTTAAATATGACTCTGCTCCTCCTCTCATTCCTCTCCTACTTTGCTCTCCTCTCCTCATTCTTCTCCTCTTCTCTCTCCTCTCCTCCCCTACTTTCCTCTCTCCTCTCCTCTCTCCTCTCCTACTTTCCTCTCTCCTCTCCTCTCTCCTCTCCTACTTTCCTCTCTCCTCTCCTCTCCTCTCCTACTTTCCTCTCTCCTCTCCTCTCCTACTTTCCTGTCTCCTCTCCTCTCCTACTTTCCTCTCTCCTCTCCTCCCCTACTTTCCTCTCCTCTCTCCTCTCCTCTCCTACTTTCCTCTCTCCTCTCTCCTCTCCTCTCCTCTCCTCCTTTCCTCTCTCCTCTCTCCTCTCCTCTCCTCTCCTCCTTTCCTCTCTCCTCTCCTCTCCTACTTTCCTCTCTCCTCTCCTCTCCTCCTCTCCTCTCCCCTCTCCCCTCCTCTCTCCTCCTCTCCTCTCTCCTCCTCTCTCCTCTCCTCTCCTCTCTCCTCCTCTCTCCTCTCCTCTCTCCTCTCCTCCTCTCCTCTCTCCTCTCTCCTCCTCTCTCCTCTCCTCCTCTTCTCTCTCCTCTCCTCTCTCCTCTCTCCTCTCCTCTCTCCTCCTCTTTTCTCTCCTCTCCTCTCCTCTCTCCTCCTCTCTTCTCTCTCCTCTCCTCTCCTCTCTCCCTCCCTCCTCTCCTCTCCTCTCCTCTCTCCTCCTCTTCTCTCTCTCCGCTCCTCTCCTCTCTCTCCTCTCCTCTCTCCTCCTCTCCTCTCCTCTCCTCTCTCCTCACACCTCCTCTCTCCTCTCTCCTCCTCTGTGGGGAGTTATCAGTCTCTGCAGAGGTGGCGCCCCCCGCAGTCCAGTGCCAGCGTTCACGTTCTCTTTTGTGTTAGCGCCGCGTCGCTAAGGTGCTTTAGCCCGGATTAGCACGCGCATTAGCCTAGCGCGGGGGGATTAAGCCGGATGCCACGGAGATGGATTAAACATGAAACAATATTTAACAGCTCCAACTTTGACTTTAACAATTAAAAACATGAGGGAAAAAGAAAAGAACTTTAAAGAAAAATACACCGCACCAAAGTTCAAACGAAACCAGGAGCAGCACAAACAAAGACCTGGTGTAGTCCTGGTTTAGACCTGGTGTAGTCCTGGTTTAGTCCTGGTTTAGACCTGGTTTAGACCTGGTTTAGTCCTGGTTTAGTCCTGGTTTAGTCCTGGTTTAGTCCTGGTCCTGGTTCTGGAGGCTCTTTCTAAAATTATCGTCTTAAATTGTGTTTGGGGTTTTTCAGAAACCAGGACTAAACCAGGACTAAACCAGGACTAAACCAGGTCTAAACCAGGTCCAAACCAGGTCTAAACTGGACCTTTTTCTGTTGCTCCTTTTGGGTTTAGTACTTTCACCTTCAGGCTCAAAACACAAGATTTAAATACAGAACAAATGTAAAGATCTGAGGCTCTTTTATATGAAAAATTCCTCGTTTCATTTATAAACTCGACTGTTTGAGTCACGTGACTGGGGCTGAAACGATTCATCAAGTTAATCGATAAAATCGATTAGAAAAATGCATCTATTATTTTTTTGCCTCGATGCTTCGTTTTATTTTCATCCGCTCGGCGATGGCCGGAACCTTTTGTGGTAGAGGTAAAGTTTCCGCACGACCACTGCACTTCACTGTCCACACAACAGCGCGGCCCCATGGATGTGTAAGAAGAGCAGAACCTCCTCAGAGCGCAGTACGCTCCGGTACGCTCCGGTACGCTCCGGTACGCTCCGGTACGCTCCCGTACGCTCCGGTACGCTCCGGTACGCTCCGGTACGCTCCCGTATGCTCCGGTACGCTCCGGTACGCTCCGGTACGCTCCGGTACG
>CM060675.1:2285025-2305025 GCA_030686955.1 Odontamblyopus rebecca
GCGCGTGCAGTCTGGGCAGCGGGTCCGCGTGCTCTGCGGGGGGCAGGTACACGCGGATCATGTCCCGCAGGTCTCCCGCGGGGCAGGGCGCGCGGGCGGCAGCGGCGGGAGGGCTCGCGCTGGGCTCGTGTTTGACGCCCGGGGACGCGCACTGGCCCGGGTGCGCGTGCGTGTACCCGGTGAGGCCTCCGTAGCCCGGCGGGGACGCGCTCATGTAGCCCTGCGCGTGCGGCACCGGGCTGTAGGAGAGCGCGCTCATGTCGTAGCGGTGCACGTGCTGCGGGCTGGCGTGCGCGTGGTGCGGGTGCGCGTACAGCTGCGCCTCGTGCATCATCGCCACGTGCCCCGGGTACGAGCCGCCGCTCCAGCCGTTCACCGCGTTCACCGCGTACGCCGCGTGGCCCGCCGCCACGGGGCTCTCGAGGCGCTGGCACGCGCCCGCGGACAGCAGGTTTCCCGCCAGCGCGTACTTGTCCTTCTTGAGCAGAGTCTTGGTCTTGCGCCGGGGCCGGTACTTGTAGTCCGGATGTTCTTTCATGTGCATCGCGCGCAGCCGCTTCGCCTCGTCGATAAACGGCCGTTTGTCCGCGTCCGTCATGCGCTTCCACTCCGCGCCGAGCCGCTTGCTGATCTCGGAGTTGTGCATTTTGGGGTTTTCTTGCGCCATCTTCCGGCGCTGGCCCCGGGACCAAACCATGAAGGCGTTCATGGGCCTCTTGATCCGCTCCGGGGGCAGCTTCCCCCCGCCGGGCCCCGGGGGCCCCTCCGGGTCTGCCCTCTGCGCGCGCACAGGTGTCAGCTCCGGCTCCAGCATCAGGCCGTACATGCACGCGCACGAGCGCCGCGCGCGCCCCTGGAGGTCAGCACGAGAGGTCAGTGTCACGCGCACGAGCGCACGCCCCAAAAATCCAAAACAAGAAAAAAGGAAACTCCTCCCGGGGCTTCCGGGACCCCGGGGCCAACGGGGCGGCACAGGCGCGGATCCACCGAGGAAACGACTTCAGAGACACGGGAAAAGTCCTCCAGACCCGGGGCACAGCAGCTCCGCTCTCCGCTCTCTCCCCCGGGGCTCAGACTGACAGCTCCTCACAGCGGCCCGGGGCCCGGGGACACGGGGACAGACCAGGACTCGGATCAGGACTCGGATCAGGACTCGGATCAGGACTCGGATCAGGACTCGGATCAGGACTCGGAGCCAGTCTCAGAACTCGGATCAGGACTCGGAGCCAGTCTCAGAACTCGGGTCTCTCCCCCGGGGCTCAGACTGACAGCTCCTCACGTGGACCCCGCGGACCCTCAGACCGCCCTCTCTCTCCTCTGGAGCTCTGCTTCTCTCTCGCTCTCTGGTTGTCTCTTTCTCTCTCCTTCTCTGTCTTTCTCTCTCCTTCTCTGTCCTCTCTTCTTCTTCTTCTTTCTTTCTTTCTTTCTGTGATGAGCGCAGTGAAAGTTGGCGCGTGCCCAGGCCGCGCGCTCTGCTCTAAATGAGCGCGAGGGGCCAATGAAGAGGCGCTCGTGCTCAGTGACGTGCGCACCGCGGTCACGTGCTCAGGCCCACGCTCACGCACGCGCTTCAGTGACAGTGACATTCCAACACATGCACGAGACCCTCCAAACATCAGGACCGGGACCGGACCGGACCGGACCGGACCGGACCGGGACCGGACCGGACCGGACCGGACCGGACCGGGACCGGACCGGGACTGGACCGGGACCGGGACCGGACCGGGACTATATTTCATACACTTTGGTTCTCGTGAAGGTGGAGTTAACAATATTATTAGAAGTGATTATTGATAAACTGCGATATTCACCCGTTGTTTCAGTAAATATCGTGATTATCGGAGATCAGACTCAGCGCACCGGTACTAATACTGCAGTAGTAGTACACAGTAGTACACAGTAGTACGTAGTAGTACGTAGTAGTACGTAGTAGTACACAGTAGTACGTAGTAGTACACAGTAGTACGTAGTAGTACACAGTAGTACGTAGTAGTACGTAGTAGTACATAGTAGTACGTAGTAGTACATAGTAGTACGTAGTAGTACGTAGTAGTACACAGTAGTGCGTGGTAGTGCGTAGTAGTGCGTGGTAGTGCGTAGTAGTACACAGTAGTGCGTGGTAGTACATAGTAGTGCGTGGTAGTACACAGTAGTACATAGTAGTACTCAGTAGTACGTAGTAGTACGTAGTAGTACACAGTAGTACGTAGTAGTACATAGTAGTACGTAGTAGTACGTAGTAGTACATAGTAGTACGTAGTAGTACATAGTAGTACGTAGTAGTACGTAGTAGTACGTAGTAGTACATAGTAGTACACAGTAGTACGTAGTAGTACGTAGTAGTATGTAGTAGTACGTAGTAGTAATTGCAGTACTAACAGTTACTAACAGTAGTAGCAACAGTGCTGGCCTCGTGCACGCTCGGACTGAACGGCACGTGCGCGGCGTTACCATGGAGACGTGTACACAGCGGTCTCCACGGTAACGCAGACAAAAGTCCAAACAGGAACAAAAGCAGAGGGGGGGGGGGGTTCAAGAGCCGAGGGCGACGGTAAAGCTCCACTCTGGAACTTTAACAGTGTCAAATGGAGATGAGGATTAAAGCCCCACTCAGGAACATTTCATCAAAACCAAAATGTATCTGCTTTTTCCAAATATTACAGAAGGAAAAGTGGGTTGATGTTAAATGACACATAATCCTCTGCTCTGATAGTCTTTTTTTTCCTTTAATTTATCTATTTATTCATTTTCTTTTTTTACGAATGATTTTTTTTAAATAAATAAAATCTCTTCTGATGTCGTTTCCTCGTCACAAACAGACCTGGAGTCAGGTTTTGTTTCATTCACATGTTTATCACACAAATCTGCACATTTAGGCTGAGCTATTCTCTCAGACTGAACACACTCTGTTCCACCTTGTGATGTCATCATGTGGTGATACAGGAAGTGCTCCACTGTGTTTTTAAACTCCAAACACCTTCCCCAGAATCATCTGGATCATTTTTTCAGCCCTGGAGTTTCCTCTAATCTCGACTGAACAAAAGGGAAAGGAGCTGCTCACTTGGAAACGACCACTTCATGACATCACAAGGTGGAACAGAGCGTTGGAGATGTCGACAGGCAAATAATACAGAGTTACTCAACATGATTTAAAGCTCAGAGTGAGTTTAGTGCGATGCCGGAGCTTTAAACACGTACAAGACGCTAAACAAATGTGTATTTTCTTTATGTTTTCAGCTTCCTGTTTATGGGCGCCATTTTGAGGACTTGTTTTGAATTGATCGTTGCTATGGTAACGTTTTCTAATAGGATTTAAGCTTTTATTTGAGTCATTTTTGTGGATTATAATATTTCCACAAACATATAAGTTAGACGCCTCTGAGTCAGTGTGAACTCTAACCCCACATAAGGATCCTAAAGTAGGACAGAGTTGGACGTTAGCGCCTCGTCCTCCTGTGTTTATAAGGATCCTAAAGTAGGACAGAGTTGGACGTTAGCGCCTCGTCCTCCTGTGTTTATGAGGATCCTAAAGTAGGACAGAGTTGGACGTTAGCGCCTCGTCCTCCTGTGTTTATGAGGATCCTAAAGTAGGACAGAGTTGGACGTTAGCGCCTCGTCCTCCTGTGTTTATGAGGATCCTAAAGTAGGACAGAGTTGGACGTTAGCGCCTCGTCCTCCTGTGTTTATAAGGATCCTAAAGTAGGACAGAGTTGGGCGTTAGCGCCTCGTCCTCCTGTGTTTATAAGGATCTAAAGTAGGACAGAGTTGGACGTTAGCGCCTCGTCCTCCTGTGTTTATGAGGATCCTAAAGTAGGACAGAGTTGGACGTTAGCGCCTCGTCCTCCTGTGTTTATGAGGATCCTAAAGTAGGACAGAGTTCGACGTTAGCGCCTCGTCCTCCTGTGTTTATGAGGATCCTAAAGTAGGACAGAGTTGGACGTTAGCGCCTCGTCCTCCTGTGTTTATAAGGATCCTAAAGTAGGACAGAGTTGGACGTTAGCGCCTCGTCCTCCTCTGTTTATAAGGATCCTAAAGTAGGACAGAGTTGGACGTTAGCGCCTCGTCCTCCTGTGTTTATGAGGATCCTAAAGTAGGACAGAGTTGGACGTTAGCGCCTCGTCCTCCTGTGTTTATGAGGATCCTAAAGTAGGACAGAGTTGGACGTTAGCGCCTCGTCCTCCTGTGTTTATAAGGATCCTAAAGTAGGACAGAGTTGGACGTTAGCGCCTCGTCCTCCTGTGTTTATGAGGATCCTAAAGTAGGACAGAGTTGGACGTTAGCGCCTCGTCCTCCTGTGTTTATGAGGATCCTAAAGTAGGACAGAGTTGGACGTTAGCGCCTCGTCCTCCTGTGTTTATGAGGATCCTAAAGTAGGACAGAGTTGGACGTTAGCGCCTCGTCCTCCTGTGTTTATGAGGATCCTAAAGTAGGACAGAGTTGGACGTTAGCGCTTCGTCCTCCTGTGTTTATAAGGATCCTAAAGTAGGACAGAGTTGGACGTTAGCGCCTCGTCCTCCTGTGTTTATGAGGATCCTAAAGTAGGACAGAGTTGGACGTTAGCGCCTCGTCCTCCTGTGTTTATAAGGATCCTAAAGGGACAGGCCGGGACAGGCCGGGACAGGCCGGGACAGGCCGGGACAGGCCGGGACAGGCCGGGACAGGCCGGGACAGGCCGTGTTACCTCTGTGCTGTATCTGATGTAAATCAGGTGATATAACAGTGTTAGCATAGCCTGCACAATCCGCGCCGCCGGATCTGTCTCATTCAGATCAGAGACAAACAAATGTAAAGAAGAGAAAACCAGGACTAAACCAGGACTAAACCAGGACTAAACCAGAACTAAACCAGGGACTAAAACAGGGACTAAACCAGGAATAAACCAGGCCTAAACCAGCCTAAAACAGGGACTAAACCAGGACTAAACCAGGACTAAACCAAGTCTAAACCAGGACTACTGTAAACTGGGACTAAACCAGGACTGAACCAAGTCTAAACCAAGTCTAAACCAAGTCTAAACCAAGTCTAAACCAAGTCTAAACCAGGACTAAACCAGGCCTAAACCAGGACTACTGTAAACCGGGACTAAACCAGGACTGAACCAAGTCTAAACCAAGTCTAAACCAAGTCTAAACCAAGTCTAAACCAGGCCTAAACCAAGTCTAAACCAGGCCTAAACCAGGACTACACCAGGACTACACCAGGTCTAAAGAGGAACAGGGGTCTGGGAGGGCATCTGGCTCAGATAATTTTGTACATTTCTTTTGCTCTTAGTTTTTTCTTTAAAATCGATATGAAGCGTCTGAGCCGTCAAACCTAAAGACGCCACATCACCCGCCCCATTTCACCTGACGGCACCTGACGGCACCTGACGGCACAGGGGTCAGCCTGTCTCCTCTGCACCAGGACGAGTATTTGTAGGAGGAATATTTGAAGTACGAGTATTTGTAGGAGGAATATTTGAAGTACGAGTATTTGTAGGAGGAATATTTGAAGTACGAGTATTTGTAGGAGGAATATTTGAAGTACGAGTATTTGTAGGAGGAATATTTGAAGTACGAGTATTTGTAGGAGGAATATTTGAAGTACGAGTATTTGTAGGAGGAATATTTGAAGTACGAGTATTTGCAGGAGGAATATTTGAAGTACGAGTATTTGTAGGAGGAATATTTGAAGTATGAGTATTTGAAGTACGAATATTTGAAGTAGTAGTCGCAGAATTTGTAATATTTGTAGAGGGGCTTTCATTGTTAGGCCCTGGTTTCATCCTGGTCTAGTCCCTTTGTGTGTATAGTGTGTGTGTGTATATGTGTGTATAGTATATGTGTGTGTGTGTATAGTGTGTGTGTATATGTGTGTATAGTGTGTGTGTGTATATGTGTGTATAGTATATGTGTGTGTATAGTGTGTGTGTGTATATGTGTGTATAGTATATGTGTGTGTATAGTGTGTGTGTGTGTATATGTGTGTATAGTATGTGTGTGTGTGTTTGTGTGTTTAGTGTGTGTGTATATGTGTGTATAGTATATGTGTGTGTGTGTATAGTGTGTGTGTGTATATGTGTGTATAGTATATGTGTGTGTATAGTGTGTGTGTGTATATGTGTGTATAGTATGTGTGTGTGTGTGTTTAGTGTGTGTGTATATGTGTGTATAGTGTGTGTGTGTATATGTGTGTATAGTATATGTGTGTGTATAGTGTGTGTGTGTATATGTGTGTATAGTATGTGTGTGTATAGTATATGTGTGTGTGTATAGTGTGTGTGTGTATATGTGTGTATAGTATGTGTGTGTGTGTGTTTAGTGTGTGTGTATATGTGTGTATAGTATATGTGTGTGTGTATAGTGTGTGTGTATATGTGTGTATAGTATATGTGTGTGTATATGTGTGTATAGTATATGTGTGTGTGTATAGTGTGTGTGTGTATAGTGTGTGTGTGTGTATAGTGTGTGTGTATAGTGTGTGTGTGTGTGTATAGTGTGTGTGTGTATAGTGTGTGTGTATATGTGTGTATAGTATATGTGTGTGTATATGTGTGTATAGTATGTGTGTGTGTGTATAGTGTGTGTGTGTATAGTGTGTGTGTGTATATAGTGTGTGTGTGTATATAGTGTGTGTGTATAGTGTGTGTATATATGTGTGTATAGTATGTGTGTGTATATGTGTGTATAGTATGTGTGTGTGTATAGTGTGTGTGTGTATAGTGTGTGTATAGTGTGTGTGTGTATAGTGTGTGTGTATATGTGTGTATAGTATATGTGTGTGTGTATAGTGTGTGTGTGTATAGTGTGTGTGTATATAGTGTGTGTGTATAGTGTGTGTATATATGTGTGTATAGTATATGTGTGTGTATATGTGTGTATAGTATGTGTGTGTGTATAGTGTGTGTGTGTGTATAGTGTGTGTGTGTGTATATAGTGTGCGTGTGTGTGTGTTTATAGTGTGTGTATAGTATATATGTGTGTGTGTATAGTGTGTGTGTGTATAGTGTGTGTATAGTGTGTGTATAGTGTGTGTATAGTGTGTGTATAGTGTGTGTGTGTATAGTGTGTGTATAGTGTGTGTATAGTGTATAATTATTATTGTATAGTGTGTGTGTGTATAGTGTGTGTAAAGTGTGTGTGTGTATAGTGTGTGTATAGTGTGTGTATAGTGTGTGTACAGTGTGTGTATAGTGTGTGTGTGTATAGTGTGTGTATAGTGTGTGTGTATAGTGTGTGTGTGTGTATATAGTGTGCGTGTGTGTGTGTTTATAGTGTGTGTATAGTATATATGTGTGTGTGTATAGTGTGTGTATAGTATATGTGTGTGTGTATAGTGTGTGTGTGTAGTGTGTGTGTATAGTATATGTGTGTGTGTATAGTGTGCGTGTGTGTGTGTTTATAGTGTGTGTATAGTATATATGTGTGTGTGTATAGTGTGTGTATAGTATATGTGTGTGTGTATAGTGTGTGTATAGTGTGTGTATAGTGTGTGTATAGTGTGTGTATAGTGTGTGTATAGTGTGTGTGTATAGTGTGTGTATAGTGTGTGTATAGTGTGTGTGTATAGTGTGTGTGTATAGTGTGTGTATAGTGTGTGTATAGTGTGTGTATAGTGTGTGTATAGTGTGTGTGTGTGTGTATAGTGTGTGTGTGTATAGTGTGTGTATAGTGTGTGTATAGTGTGTGTATAGTGTGTGTGTATAGTGTGTGTATAGTGTGTGTGTGTATAGTGTGTGTATAGTGTGTGTATAGTGTGTGTATAGTGTGTGTGTGTAGTGTGTGTATAGTGTGTGTATAGTGTGTGTATAGTGTGTGTAGTGTGTGTATAGTATATGTGTGTGTGTATAGTGTGTGTATAGTGTGTGTTTAGTGTGTGTGTATAGTGTGTGTGTGTTGTTTACGTCCTGTTTAACATATTCAAACGCACAGGTGAGAGGATCATTATAATTAAAGCTCGTTAGGCGGACGTCACCGCGGTAACGACTTTATTCAGACGGCAGAGAGGGGGACGAGTGTGACCTCTGACCCCCGACCCCGGCGCCGCCCCCGTGACCCCCGACCCCGGCACCGCAGACAGGATAATCAGCTGAGGTGTGATGAGATAAACGAGAGGCCGACCTGAGCGGGAAAAACACGGACGACACACAGGGAAAAACACGGAATATCATATCGGATTCTCCCCACATATCGAATCACCAACAGAGGGAACTACATAGACCATGATCCTTTGCTCCGTTTCAGCGCAGATACATGAAGAAATAACTGTTCTCAGCACTTTTACATCTTCATTCTGTGGATTAAGTCTGTGAAGCATTTTCAGAGGAAAAAGTGTCAGATTCACAGTTTTATATTGTCATAAATGTGGAACAGGGAGATGGAGATGGAGAAAATAAACAGATTTGGATTTGGTTCCGTCCCTAAAAAGCACAGATCTGAAGCACAAACTGTGCACAGAACAGAGGTGCAAAAAGCACTGAAAAACTGTCGTTACTTCACAGTATCTTTACTTTGCTTAATTCCTCCAGAGTAAAAGTAACCGTCTGAAAATCTACTCGAGTAAAAAAAGTATTTGCTGTAAAAAAAGTCATGGTCATAAATCTAATGCAGCACAAGGTGTTTTCATCCACTTTTAGGTGAAACAGTTCAACTTTGGACATTTTAAAGACTCAACTTCTTTATAGAACTTTACAGAACCTAGAACTTCAGCTGCACAAATGTAATAAATCAAACAGATGAATGATATAACCCTGAATACACTCAATACAGAAGAATTATGACTGTACTTTTCCTGCATGATCACAGTGTTTTTATAAATATATCTACATTTTATCTGATTAATATTTAGACTTAAAATAAGCCAAACAAACTGCACTGAAACACTCTGTGGTCCTTTTCAGACCCTCACCACAGTTTGAGAACCTCTTCTGTAAGAGAACTTCCACTGCACTGTGCACAAAACTGCTTCAGAGTGAAAAACGGAGGCAGGATTTTTAAACCTGTTTTCAACTTCCTCACTGGAGTTACTTTCTCTTCCTGGTTTTACAGTGGTTTTTAGTCTCTGCACATTTACCAAACCAAACGCACATTGTGACAGAGTTATTTGGCATTTTCTTAGGCAAACTTCAGCCCACATATCACCTGCTCTGTGCTGTAGGACATAAAATTAATCCATCCATCTTCTCCCGCTTAATCCAGCTGGGTCGCGGGGGCAGTTTGCTGCCCAATCCTCATAGCACCTGACCCCCCCCCATGAACCCCTCTGCAGGTGGTGAGCCCACAGGAGGGTGGACAACATGGTCCTTGATGTTAGTTCAGGTGCTGCATGTTTTAGGTTGATGGGGGAAACTGGAGCCCGGAGGAAACCCATCCAGACACGGGGAGAACATGCAAACTCCACACAGAAAGGCCCGAGCGACCCGGGGATCGAACCAGCAACCTTCTTGCTGTGAGGCATGAGTGTTGCCACTGATACACACTGGTGCACAAGGGTCCGTGGGCTCCAGTGCACAGGTCCCACACACCGGCACAAGTTTAGTGCCGACAGCAGCGGCCGTAATGAAGTATGATCAGACTCAGTATTCAGACCTCGAGTCCCTGACGAGACTGAGTCCAAATGTGCTCAAGTCCGAGACACGACCAGGACAGAGATCTGGCTCTAGCGGAGGAGGAAGTCCAGCGGTGTGGGTCCCGCTGTGGGGGGACAGGTGTGGGTCCTGTGGGGGGACAGGTGTGGGTCCCGCTGTGGGGGGACAGGTGTGGGTCCTGTGGGGGGACAGGTGTGGGTCCTGTGGGGGGACAGGTGTGGGGCCTGTGGGGGGACAGGTGTGGGTCCTGTGGGGGGACAGGTGTGGGTCCTGCTGTGGGGGAAAGGTGTGGGTCCTGTGGGGGGACAGGTGTGGGTCCTGTGGGGGGACAGGTGTGGGTCTTGCTGTGGGTCTTGCTGTGGGGGACAGGTGTGGGTCCTGTGGGGGACAGGTGTGGGTCCCGCTGTGGGGGGACAGGTGTGGGTCCCGCTGTGGGGGGACAGGTGTGGGTCCCGCTGTGGGGGGACAGGTGTGGGTCCCGCTGTGGGGGGACAGGTGTGGGTCCCGCTGTGGGGGGACAGGTGTGGGTCCCGCTGTGGGGGACAGGTGTGGGTCCTGTGGGGGACAGGTGTGGGTCTTGCTGTGGGGGGACAGGTGTGGGTCCTGTGGGGGACAGGTGTGGGTCCCGCTGTGGGGGGAAAGCTGTGGGTCCCGCTGTGGGGGAAAGGTGTGGGTCCTGTGGGGGGACAGGTGTGGGTCCTGTGGGGGACAGGTGTGGGTCTTGCTGTGGGGGGACAGGTGTGGGTCCTGTGGGGGGACAGGTGTGGGTCCCGCTGTGGGGGGACAGGTGTGGGTCCCGCTGTGGGGGGACCGGTGTGGGTCCCGCTGTGGGGGGACAGGTGTGGGTCCCGCGGTGGGGGGACAGGTGTGGGTCCTGCTGTGGGGGGAAAGGTGTGGGTCCTGTGGGGGGACAGGTGTGGGTCCCGCTGTGGGGGACAGGTGTGGGTCCCGCTGTGGGGGGACAGGTGTGGGTCCTGCTGTGGGGGAAAGGTGTGGGTCATGTGGGGGGACAGGTGTGGGTCCCGCTGTGGGGGGACAGGTGTGGGTCCTGTGGGGGGACAGGTGTGGGTCCTGTGGGGGGACAGGTGTGGGTCCTGTGGGGGGACAGGTGTGGGTCCCGCTGTGGGGGGACAGGTGTGGGTCCTGCTGTGGGGGGAAAGGTGTGGGTCCTGGGGGGGGACAGGTGTGGGTCCCGCTGTGGGGGGACAGGGGTGGGACCTGTGGGGGGACAGGTGTGGGTCCTGTGGGGGGACAGGTGTGGGTCCCGCTGTGGGGGGACAGGTGTGGGTCCCGCTGTGGGGGGACAGGTGTGGGTCCCGCTGTGGGGGGACAGGTGTGGGTCCCGCTGTGGGGGGACAGGTGTGGGTCCCGCTGTGGGGGGACAGGTGTGGGTCCCGCTGTGGGGGGACAGGTGTGGGTCCTGTGGGGGACAGGTGTGGGTCCCGCTGTGGGGGGACAGGTGTGGGTCCTGCTGTGGGGGGAAAGGTGTGGGTCCTGTGGGGGGACAGGTGTGGGTCCTGTGGGGGGACAGGTGTGGGTCCCGCTGTGGGGGGACAGGTGTGGGTCCTGTGGGGGGACAGGTGTGGGTCCCGCTGTGGGGGGACAGGTGTGGGTCCCGCTGTGGGGGGACAGGTGTGGGTCCCGCTGTGGGGGGACAGGTGTGGGTCCCGCTGTGGGGGGACAGGTGTGGGTCCTGCTGTGGGGGGACAGGTGTGGGTCCTCGGTTAAGGGGTGTGGGTGTGTTTTTAAGTGGAGTTTGTTCGTATCGACCACAGGTGGAGCTCGTACACTGGGGTCGTTGGCGGTCGGAGGTGTCGGGCTCAGTTCGGTCGCACTGGGCGTGAGGGGCTTTAGTGGCTCCAGGCCTGGGCAGGTTCCTCAGTCCCAGTGTGAGTTTGGCCCTAATGTTTGACACATGTAGAACGTTTACCTCACATGACGTCTGTGCAGCTCCTTATTGTGGCTGCAGAAGAACCACTGATGCCACTGGTTTATTTCCTCGTTCACACGACGAAATATTTACTCACAAATGCAGCGAAACTGTAGAGCCCTGATCGAGACGCTCCGATACGGAGACGCTCGGACACGGAGACGCTCCGACACGGAGACGCTCCGACACGGAGACGCTCGGACACGGAGACGCTCCGATACGGAGACGCTCCGATACGGAGACGCTCCGATACGGGGATGCTCGGACACGGAGACGCTCCGATACGGAGACGCTCGGACACGGAGACGCTCCGATACGGAGACGCTCCGATACGGAGACGCTCCGATACGGAGACGCTCGGACACGGAGACGCTCCGATACGGAGACGCTCGGACACGGAGACGCTCGGACACGGAGACGCTCGGACACGGAGACGCTCGGACACGGAGACGCTCGGACACGGAGACGCTCGGACACGGAGACGCTCCGATACGGAGACGCTCGGACACGGAGACGCTCCGACACGGAGACGCTCCGACACGGAGACGCTCCGACACGGAGACGCTCCGACACGGAGACGCTCCGATACGGAGACGCTCCGACACGGAGACGCTCGGACACGGAGACGCTCCGATACGGGGACGCTCCGATATCGAGACGCTCCGATATCGAGACGCTCCGATATCGAGACGCTCCGATATCGAGACGCTCCGATATCGAGACGCTCCGATATCGAGACGCCGTTTTTCTTCATTGTGTGAAATGTGCCGCGTGTCTAAATCTGCAGAAATGAAACGAGTCGAGCTTCACTCTTCCCTCACGCTCCGTCTGCTTCTGTCTCGTTCTGTCGCTTTTTTTCTGACAGGTAAATTCAGATAAACACAGGGTTGATTTGCACAGTGACCCCGAGCAAAGAGCAGAGGAGAGAGGAAGAGAGGGAGAAAGAGAGGAGACAGAAATGAGAGAAAGAGAGCAGAGGAGAGAGGGAGAAGAGAGGGAGAAAGAGAGGGAGAAAGAAAGAGGAAAGCAGAGGAGAGGAGAGAGGAAGAAGAGAGGGAGAAGGAAAGAGAAAGAGGAAAGCAGAGGAGACGAAAATGAGACAGAAACAGAGTGAAGGAGAGAGAAAGAAAGAGCGCGAGAAAGAGATGGAGGGAAGGAGGAGAGAGTGAGGAGAAGAAGAAAAATGAGGGAAAAAGAGCAAAGGAAGAGAGAGTGAGAGGAGGAGGAGGAGGAGGAGAGGGGGGCAGAGAGCAAACAGCACTTCACCCTGTAATTATCATTATTACAGAAAATGCATTAAACACAGATGGAAATGTCCCTGTGTCAGATGCCCTCCCTCCCTCCCAGGCTGTGTCAGATGCCCTCCCTCCCTCCCTGGCTGTGTCAGATGCCCTCCCTCCCTCCCTGGCTGTGTCAGATGCCCTCCCTCCCTCCCGGGCTGTGTCAGATGCCCTCCCTCCCTCCCTGGCTGTGTCAGATGCCCTCCCTCCCGGGCTGCGTCAGATGCCCTCCCTCCCTCCCGGGCTGTGTCAGATGCCCTCCCTCCCTGGCTGTGTCAGATGCCCTCCCTCCCTCCCTGGCTGCGTCAGATGCCCTCCCTCCCTCCCGGGCTGTGTCAGATGCCCTCCCTCCCTCCCGGGCTGCGTCAGATGCCCTCCCTCCCTGGCTGTGTCAGATGCCCTCCCTCCCTCCCTGGCTGTGTCAGATGCCCTCCCTCCCTCCCGGGCTGTGTCAGATGCCCTCCCTCCCTCCCTGGCTGCGTCAGATTCCCTCCCTCCCTCCCGGGCTGTGTCAGATGCCCTCCCTCCCTCCCTGGCTGTGTCAGATGCCCTCCCTCCCTCCCGGGCTGTGTCAGATGCCCTCCCTCCCTCCCTGGCTGTGTCAGATGCCCTCCCTCCCTCCCTGGCTGCGTCAGATGCCCTCCCTCCCTCCCTGGCTGTGTCAGATGCCCTCCCTCCCTCCCTGGCTGTGTCAGATGCCCTCCCTCCCTCCCTGGCTGTGTCAGATGCCCTCCCTCCCTGGCTGTGTCAGATGCCCTCCCTCCCTCCCTGGCTGTGTCAGATGCCCTCCCTCCCTCCCTGGCTGTGTCAGATGCCCTCCCTCCCTCCCTGGCTGTGTCAGATGCCCTCCCTCCCTCCCGGGCTGTGTCAGATGCCCTCCCGGTCACACACGCTGGATTCTTGGATGAGTTTAAGGTTTAAAGTCCAGATTTCACTTTTGTCTGAAACATTAAAGCTCCTGTGTGGCTCTAAAACGACTCTTTTCTGCTTTAAGTCGTCGTGTTTAAGGCACAGACCCTGGAGTGGTGCTCAGTCGTGTGCATATTTATGATATTTACCCCATTTTATTATTATTATTTGGAGCCATTCTACGTACACACGTACGTCAAACATTTAATTTTCCCCGGTCCTCGAGTAAAAGTGGATCAGGTTGAAGCATTTAGGTGGAATTGTTTTTTTCAGCACCGGCGTCAGGGCTCGATTATAGAAAAAAAACATGATCCTGATTATTTTGGTCAATATTGAAATACTAAAAACTAATAAAATCCAACACTAAACACAATCAAGTAAAAAATGTCCCACTTTAACAGTCTGTTTGAATCGTACTTAACTTGTTTGTGCTGTTGTAAAACGACCTCGAGTGTCCAGAAAGGACCGAACAAATCAAACCTATTATTAGTTACATGATCCATTTATTCAGCATTTCTCTAAAAAAAACACTTTGCTGTTGATCATTTACACAACCCTTTCAAAATGAAACTAAATGGAGGTTATAAATCTGCCCCTCACAGCAGTTTGGGGATTTAGAAAACATCACATGAATAAAATGCATCCAGAATAAACGACAGATCCAGCGATACTTAGATTTTTATATAAACTTAGTTCTATGAGTCTGGAGATGGTTTGACGTATAAATCTAAAAGATCAAAATGAAGTGAACTGCACAGCCTGAACAGGAGTAAATATCGGACACTTCACTGTAAATCAGGAGTTTCTCCGTCTAAAGTGTCCTCGGTTTATTTGAGACCAGGCGGTGATTTGAGGAGATTAATTCCTTCCTCCCAAAAATCTGGAACTCAAATTCTTTTGACCAGTGTGAGGATAATTTAGGCGACTTTATTAGAAACGTTGCAGTAAATCTCTGCGGAGCGACTCCTGAATCACAGAATCCAAACAGACGCCAGACGCAGTGCGGAGCAGCAGAGGGAGGACGTTCATCCGCCGCATCAGGAGGAGCAGCTGCTTTTTCAGCGCTTATACTTTATGCAAATGAGGCGTGTGGGTTTAAGTCTGGTTTGTGTAGAGACGACAGCATCAGTCCTGCAGCATCAGCCTCACGGTTCATCAGAATCTTCCCCTGCAGCCGGAGGATAAAACTCACCCACAGATTATCTGGGGTTTTACACTCGGCCCAGGTGAAATTATTTAGGGCTCTTTTTTCATGGAAATAAGTACGTTTATTTATTTTTTAGATATAGAGCTTGTAGAACAGCTGGATCTGTCGTTCACTCTGGATACATGTGGTTTTTTACACCTTATTTCATGTTCAGAGTTTATTTTATTCATTTGTTTTCTAAATCCCCAAACTGCTCTGAGGGGCAGATTTATAACCTCTATTTATGATCAATTTGAAAGTTTCGTGTAAATTATAAATAACAAACTGTTTTTTGAGAGAGAAATGCTGAATAAATGCATCATGTGACTGAAAAATAATAGTTTGAATAATCGTGATTGTGTTTTTTCCATAATCGAGCCCTGACACGGAAATGCTTCAACCAAATCCACTTATTAATTCATTGTTTGACGGACGAGTGAAAGTTTCAAGCTGATGTTTATCCTGCAAAATGGCTCTAAATAATACTAATAAAATGGTGTAAATATGGTAAATTCCCACAGAAGTGAGCACCACTCCAGGGTTTGTGATGTGTCTCCAGGTCTGAGCAGAGCAGAAAAAGCCTCAGTACGGGACATTTCTCACTCCTGGACGTGTCTGAAATGTGGACTGACTCTTCAGTTAAAACATAAACGCAATTTCAGTCTTTTCACGAAGCCACAGGAGCAATTTGTGTGTCAAAGGCGGCGTCCAGAGAAGAGCGTCATTAAAGCCAAGACGCCATTAAGTTTAATAGGAGCCAAGCCCCGCCCACTTCATCTGCCGCCTGTCAATCAAACGCCACGCGGGATTAGACGAGAAACACGACAGAGCCACAATTTACATTTACCTCCAAAGATCTGAGCTCTGAATTACACAGAGAAACACCAGAGCCACAATTTACATTTACCTCCAAAGATCTGAGCTCTGAATTACACAGAGAAACACCAGAGCCACAATTTACATTTACCTCCAAAGATCTGAGCTCTGAATTACACAGAGAAACACCAGAGTCACAATTTACATTTACCCAAAGATCTGAGCTCTGAATTACACAGAGAAACACCAGAGCCACAATTTACATTTACCTCCAAAGACCTGAGCTCTGAATTACACAGAGAAACACCAGAGTCACAATTTACATTTACCCAAAGATCTGAGCTCTGAATTACACAGAGAAACACCAGAGCCACAATTTACATTTACCCAAAGATCTGAGCTCTGAATTACACAGAGAAACACCAGAGCCACAATTTACATTTACCCAAAGATCTGAGCTCTGAATTACACAGAGAAACACCAGAGCCTCAATTTACATTTACCCAAAGATCTGAGCTCTGAATTACACAGAGAAACACCAGAGCCACAATTTACATTTACCTCCAAAGACCTGAGCTCTGAATTACACAGAGAAACACCAGAGTCACAATTTACATTTACCCAAAGACCTGAGCTCTGAATTACACAGAGAAACACCAGAGCCACAATTTACATTTACCCAAAGACCTGAGCTCTGAATTACACAGAGAAACACCAGAGCCACAATTTACATTTACCCAAAGACCTGAGCTCTGAATTACACAGAGAAACACCAGAGTCACAATTTACATTTACCCAAAGATCTGAGCTCTGAATTACACAGAGAAACACCAGAGCCACAATTTACATTTACCTCCAAAGATCTGAGCTCTGAATTACACAGAGAAACACCAGAGCCACAATTTACATTTACCTCCAAAGATCTGAGCTCTGAATTACACAGAGAAACACCAGAGCCACAATTTACATTTACCCAAAGACCTGAGCTCTGAATTACACAGAGAAACACCAGAGCCACAATTTACATTTACCTCCAAAGATCTGAGCTCTGAATTACACAGAGAAACACCAGAGCCACAATTTACATTTACCCAAAGATCTGAGCTCTGAATTAAACAGAGAAACACCAGAGCCTCAATTTACATTTACCCAAAGATCTGAGCTCTGAATTACACAGAGAAACACCAGAGCCACAATTTACATTTACCCAAAGATCTGAGCTCTGAATTACACAGAGAAACACCAGAGCCACAATTTACATTTACCCAAAGATCTGAGCTCTGAATTACACAGAGAAACACCAGAGCCACAATTTACATTTACCTCCAAAGATCTGAGCTCTGAATTACACAGAGAAACACCAGAGCCACAATTTACATTTACCCAAAGATCTGAGCTCTGAATTACACAGAGAAACACCAGAGTCACAATTTACATTTACCCAAAGACCTGAGCTCTGAATTACACAGAGAAACACCAGAGCCTCAATTTACATTTACCTCCAAAGATCTGAGCTCTGAATTAAACAGAGAAACACCAGAGCCACAATTTACATTTACCCAAAGACCTGAGCTCTGAATTACACAGAGAAACACCAGAGCCTCAATTTACATTTACCCAAAGATCTGAGCTCTGAATTACACAGAGAAACACCAGAGCCACAATTTACATTTACCCAAAGATCTGAGCTCTGAATTACACAGAGAAACACCAGAGCCACAATTTACATTTACCCAAAGATCTGAGCTCTGAATTACACAGAGAAACACCAGAGCCACAATTTACATTTACCCAAAGACCTGAGCTCTGAATTACACAGAGAAACACCAGAGTCACAATTTACATTTACCCAAAGATCTGAGCTCTGAATTAAACAGAGAAACACCAGAGCCACAATTTACATTTACCCAAAGATCTGAGCTCTGAATTACACAGAGAAACACCAGAGCCACAATTTACATTTACCCAAAGACCTGAGCTCTGAATTACACAGAGAAACACCAGAGCCACAATTTACATTTACCCAAAGATCTGAGCTCTGAATTACACAGAGAAACACCAGAGCCACAATTTACATTTACCCAAAGATCTGAGCTCTGAATTACACAGAGAAACACCAGAGCCACAATTTACATTTACCCAAAGATCTGAGCTCTGAATTACACAGAGAAACACCAGAGCCTCAATTTACATTTACCCAAAGATCTGAGCTCTGAATTACACAGAGAAACACCAGAGCCACAATTTACATTTACCCAAAGATCTGAGCTCTGAATTACACAGAGAAACACCAGAGTCACAATTTACATTTACCCAAAGACCTGAGCTCTGAATTACACAGAGAAACACCAGAGCCACAATTTACATTTACCCAAAGACCTGAGCTCTGAATTACACAGAGAAACACCAGAGCCACAATTTACATTTACCCAAAGACCTGAGCTCTGAATTACACAGAGAAACACCAGAGCCACAATTTACATTTACCCAAAGATCTGAGCTCTGAATTACACAGAGAAACACCAGAGTCACAATTTACATTTACCCAAAGATCTGAGCTCTGAATTACACAGAGAAACACCAGAGTCACAATTTACATTTACCCAAAGATCTGAACTCTGAATTACACAGAGAAACACCAGAGCCACAATTTACATTTACCCAAAGATCTGAACTCTGAATTACACAGAGAAACACCAGAGCCACAATTTACATTTACCCAAAGATCTGAGCTCTGAATTACACAGAGAAACACCAGAGCCACAATTTACATTTACCTCCAAAGACCTGAGCTCTGAATTACACAGAGAAACAGAGAAAAAATGGCAACACTCAGAGGGTAAAATTCAGAGGGTAAAATTCAGAGGGTAAAATTCACAGGGTAAAATTCAGAGGGTAAAATTCAGAGGGTAAAATTCACAGGGTAAAATTCAGAGGGTAAAATTCAGAGGGTAAAATTGCTTCTGCCTTTACATGTTGGATCGTTGTTGTGAAATTTTACGCTCTTAATTTTGAGGCTTGAAAATATCTGTGCTGAATATAAATAAAAGGTGAAAGTTTTATACTGAATTGGAAACATGTTGAAAAAGTTCACTTAAAATTTCAGCAACTAAAATTCAGGACACAAATAATTCAAACATCTTTTTTCAGGGTTAAAAAATTCAAAATGATAAATTCAGCAACATTTAAAATCTAATGGAACTAATGATCATCTGCAGTCAGTTTGAAGAAAATTCACTGGAAATTCATTACATCCCAACAGGAAAATATGGACTAAACCAGGACTAAACCAGGACTAAACCAGGACTAAACCAGGACTAAACCAGGACTAAACCAGGACTAAACCAGGACTAAACCAGGACTAAACCAGGACTAAAGCAGGACTAAACCAGGACTAAACCAGGACTAAAGCAGGACTAAACCAGGACTAAACCAGGACTAAAGCAGGACTAAAGCAGGACTAAAGCAGGACTAAAGCAGGACTAAAGCAGGACTAAACCAGGACTAAACCAGGACTAAAGCAGGACTAAAGCAGGACTAAAGCAGGACTAAAGCAGGACTAAACCTGGACTAAACCAGGACTAAACCAGGACTAAAGCAGGACTAAAGCAGGACTAAAGCAGGACTAAAGCAGGACTAAACCAGGACTAAACCAGGACTAAACCAGGACTAAAGCAGGACTAAAGCAGGACTAAAGCAGGACTAAACCAGGACTAAACCAGGACTAAAGCAGGACTAAACCAGGACTAAAGCAGGACTAAAGCAGGACTAAAGCAGGACTAAAGCAGGACTAAACCTGGACTAAACCAGGACTAAACCAGGACTAAAGCAGGACTAAAGCAGGACTAAACCAGGACTAAAGCAGGACTAAAGCAGGACTAAAGCAGGACTAAAGCAGGACTAAACCAGGACTAAAGCAGGACTAAAGCAGGACTAAACCAGGACTAAAGCAGGACTAAACCAGGACTAAAGCAGGACTAAAGCAGGACTAAAGCAGGACTAAAGCAGGACTAAAGCTGGACTAAAGCTGGACTAAACCAGGACTAAACCAGGACTAAAGCAGGACTAAAGCAGGACTAAAGCAGGACTAAAGCAGGACTAAACCAGGACTAAAGCAGGACTAAAGCAGGACTAAAGCAGGACTAAAGCAGGACTAAACCAGGACTAAAGCAGGACTAAACCAGGACTAAAGCAGGACTAAAGCAGGACTAAAGCAGGACTAAACCAGGACTAAAACAGGACTAAAACAGGACTAAAGCAGGACTAAACCAGGACTAAAGCAGGACTAAAGCAGGACTAAAGCAGGACTAAAGC
>CM060675.1:2310025-2425025 GCA_030686955.1 Odontamblyopus rebecca
AAAGCAGGACTAAAGCAGGGGACTAAACCAGGTCTAAACCAGGACTGAACCAGGACTGAACCAGGACTGAACCAGGACTAAACCAGGACTAAACCAGGACTAAACCAGGACTAAACCAGGACTGAACCAGGACTGAACCAGGACTAAATCAGGACTAAAGCAGGACTAAATCAGGACTAAACCTGTGCTATGGGTTTGTTGGATGAGTTTGGTTCAGATTTCTGTTCCTCAGATGTTTCGCCTCATCTCCACCTGCTCCTCTTCTCTTTCTCTATCGTTTTTCTTTCTCTCAGACTCTGTTCGTTCTTTGGATCAGACAAAAGCCTCAGACGCACAAACATCTTCAGCGTCTCCTCAGATCTTTATTTTCCATTTGGTCCCCTCCCTCTCTCTCCGTCTCTCACGCGTTCAAAGCCTCGTCCTCGTCCTCCTCAGACGGAGCAGGTCATTTCCTTCAGGTCTGGTGCAGCACTTTCAGGCGATTGCTTCTGCAGGAGATCAAATGGAGCTCATAAACGTACAGAACTATAGCTCCATCCCACACATCTCACTCTCTGTACTGAACCGCGACTAAAGCAGAGGCCCAGTTTCTGGTTTCAGATCAGCACCACGGACAGCTCCGGCTCCCTCAGGTTTCTGCTGACAGTTCGAGTTGGTGTTTTAGCTCAGATGCCCTCCCAGCGCCACATCACTGAGCCTGTGGGTGAAAAGGGTCAAGTGTCTTGCTCAGAGGCACAACATCACAGCAGATTTTTATGCTGAAGTTTTGCTTTTGTTTGTCTTTAAAAACGTTTCTTTTCTCCTTGAATTGCTCTGTCCTCCCGGCCTCCTCCTCCTTCTCACTTCTCCTCTTCTCTCCTTTTCTCTCCATTTGTTCTGGATCCTTCTTTTCTCTCTTCTCCTCCTCCTTTCTTCTCTTCTTCTCGTTTAAACTCGTTTCGTCTTCGGTCTGTGTATAAACTGTGATGTCATCTTCCTGAGACGTGTTCATGATCTGATCTGATAAGACTTTTGTTTAACCCAGATGCCCCGTCTCAGAGCGTGCGTGTGTGTGTGTGTGTGTGTG
This sequence comes from Odontamblyopus rebecca, assembly GCA_030686955.1. Taxonomy (NCBI): domain Eukaryota; kingdom Metazoa; phylum Chordata; class Actinopteri; order Gobiiformes; family Gobiidae; genus Odontamblyopus; species Odontamblyopus rebecca. The sequence goes on from CM060675.1 coordinate 2,311,092, forward strand.
CGCGTGCGTGTGTGTGCGTGTATGTGTGTGCGTGTATAGTGTGTGTGTGTGTGTGTGCGTGTATGTGTGTGCGTGTATAGTGTGTGTGTGTGTGTGTATAGTGTGTGCGTGCGTGTATAGTGTGTGTGTGTGTGTGTGTGCGCGTGCGTGTGTGTGCGTGTATAGTGTGTGTGTATAGTGTATAGTGTGTGTGTGTGTGTGTATAGTGTGTGTGTATAGTGTGTGTGTGTGTGTGTATAGTGTGTGTGTATAGTGTGTGTGTGTGTGTGTGCTCGTTGTCAGATAGGGCCATTGTTGCGCCGCTCAGGATTTATGCTAGGCGCTAACGCAGGGCGCTAACACAAAACCCCCTCAGATTTATGCTCGTCATTAGCGCAGCGGCTAACATCAGCTCTAATTAGCTGGTGTTATCTTAGCGCTCAGAGCCCCATAAAGAAACACAGAGCTTTAAATTAGCCGCTAACAAAGAGCTACGCGCTAGCTCCAAGATCAGGATCTAAATGAGACCAAGACCAGGATCAAGACCAGAACTAGGACCAGAAATGATGAAATGACTGAAATGATCCAAGTGAAGGTGTGTGGAGTTTAAAAACACAGTGGAGCACTTCCTGTATCACCACATGATGACATCACAAGGTGGAACAGAGCGTGAACAGGCCTAAATGTGCAGGTTTGTGTGTTAAACATGTGAATGAAACAAAAATAACTCTGAAACTTTGTCACGTTTCCTCTGAAGGACGAGAAGAAAATCACCGCTTCAGCCAAACACTCGTCACTTTGTCGTCTCGAGTTTTCAAAAACGGCTGAAATTATCCAATTATTTTTCACACATCACAATATAATGACAAGGGACATAACAGTAACGTAAATCTGGTGATATCGTATCGTCAAAGGTGTCACAATAATATCGTGGAGCATCACGATATATCGAAACAGCTCTGATGCAGAAATAGCTAAAAAACAGAGGGAACTACATAGACCATGATCCTTTGCTCCGTTTCAGCGCAGACGACATGAAGAAATAACTGTTCTCAGCACTTTTACATCTTCATTCTGTGGATTAAGTCATTTTTAGAGGAAAAAGTGGCAGATTCACAGTTTTATACTGGAATAAATCTGGTTTGGTGAGATGTTTATGGTGAAAATATCGAACAGATTTGACAGTAAATGTTGCACCAAATGAGCGAACAAAGCGTCTTGTGATTCTGCAGAATATCGTCATATCGTGAACTTTCCCACGACTTGGACGTCGTTACAGCGGCTATAAAATAATGCGATATTATTGTGAGACATTTGGCGATACGACATCACCAGATTTACCTGATTGTTTTATCACTAATAAATCCAGATTCCAACCGTTCTTTTATTTATTCCCCGCGTCTTTGCTGCGTGAACAAGAGGAACAGGAGGAGGAGGAGAAATCGTATAAATCTGCTCAGGATCTCTCAGGATTTACATTTCACTGGAAACATTTTCCTCAGTCACAGATTCGTTCTTTTCTCTTTTCCATGTTCTCACATTCAGAAACACTGGAGCAGCTTTAACATCAGGATTTAACGCGTCCACATCCCGACGCCGCACACGTCTGAACGTCGTCTTCTGTGGTCAAACGGCGTAAAATGATTTTGTCGAGGTAAAAAATATCGTCGTGGTGTCGATTCTCGCAGCCTCATATTTAACCTGCGTTTATTTGAAACGTGTAAAAATGTTTGAAATGAGTTCATTTTATTTGTCTTGTACTGAAAAGTGTTTGTGGACATTTCTGATGTGAACAAAACAAAAACAGTTCAGTTTTTGTTTTTAATTTGGAAATATTTTGAAAACGTTATGAGCAAAACTGCCAAATAATTTTACATTTCTGTGATTTAAATCTGGACAAAAATAATAAATAAATAAACACTGCTCGTACTGTGTGGAATATTTTATCCTCATAATTAACCACAAAATCAAACGCGTTTAGAGAATTACGACAAAACATTTTTAGATAAAGAAATTTGGTTTGTAATAAAGATTCATTTTAATTCGCTGATGATTTAATTAATTAGAAATAAAACATGTCACATTTTAAAATTACAATTACAGATTTTTCAGTTATATTTGATTTAATCTTAAACATGTAAATAAATATAACAAAGCATTTATAGAGAAAAGGAAGTTGGTGATTAAGACTTTATTTAAACCTCAGGATTTAAATCGCGGGAATAAAACATGTGAAAATTTTAAATTACAAATATAATTAAAGATATTTTATTTGATTTAAACTTAAACACGTAACAAAGGTTAAATTGTGTCATCCTAATCAGCAGCCATTTTAAACCCGTTTAATCTTTATTCCGAAATCAAATACATTTATTCATTTATTAAAATACACGGATCAATAAACAGTGTAAAAATCATTATAATATTTTTAATGTTTTCCGGTATTTTATAAAGAAGAAAAGAGAATTTAAAAGTGTAAAATCGCGTTCAGAGCCGAGTCTCTGCAGCGCGTCCGGTGTGTCCCCGGTTAAACGCGGGCACAGAGCGCCCCCTGCAGCCTGCGCTCAGGCGCTGCAGTGAGCGCGGGGAGGCTGCCCCCTGCCGGCGAGAAATATATCACACACAAACCTGCCAACATCCGGGTCACAGCGGCCCAGAAAGACGACACAAAACTATTATTATTATTATTATTGAATATATTATTCTATAGTTCTTTTAAAAACTTGATGATAATAATAATAATAATAATAATAATAATAATATGTATCTATTAGGCAGATTTCTGGACACTAAAGTTCGCCTTACAACAACATAAACAAATTAAATATGATTAAAACACAGTTAAAAAAGTCGGGTAGAATTTAAGTGATTGTGATTGTATTTAGTTCTGTATTTTATTAGTATTTATGATTTATTGTTTTAGTATTTGGTAATGTATTAGACAGCAAGTACCGCTAAAGAAAAGACTGTGTCAGATGCCCTTCCTCCGGCTGGTTTTTAAATAATTACTCAAAAGTCACAAACAATAAAAGCCTCTAAACCACAACAGCAGCATAAAAAAAAAGTTTTACTCACGTTTTTTTCCATGTCGCGTTCCAGGTCCTTAAATCCGCTTTTTTCCACTTTTTCTTCAACAAACGTTACTTTTCCGTTTAGCTGACGCGGCTAACTCACGTACACTAAGCTAAACTAGCATACAAACTGTAAACATACGCAAAGTTTGATAAATATTATCGTGAATTCGTCTCGTTAAACTGTTTCTTGATGGACTTTTCTCGTGATTAATTAAATGGCTGTCACCTGTTCACGGGAGTTTGCGGAAGTAAACAGTTATACCTGTACCAGGATGCACCGCGGTTTTGTAGTTTTAGAGCTGAAACAGAACTACAAATCCACATTCTGCAGCTTTAGCTTTAACTCACACGAACAGAACTCACTGAAAAGTGTTAGTTAGTACTACTACTACTACTACTACTACTACTACTACTACAAATGATACTACTACTACTACTACTACTACAACTACTACAACAACAACTACTACTACTACTATTACAAATGATACTACTACTACTACTACAACAACAACTACTACTACTACTACTACAAATGATACTACTACTACTACTACTACTACTACTACAAATGATACTACTACTACTACTACTACTACTACTACTACTACTACAAATGATATTACTACTACTACTACTACTACTACTACTACTACAAATGATACTACTACTACTACTACTACTACTACTACTACTACTACAAATGATATTACTACTACTACTACTACAAATGACACTACTACTACTACTACTACAAATGGTACTACTACTACCACTACAAATGATACTACTACAACTACTACATCAACTACAACTACTACAACTACTACTACAACTACTACTACTACAACTACTACAACTACTACTACAACTACTACTACAACTACTACTACTACTACAACTACGACTACTACTACTACTATTACAAATAATACTATTACTACTACTACTAAAACTACTACTACTACTACTACTACTACTGCTACTACTGCCATTACTACTACTAAAAACGAGGCGTTTTCAGTGACTTTTTCACAGTTTAATTTCAGGTTTTAAATAAATAAAGGCGTCACAGTATTTGAAGGTGATAGTCACAAGATTTGGCTAAAAACACAAAGAATTACACTGAAATTATATTTTTAAAAATCAATAAAAGTGTAGAAAAGCTGTCAAAAAGAAAAGTGCACAGACATTTTAAAAACACAAACTGATTCCAACATAAATCACTTTTGAACTATTGCTTTGGTCGAAAACAAAATGGCTTCTTGTCCGGACATTTAAAGCTGCAGTGTGGAACTTTACCACCACCTGTTTGTATCCATGGAGACGTTACTGCTGGAATGTTCGACTACAGTTTAATAATGAACGTTTGTATCTCCATGGAGACACCTGAGAGTGACCTGGTTTAGTCCTGGTTTAGTCCTGGTTCAGTCCCTGGTTTAGTCCTGGTTTAGTCCTGGTTTAGTCCCTGGTTTAGTCCTGGTTTAGACCTGGTTTAGTCCTGGTTCAGTCCTGGTTCACTCCTGGTTTAGTCCCTGGTTTAGTCCTGGTTTAGTCCTGTTTAGTCCCTGGTTTAGTCCTGGTTTAGTCCCTGGTTTAGTCCTGGTTTAGTCCTGGTTTAGTCCTGGTTTAGTCCCTGGTTTAGCCCTGGTTTAGTCCTGGTTTAGTCCTGGTTTAGTCCTGGTTCAGTCCTGGTTCAGTCCTGGTTTAGTCCCTGGTTTAGTCCTGGTTTAGTCCTGGTTTAGTCTCTGGTTTAGTCCTGGTTTAGTCCTGGTTTAGTCCCTGGTTTAGTCCTGGTTTAGTCCTGGTTTAGTCCTGGTTTAGTCCTGGTTTAGTCCTGGTTTGTTTCAATTTAAAAACTCAGAATGAAATAAATGCTGAATAAATGTTTAAAGCTGTACTGTGTCACATTTTTGGCAAAGCAGTAACCACGGAGATGAGCAGGTGACAGACCAGAAAAGTTCCGCAGTGCATCTTTAAAGCTCCTGTATGACACTTTGTTTCTCCGTTTCCTCGTCTCAAACAGACCTGGAGTCGTGTTTTGGTTCATTCACACGTTTAACACACAAACTCTACACATTTAGCATGAGTTCTGCTCTCAAAAACTAAAACTTCTCTAAAACGCTCTGTTCCACCTTGTGATGTCATCACGTGTTGATACAGGAAGTGCTCCACTGTGTTTTTAAACTCCACACAGCTTCACTAGAATCACTCGGATCATTTCAGTCCTGGAGTCGCCTCTAATACTGACTGAACTAAAGGGAAAAGGAGCTGTTACCATGGAAACGACCACTTCATGACATGGCCTGGTTTAGTCCAGGTTTAGTCCAGGTTTAGTCCTGGTTTAGTCCAGTCTCAGTCCAGGTTTAGTTCAGTTTCAATCCAGGTTTAGTCCAGGTTTATTCCAGGTTTAGTCCAGGTTTAGTCCGGTCTCAGTCCACTTTCAGTCCAGGTTTAGTCCAGGTTTAGTCCAGGTTTAGTCCAGGTTTAGTCCAGGTTTAGTCCAGGTTTAGTCCAGGTTTAGTCCAGGTTTAGTCCAGGTTTAGTCCTTGTTTAGTCCAGGTTTAGTCCAGTTTCAGTCCAGGTTTAGTCCAGGTTTAGTCCAGGTTTAGTCCAGGTTTAGTCCAGGTTTAGTCCAGGTTTAGTCCAGGTTTAGTTCAGTTTCAATCCAGGTTTAGTCCTTGTTTAGTCCAGGTTTAGTCCAGGTTTAGTCCAGGTTTAGTCCAGGTTTAGTCCTTGTTTAGTCCAGGTTTAGTCCAGGTTTAGTCCAGGTTTAGTCCAGGTTTAGTCCAGGTTTAGTCCAGGTTTAGTCCTTGTTTAGTCCAGGTTTAGTCCAGGTTTAGTCCTTGTTTAGTCCAGGTTTAGTCCAGGTTTAGTCCAGGTTTAGTCCAGGTTTAGTCCAGGTTTAGTCCTTGTTTAGTCCAGGTTTAGTCCAGGTTTAGTCCAGGTTTAGTCCAGGTTTAGTCCAGGTTTAGTCCAGTTTCAGTCCAGTTTCAGTCCAGGTTTAGTCCAGTTTCAGTCCAGGTTTAGTCCAGGTTTAGTCCAGGTTTAGTCCAGGTTTAGTCCTTGTTTGTGTATACTTTGTGCTGGACGATACAGTTAAATCCATATTTAAGTTTGGACAGTTGGAAACTCCCACTTGATGACATCATAAGGTGGAACAGAGCGTCTGGAGCTTTGGAGAAAATGAGTTGCATAAATATTTGATAAAGTGTTAGTACAAAGCTGGTGCTGGTTTCCGTCACCACAGAAGAAAGTGAATCTAAAATGTAAATGTGTCACATCTGTTATTATGGCAGCAGTGCATAGAACTGGATAAGAAATTATAACAAATATACAATAACTTCATTTAGATTTTCAATTTGACCAAAAAATGTCAATGATTTTGAAAAATTACATTCTTTTAATTTTACATTTAGACAAAATTGCTTCTTTGTTGGTTAAATATAAAGTTTTGGTCTTTTCTGAATGGCACAGACGCTCCAGAGGTTTTGTCCCATTTCACACGTTTAAGATTCAGAAGGAATTCAGAGAAAACGAGACGATTCACATGAAAGGACTTCGAGGGAACTGGACCTGGTTTAGTCCTGGTTTAGTCCTGTTTAGTCCTGTTTTAGACCTGGTTTAGTCCTGGTTTAGTCCTGTTTAGTCCTGTTTTAGACCTGGTTTAGACCAGTTTCAGTCCTGGTTTAGTCTTAGTTTAGTTCCTGGTTCCTGTTTGATTCAATCCTGGTTTAGTCCTGGTTTAGTCTTGATTCAGTCCTTGGTTTAAACCTGGTTTAGTTCCTAGTTCTGATCCTGTTTTAATCCTGATTCAATCCTGGTTTAGTCCTGTTTTAATCCTGGTTTAGTCCTTGGTTCAGTCCTCGTTTAGACCGGTTCAGGCCTGGTTTAGTCCTGGTTTAGACCTGGTTTAGACCTGGTTTAGTCCTGGTTTAGACCTGGTTTAGACCTGATTTAGACCTGGTTTAGACCTGGGTCAGTCCTGGTTTAGACCTGGTTTAGTCCTGGTTTAGACCTGGTTTAGTCCTGGTTTAGACCTGGTTTAGTCCTGGTTTAGATATGGTTTAGACCTGGTTTAGACATGGTTTAGACCTGGTTTAGACCTGGTTTAGACCTGATTTAGACCTGGTTTAGTCCTGGTTTAGTCCTGGTTTAGTTCCTTAAACACACTCATCTCTAAATCTATGGCTCTTGGTCCAGTTTAGCTTCATAATAAATAAAAATCCCTGATGGTCGTGGGGGAGGGCATCTGGAGTAAAGGTGAGACTCATGGGCAGTGGGGAGGGCATCTGGAGTAAAGGTGAGACTCATGGGCAGTGGGGAGGGCATCTGGAGTAAAGGTGAGACTCATGGGCAGTGGGGAGGGCATCTGGAGTAAAGGTGAGACTCATGGGCAGTGGGGAGGGCATCTGGAGTAAAGGTGAGACTCATGGGCAGTGGGGAGGGCATCTGGAGTAAAGGTGAGACTCATGGGCAGTGGGGAGGGCATCTGGAGTAAAGGTGAGACTCATGGGCAGTGGGGAGGGCATCTGGAGTAAAGGTGAGACTCATGGGCAGTGTAGTTGGACTAGAACAGTGTAAAAGTGTAAATGTACATGTTTAAAGTGTGTGTCAGCAGTACTACTGTAGTAGTACTGCAGTACTACTGCAGTACTACAGTAGTACTACTGTAGAACTACTGTAGTACTACTGTAGTACTACTGCAGGATCACAGGTTGGTCTTGTAGTATTTGACAGTAGTATTCCACAGTAGTACTACAGTAGTATTTGTCAGGGTCACAGGTTGGTCTCATCCCACGTGGGGTCGTTCAGGTTCTGCAGTAGTACTGCAGTAGTACTGCAGTAGTATTTGTCAGTAGTACTGCAGTAGTACTGCAGTAGTACTGCAGTAGTACTACAGTAGTACTACAGTAGTACTACAGTAGTATTTGTCAGGGTCACAGGTTGGTCTCGTCCCACGTGGGGTCGTTCAGGTTCTGCAGGATGCGTCTCACCGCTCGCTCCAGGTCCCTCCTCGCCCTCTGCTCCTCCTCCAGAGTTCGCTTCATCCTCTTATTGTCCTGGACACAAACACATCTGTGTTTACCTCCTGCTGAGGAGTTACAGGAGACAGAGGAGTTACAGGAGACAGAGGAGTTACAGGAGACAGAGGTGTTACAGGAGACAGAGGAGTTACAGGAGACAGAGGAGTTACAGGAGACAGAGGAGTTACAGGAGACAGAGGAGTTACAGGAGACAGAGGAGTTACAGGAGACAGAGGAGTTACAGGAGACAGAGGAGTTACAGGAGACAGAGGAGTTACAGGAGACAGAGGAGTTACAGGAGACAGAGGTGTTACAGGAGACAGAGGTGTTACAGGAGACAGAGGAGTTACAGGAGACAGAGGAGTTACAGGAGACAGAGGAGTTACAGGAGACAGAGGAGTTACAGGAGACAGAGGAGTTACAGGAGACAGAGGAGTTACAGGAGACAGAGGAGTTACAGGAGACAGAGGTGTTACAGGAGACAGAGGAGTTACAGGAGACAGAGGTGTTACAGGAGACAGAGGAGTTACAGGAGACAGAGGAGTTACAGGAGACAGAGGAGTTACAGGAGACAGAGGTGTTACAGGAGACAGAGGAGTTACAGGAGACAGAGGAGTTACAGAGGAGTATTATATGTCACAGCTGTAGGGAGTATTATCTGTCACAGTTGTAGGGAGTATTATCTGTCACAGTTGTAGGGAGTATTATCTGTCACAGCTGTAGGGAGTATTATCTGTCACAGTTGTAGGGAGTATTATCTGTCACAGTTGTAGGGAGTATTATCTGTCACAGTTGTAGGGAGTATTATCTGTCACAGTTGTAGGGAGTATTATCTGTCACAGTTGTAGGGAGTATTATCTGTCACAGTTGTAGGGAGTATTATCTGTCACAGTTGTAGGGAGTATTATATGTCACAGCTGTAGGGAGTATTATCTGTCACAGTTGTAGGGAGTATTATCTGTCACAGTTGTAGGGAGTATTATATGTCACAGTTGTAGGGAGTATTATCTGTCACAGTTGTAGGGAGTATTATCTGTCACAGTTGTAGGGAGTATTATCTGTCACAGCTGTAGGGAGTATTATATGTCACAGTTGTAGGGAGTATTATCTGTCACAGTTGTAGGGAGTATTATCTGTCACAGTTGTAGGGAGTATTATCTGTCACAGTTGTAGGGAGTATTATCTGTCACAGTTGTAGGGAGTATTATATGTCACAGCTGTAGGGAGTATTATCTGTCACAGTTGTAGGGAGTATTATCTGTCACAGTTGTAGGGAGTATTATATGTCACAGTTGTAGGGAGTATTATATGTCACAGTTGTAGGGAGTATTATATGTCACAGTTGTAGGGAGTATTATCTGTCACAGTTGTAGGGAGTATTATCTGTCACAGTTGTAGGGAGTATTATCTGTCACAGTTGTAGGGAGTATTATCTGTCACAGTTGTAGGGAGTATTATATCACATCAGGGTGAGTTGTGGTAAAGTCCGTGCCGTCGCCTGTTTGGACTCAGTCAGATCTAACCCAGGTCTTAATCAGTTCCCCGGGCCCAGCCTGAGCCGGATGCCCTCCCGCACCTGCTTGAGCTCCTGCACCTCGTCCTTCAGGCTGTAGACGGTGTCCACCAGGCTCCTGAGCACAAACACACACATGAGACACACAGGAAACACACAGGAAACACACAGGAAACACACAGGCGCAGAGGCCCGAGCCCGTGTGAACTGCCTCCACCTCTCCTCCACCACCGTCTGCCCGTTACTCCTCGTCTCCTCCACGATGATCTTCTCCTCCTCCGGGAACAGCATGTGCACGTCCTTCCGGCTCGAGCCTGAGGAGCCACAGAAACACGAGCGAGTGTGAGGGAAACGAGGACGGGGAATTTCAGGATTTCAGCGGCGTTTGGGAGGAAGCAGAAAACAGCACATGGAGTTCAAGTCAAAAGAAAAGAGAAAGAATATCAGAAGAGTGAAAGCAACAGGAGGAAAAGTACAAGACTTGGACCAGGTTTAGACCAGGTTTAGTCTTTGGTTTAGTCCTGGTTTAGTCCTCGGTTTAGTCCTTGGTTTAGATCTTGGTTTAGTCCCTGGTTTAGTCCTGGTTTTGTCCTGGTTTAGTGTCTGGTTTAGTCCTGCTTTAGTCCTTTATTTAGTCCTGGTTTAGTCCTTGGTTTAGTCCTGGTTTAGTCCTTTATTTAGTCCTGGTTTAGTCCTGGTTTAGTCCTGGTTTAGTCCTGGTTTAGTCCTGGTTTAGTCCTTGGTTTAGTCCTGGTTTAGTCCTTTATTTAGTCCTGGTTTAGTCCTGGTTTAGTCCTGCTTTAGTCCTGGTTTAGTCCTTGGTTTAGTCCTGGTTTAGTCCTTGGTTTAGTCCTTGGTTTAGTCCTGGTTTAGTCCTTTATTTAGTCCTGGTTTAGTCCTTTATTTAGTCCTGGTTTAGTCCTTGGTTTAGTCCTTTATTTAGTCCTGGTTTAGTCCTGCTTTAGTCCTGGTTTAGTCCTTGGTTTAGTCCTGGTTTAGTCCTTTATTTAGTCCTGGTTTAGTCCTTTATTTAGTCCTGGTTTAGTCCTTTATTTAGTCCTGGTTTAGTCCTGGTTTAGTCCTTGGTTTAGTCCTGGTTTAGTCCTGGTTTAGTCCTGGTTTAGTCCTTGGTTTAGTCCTGGTTTAGTCCTTGGTTTAGTCCTGGTTTAGTCCTGGTTTAGTCCCTGGTTTAGTCCTGGTTTAGTCCTGGTTTAGTCCTTGGTTTAGTCCTGGTTTAATCCTTGGTTTAGTCCTTGGTTTAGTCCTGGTTTAGTCCTTTATTTAGTCCTGGTTTAGTCCTTTATTTAGTCCTGGTTTAGTCCTGGTTTAGTCCTGGTTTAGTCCTGGTTTAGTCCTTTATTTAGTCCTGGTTTAGTCCTGGTTTAGTCCTGGTTTAGTCCCTGGTTTAGTCCTGGTTTAGTCCTGGTTTAGTCCTTTATTTAGTCCTGGTTTAGTCCTGGTTTAGTCCTTGGTTTAGTCCTGGTTTAGTCCTGGTTTAGTCCTGGTTTAGTCCTTTATTTAGTCCTGGTTTAGTCCTGGTTTAGTCCTTGGTTTAGTCCTTGGTTTAGTCCTGGTTTAGTCCTGGTTAAGACTTGGCTTAGTTCTCGTTTTCATTTGGTCCTTTTCCTCATTTCACTGCCTGGAAAAGCCGGACTACAACAGAAAACACTATTTCAGCTCCACAAATATTTAAAACTAAACTAAACTAAAATGGAAGTATAAAAAATAACCCAGACTGTGGCTTTATTGTCTCCGTATGTGCGTCTGGTCTTACGGGAGAAGGATCCCGTTCGGTAACTGTGCACCGTCCACACGCTGTCGTAATCCGAGTCCTCTGATTGGTCGGACGGGTTGCCGGGCAGATTAGCGGCGCTGGAGTCGACCAGGACGTGGTTGTGCATGAGGTCAGTGCCCTGCCACGCTGCACCGGGACCACGAAAACACACAAACCCCCACAAAAAAGAATACAAACAAAAGAACAAAAGAACGTGGGATTTGGGAGGAAGAATTGGGATTTTTAAAGGGTAAAAATATAAATTCGACAAAAAAATTCCACAAAGTAACAAAAGAATTTAAAAAAAATCTCATAAAAAGGAAAATCACAAAATATCCACACAAAATAACAAAATTAATCAAAAAAATGTGGGATTTAAGAGAAATGATTGGGATTTTGAAAGAGTAAAGAAATCAGGTGAAATAAGAAGAGGACGGGCCAAAGGATAAATGTGCAGAAGTGAAAAGAGAAAGAGGAGAAAAGGAAAGGAAATATTGAGTTAGTTTGAGACGTCAGCGACAGAGTTCAGATCAGAGGAAACTAAAGTAAAACAGAATCGTCATTTTAAATCAGAGTTTGTCGTTTATCTGTAAGTTTATCTCTTTATCGACGTGAACGCAGAAGAACCTCCGGATCCTTCAGGACGTCTTCTTTTAAATCACAAAATTACTTTTCTTTATTTTAGTTCAGGGACTGATTTACATGAAGAAAGTGACAAAAATGGAGTTAAGTTAAAGAAAAATATAATTTAAGTCTTAAAAAGCAACAGTTTTATTTTAAATCCACTCACAAGAATAAAAAAACATTAGTGTGTAGCTTTCACCTGCATGACTCCACAGAAACAGGAAGTTAAAGCCACACTGGGGAACATTCTGGAGACAGACACGTGTAATGCCAAACTGTGGAATATTACAGGAGTCAGGTTTGTGGAGATGCGAGCGCGCTCACAGTAAGGATGTTTTTACAGTGTAGTAAACGTAAACAAAATGAAAAAGCTTTTGTTTGAGTGGATTTTTGAGTAAAATGTTCCACACTGTGGCTTTAAAGTGTCCTGTGCTACATCTCTAATGAAAATAACATGTTTTAGATCAAGTTTTGAGTAAAAAATTCCACACTGTGGCTTTAAAGTGTCCTGTGCTACATTTATAATAAAAATAACACACTTTTGTTTGTGTTTAGGGTAAAAAATTCCGCATTGTGACTTTAAAGCCTCCTATATTACAACGATAAAGAAAATAAATAACATGCTTCTTTTGTGTTTAGAGTAAAAGGTTCCGTACTGTAGCTTTATGGCCTCCTGTACTGCATCTCTAATGAAAATCACACGCTTTAAACTGTGTAAAAAGTTCCGTCGTGTGTCTTTATTCCCGTGTGTTTGTGTGTGACTCACTGGAGTTGAGCGTCTGTCTGGTTTTGGCGCTGGTGCAATAAGCCTCGATCACCTTCAGGATCTGAGCGTCCTCCTCCAGGGCCGCGGTGCCTAAAGCCACAACACGGAACATTCACCTTTACGTCAGTCACACAGCTTCACGTTCGGCTTCATTCTCAACAGATACGTTTAAAAATCGGACTTTTCCTGGTGCTGAAATCCTCCTCGGACGGTTTCCTCTCAGGTTTGCGTTTGGGCAGAAGCTTCTTCATGTTTTTGGGACTTTTGCTCATGTCCTGGAAACGACACGAGAATTAGAAAAGAATAAAAACTCTACATGTGTGTCTATGGTGGAATGTTCAGCAGTTACCATGGAAACACAAAGCACACGTGCACAAACGAGTTTTAGGACAGTCTGAAAACTCAAGAAAAAATATAAAATGATTTAAAGGTGCACTGGGTAACTTTACCTGCTTTAGTCCTGCTTTAGTCCTGCTTTAGTCCTGGTTTAGTCCTGGTTTAGTCCTGGTTTAGTCCTGCTTTAGTCCTGCTTTAGTCCTGCTTTAGTCCTGGTTCAGTCCTGGTTTAGTCCTTGGTTTAGTCCTGGTTTAGTCCTGGTTTAGTCCTGGTTTACTTCTGGTTTAGTCCTGGTTTAGTCCTGGTTTAGTCCTGGTTTAGTCCTGGTTTAGTCCTGGTTTAGTCCTGGTTTAGTCCTGGTTTAGTCCTGGTTTAGTCCTGGTTTACTTCTGGTTTAGTCCTGGTTTAGTCCTGGTTTAGTCCTGGTTTAGTCCTGGTTTAGTCCTTGGTCTATACGGAGTACAGTTTTCAGTCCTGGTTTGTTACCTGTCCTGAGTCTAGACCTGGTGTAGTCTTGGTCTAATTCTTGTTTAAAAGTGATTTAAAGCTGCACTGTGGAACTTTCCGGTTGGGGGTCAGCTGCTTGTTTCTATGGAGACGTCATTGAGCTCTTTAAATCTCTTTGGGGTTCTTTCCTTAAGTTTTCAGACGATCTGGGTTAAGGTGAACTCTAACCCTAAACCTTTCCGTCCGTGTTCGCTCATGTTTTGCGCCGCGTCGCCATGGTAACCGCTGCACGTTCCCGCCGTAGACGTGCATGTAGCTCTCACCTCCTTGAAGCAGAGGGCGGCGGCCGGTCTGAGCGGCGGCGCCGGGCGCAGGCAGCTCAGGCTCCAGGGTTTGGGGGTGCGCGGAGGCTCCAGCGGCCCCCACACGGTGCTGCCGCCCTGGGCCGGGGGCAGGGTGTGCGCCCCCTGGAGGCCGTTGGGGCAGCGCAGGTCAGACAGACGGGAGGAGGCGGCCGGGACGGACGGGAGCTACAGGAGAACAGAGAAGCTGCGTTTAAGGAGCGTGTGTGAGGATAAAAGAACGTGTGTGAGGTCAGGATAAAAGAACGTGTGTGAGGTCAGAGGATAAAAGAACGTGTGTGAGGTCAGGATAAAAGAACGTGTGTGAGGTCAGGATAAAAGAACGTGTGTGAGGTCAGGATAAAAGAACGTGTGTGAGGTCAGAGGATAAAAGAACGTGTGTGAGGTCAGAGGATAAAAGAACGTGTGTGAGGTCAGAGGATAAAAGAACGTGTGTGAGGTCAGGATAAAAGAACGTGTGTGAGGTCAGGATAAAAGAACGTGTGTGAGGTCAGAGGATAAAAGAACGTGTGTGAGGTCAGGATAAAAGAACGTGTGTGAGGTCAGAGGATAAAAGAACGTGTGTGAGGTCAGGATAAAAGAACGTGTGTGAGGTCAGGATAAAAGAACGTGTGTGAGGTCAGAGGATAAAAGAACGTGTGTGAGGTCAGAGGATAAAAGAACGTGTGTGAGGTCAGAGGATAAAAGAACATGTGTGAGGTCAGGATAAAAGAACGTGTGTGAGGTCAGAGGATAAAAGAACGTGTGTGAGGTCAGAGGATAAAAGAACGTGTGTGAGGTCAGGATAAAAGAACGTGTGTGAGGTCAGAGGATAAAAGAACGTGTGTGAGGTCAGAGGATAAAAGAACGTGTGTGAGGTCAGAGGATAAAAGAACGTGTGTGAGGTCAGAGGATAAAAGAACGTGTGTGAGGTCAGGATAAAAGAACGTGTGTGAGGTCAGAGGATAAAAGAACGTGTGTGAGGTCAGGATAAAAGAACGTGTGTGAGGTCAGGATAAAAGAACGTGTGTGAGGTCAGAGGATAAAAGAACGTGTGTGAGGTCAGAGGATAAAAGAACGTGTGTGAGGTCAGAGGATAAAAGAACGTGTGTGAGGTCAGAGGATAAAAGAACGTGTGTGAGGTCAGAGGATAAAAGAACGTGTGTGAGGTCAGGATAAAAGAACGTGTGTGAGGTCAGAGGATAAAAGAACGTGTGTGAGGTCAGAGGATAAAAGAACGTGTGTGAGGTCAGAGGATAAAAGAACGTGTGTGAGGTCAGAGGATAAAAGAACGTGTGTGAGGTCAGGATAAAAGAACGTGTGTGAGGTCAGGATAAAAGAACGTGTGTGAGGTCAGAGGATAAAAGAACGTGTGTGAGGTCAGAGGATAAAAGAACGTGTGTGAGGTCAGGATAAAAGAACGTGTGTGAGGTCAGAGGATAAAAGAACGTGTGTGAGGTCAGAGGATAAAAGAACGTGTGTGAGGTCAGAGGATAAAAGAACGTGTGTGAGGTCAGGATAAAAGAACGTGTGTGAGGTCAGAGGATAAAAGAACGTGTGTGAGGTCAGAGGATAAAAGAACGTGTGTGAGGTCAGGATAAAAGAACGTGTGTGAGGTCAGAGGATAAAAGAACGTGTGTGAGGTCAGAGGATAAAAGAACGTGTGTGAGGTCAGGATAAAAGAACGTGTGTGAGGTCAGGATAAAAGAACGTGTGTGAGGTCAGAGGATAAAAGAACGTGTGTGAGGTCAGAGGATAAAAGAACGTGTGTGAGGTCAGGATAAAAGAACGTGTGTGAGGTCAGAGGATAAAAGAACGTGTGTGAGGTCAGAGGATAAAAGAACGTGTGTGAGGTCAGAGGATAAAAGAACGTGTGTGAGGTCAGAGGATAAAAGAACGTGTGTGAGGTCAGAGGATAAAAGAACGTGTGTGAGGTCAGAGGATAAAAGAACGTGTGTGAGGTCAGAGGATAAAAGAACGTGTGTGAGGTCAGGATAAAAGAACGTGTGTGAGGTCAGAGGATAAAAGAACGTGTGTGAGGTCAGAGGATAAAAGAACGTGTGTGAGGTCAGAGGATAAAAGAACGTGTGTGAGGTCAGAGGATAAAAGAACGTGTGTGAGGTCAGAGGATAAAAGAACGTGTGTGAGGTCAGAGGATAAAAGAACGTGTGTGAGGTCAGGATAAAAGAACGTGTGTGAGGTCAGAGGATAAAAGAACGTGTGTGAGGTCAGAGGATAAAAGAACGTGTGTGAGGTCAGAGGATAAAAGAACGTGTGTGAGGTCAGAGGATAAAAGAACGTGTGTGAGGTCAGAGGATAAAAGAACGTGTGTGAGGTCAGGATAAAAGAACGTGTGTGAGGTCAGAGGATAAAAGAACGTGTGTGAGGTCAGAGGATAAAAGAACGTGTGTGAGGTCAGGATAAAAGAGATAGTGTGAGGTCAGAGGATAAAAGAACGTGTGTGAGGTCAGAGGATAAAAGAACGTGTGTGAGGTCAGAGGATAAAAGAACGTGTGTGAGGTCAGAGGATAAAAGAACGTGTGTGAGGTCAGAGGATAAAAGAACGTGTGTGAGGTCAGGATAAAAGAACGTGTGTGAGGTCAGAGGATAAAAGAACGTGTGTGAGGTCAGAGGATAAAAGAACGTGTGTGAGGTCAGAGGATAAAAGAACGTGTGTGAGGTCAGAGGATAAAAGAACGTGTGTGAGGTCAGAGGATAAAAGAACGTGTGTGAGGTCAGAGGATAAAAGAACGTGTGTGAGGTCAGAGGATAAAAGAACGTGTGTGAGGTCAGAGGATAAAAGAACGTGTGTGAGGTCAGAGGATAAAAGAACGTGTGTGAGGTCAGGATAAAAGAACGTGTGTGAGGTCAGGATAAAAGAACGTGTGTGAGGTCAGAGGATAAAAGAACGTGTGTGAGGTCAGAGGATAAAAGAACGTGTGTGAGGTCAGAGGATAAAAGAACGTGTGTGAGGTCAGAGGATAAAAGAACGTGTGTGAGGTCAGGATAAAAGAACGTGTGTGAGGTCAGAGGATAAAAGAACGTGTGTGAGGTCAGAGGATAAAAGAACGTGTGTGAGGTCAGAGGATAAAAGAACGTGTGTGAGGTCAGGATAAAAGAACGTGTGTGAGGTCAGAGGATAAAAGAACGTGTGTGAGGTCAGAGGATAAAAGAACGTGTGTGAGGTCAGTTGATAACATCTCGTGTGAGTTCAGAGGATAAAAGAACGTGTGTGAGGTCAGAGGATAAAAGAACGTGTGTGAGGTCAGGATAAAAGAACGTGTGTGAGGTCAGAGGATAAAAGAACGTGTGTGAGGTCAGAGGATAAAAGAACGTGTGTGAGGTCAGAGGATAAAAGAACGTGTGTGAGGTCAGAGGATAAAAGAACGTGTGTGAGGTCAGGATAAAAGAACGTGTGTGAGGTCAGAGGATAAAAGAACGTGTGTGAGGTCAGAGGATAAAAGAACGTGTGTGAGGTCAGGATAAAAGAACGTGTGTGAGGTCAGGATAAAAGAACGTGTGTGAGGTCAGAGGATAAAAGAACGTGTGTGAGGTCAGAGGATAAAAGAACGTGTGTGAGGTCAGGATAAAAGAACGTGTGTGAGGTCAGAGGATAAAAGAACGTGTGTGAGGTCAGAGGATAAAAGAACGTGTGTGAGGTCAGGATAAAAGAACGTGTGTGAGGTCAGAGGATAAAAGAACGTGTGTGAGGTCAGAGGATAAAAGAACGTGTGTGAGGTCAGAGGATAAAAGAACGTGTGTGAGGTCAGAGGATAAAAGAACGTGTGTGAGGTCAGAGGATAAAAGAACGTGTGTGAGGTCAGAGGATAAAAGAACGTGTGTGAGGTCAGAGGATAAAAGAACGTGTGTGAGGTCAGAGGATAAAAGAACGTGTGTGAGGTCAGGATAAAAGAACGTGTGTGAGGTCAGAGGATAAAAGAACGTGTGTGAGGTCAGAGGATAAAAGAACGTGTGTGAGGTCAGAGGATAAAAGAACGTGTGTGAGGTCAGAGGATAAAAGAACGTGTGTGAGGTCAGGATAAAAGAACGTGTGTGAGGTCAGAGGATAAAAGAACGTGTGTGAGGTCAGAGGATAAAAGAACGTGTGTGAGGTCAGAGGATAAAAGAACGTGTGTGAGGTCAGAGGATAAAAGAACGTGTGTGAGGTCAGGATAAAAGAACGTGTGTGAGGTCAGAGGATAAAAGAACGTGTGTGAGGTCAGGATAAAAGAACGTGTGTGAGGTCAGAGGATAAAAGAACGTGTGTGAGGTCAGAGGATAAAAGAACGTGTGTGAGGTCAGAGGATAAAAGAACGTGTGTGAGGTCAGAGGATAAAAGAACGTGTGTGAGGTCAGGATAAAAGAACGTGTGTGAGGTCAGAGGATAAAAGAACGTGTGTGAGGTCAGAGGATAAAAGAACGTGTGTGAGGTCAGAGGATAAAAGAACGTGTGTGAGGTCAGAGGATAAAAGAACGTGTGTGAGGTCAGGATAAAAGAACGTGTGTGAGGTCAGAGGATAAAAGAACGTGTGTGAGGTCAGAGGATAAAAGAACGTGTGTGAGGTCAGAGGATAAAAGAACGTGTGTGAGGTCAGAGGATAAAAGAACGTGTGTGAGGTCAGAGGATAAAAGAACGTGTGTGAGGTCAGAGGATAAAAGAACGTGTGTGAGGTCAGAGGATAAAAGAACGTGTGTGAGGTCAGAGGATAGAAGAACGTGTGTGAGGTCAGAGGATAAAGAACGTGTGTGAGGTCAGAGGATAAAAGAACGTGTGTGAGGTCAGAGGATAAAAGAACGTGTGTGAGGTCAGAGGATAAAAGAACGTGTGTGAGGTCAGAGGATAAAAGAACGTGTGTGAGGTCAGAGGATAAAAGAACGTGTGTGAGGTCAGAGGATAAAAGAACGTGTGTGAGGTCAGGATAAAAGAACGTGTGTGAGGTCAGGATAAAAGAACGTGTGTGAGGTCAGAGGATAAAAGAACGTGTGTGAGGTCAGAGGATAAAAGAACGTGTGTGAGGTCAGAGGATAAAAGAACGTGTGTGAGGTCAGAGGATAAAAGAACGTGTGTGAGGTCAGGATAAAAGAACGTGTGTGAGGTCAGAGGATAAAAGAACGTGTGTGAGGTCAGAGGATAAAAGAACGTGTGTGAGGTCAGAGGATAAAAGAACGTGTGTGAGGTCAGAGGATAAAAGAACGTGTGTGAGGTCAGGATAAAAGAACGTGTGTGAGGTCAGAGGATAAAAGAACGTGTGTGAGGTCAGAGGATAAAAGAACGTGTGTGAGGTCAGAGGATAAAAGAACGTGTGTGAGGTCAGAGGATAAAAGAACGTGTGTGAGGTCAGAGGATAAAAGAACGTGTGTGAGGTCAGAGGATAAAAGAACGTGTGTGAGGTCAGAGGATAAAAGAACGTGTGTGAGGTCAGAGGATAAAAGAACGTGTGTGAGGTCAGAGGATAAAAGAACGTGTGTGAGGTCAGGATAAAAGAACGTGTGTGAGGTCAGAGGATAAAAGAACGTGTGTGAGGTCAGAGGATAAAAGAACGTGTGTGAGGTCAGGATAAAAGAACGTGTGTGAGGTCAGAGGATAAAAGAACGTGTGTGAGGTCAGAGGATAAAAGAACGTGTGTGAGGTCAGAGGATAAAAGAACGTGTGTGAGGTCAGAGGATAAAAGAACGTGTGTGAGGTCAGAGGATAAAAGAACGTGTGTGAGGTCAGAGGATAAAAGAACGTGTGTGAGGTCAGAGGATAAAAAGAACGTGTGTGAGGTCAGAGGATAAAAGAACGTGTGTGAGGTCAGAGGATAAAAGAACGTGTGTGAGGTCAGAGGATAAAAGAACGTGTGTGAGGTCAGGATAAAAGAACGTGTGTGAGGTCAGAGGATAAAAGAACGTGTGTGAGGTCAGGATAAAAGAACGTGTGTGAGGTCAGAGGATAAAAGAACGTGTGTGAGGTCAGAGGATAAAAGAACGTGTGTGAGGTCAGAGGATAAAAGAACGTGTGTGAGGTCAGAGGATAAAAGAACGTGTGTGAGGTCAGAGGATAAAAGAACGTGTGTGAGGTCAGGATAAAAGAACGTGTGTGAGGTCAGGATAAAAGAACGTGTGTGAGGTCAGAGGATAAAAGAACGTGTGTGAGGTCAGGATAAAAGAACGTGTGTGAGGTCAGAGGATAAAAGAACGTGTGTGAGGTCAGAGGATAAAAGAACGTGTGTGAGGTCAGAGGATAAAAGAACGTGTGTGAGGTCAGAGGATAAAAGAACGTGTGTGAGGTCAGGATAAAATAACTTGTGTGAGGTCAGAGGATAAAAGAACGTGTGTGAGGTCAGAGGATAAAAGAACGTGTGTGAGGTCAGAGGATAAAAGAACGTGTGTGAGGTCAGGATAAAAGAACGTGTGTGAGGTCAGAGGATAAAAGAACGTGTGTGAGGTCAGAGGATAAAAGAACGTGTGTGAGGTCAGAGGATAAAAGAACGTGTGTGAGGTCAGAGGATAAAAGAACGTGTGTGAGGTCAGGATAAAAGAACGTGTGCGAGGTCAGAGGATAAAAGAACGTGTGTGAGGTCAGAGGATAAAAGAACGTGTGTGAGGTCAGAGGATAAAAGAACGTGTGTGAGGTCAGAGGATAAAAGAACGTGTGTGAGGTCAGGATAAAAGAACGTGTGTGAGGTCAGAGGATAAAAGAACGTGTGTGAGGTCAGAGGATAAAAGAACGTGTGTGAGGTCAGAGGATAAAAGAACGTGTGTGAGGTCAGAGGATAAAAGAACGTGTGTGAGGTCAGGATAAAAGAACGTGTGTGAGGTCAGAGGATAAAAGAACGTGTGTGAGGTCAGAGGATAAAAGAACATGTGTGAGGAGAGAGGATAAAACACAGTGTGAGAGGTCAGAGTAAAAGAACGTGTGTGAGGTCAGGATAAAAGAACGTGTGTGAGGTCAGGATAAAAGAACGTGTGTGAGGTCAGAGGATAAAAGAACGTGTGTGAGGTCAGAGGATAAAAGAACGTGTGTGAGGTCAGATGATAAAAGAACGTGTGTGAGGTCAGTCTATAATATAGTGTGTGAGGTCAGGATAAAAGAACGTGTGTGAGGTCAGAGGATAAAAGAACGTGTGTGAGGTCAGAGGATAAAAGAACGTGTGTGAGGTCAGAGGATAAAAGAACGTGTGTGAGGTCAGAGGATAAAAGAACGTGTGTGAGGTCAGGAGAAAAGAGAACGTGTGTGAGGTCAGAGGATAAAAGAACGTGTGTGTGAGGTCAGAGGATAAAAGAACGTGTGTGAGGTCAGGATAAAAGAACGTGTGTGAGGTCAGAGGATAAAAGAACGTGTGTGAGGTCAGGATAAAAGAACGTGTGTGAGGTCAGAGGATAAAAGAACGTGTGTGAGGTCAGAGGATAAAAGAACGTGTGTGAGGTCAGAGGATAAAAGAACGTGTGTGAGGTCAGGATAAAAGAACGTGTGTGAGGTCAGGATAAAAGAACGTGTGTGAGGTCAGAGGATAAAAGAACGTGTGTGAGGTCAGAGGATAAAAGAACGTGTGTGAGGTCAGAGGATAAAAGAACGTGTGTGAGGTCAGAATAAAAGAAAGAGTGTGAGGTCAGAGGATAAAAGAACGTGTGTGAGGTCAGAGGATAAAAGAACGTGTGTGAGGTCAGGATAAAAGAACGTGTGTGAGGTCAGAGGATAAAAGAACGTGTGTGAGGTCAGGATAAAAGAACGTGTGTGAGGTCAGGATAAAAGAACGTGTGTGAGGTCAGAGGATAAAAGAACGTGTGTGAGGTCAGAGGATAAAAGAACGTGTGTGAGGTCAGAGGATAAAAGAACGTGTGTGAGGTCAGGATAAAAGAACGTGTGTGAGGTCAGAGGATAAAAGAACGTGTGTGAGGTCAGAGGATAAAAGAACGTGTGTGAGGTCAGAGGATAAAAGAACGTGTGTGAGGTCAGGATAAAAGAACGTGTGTGAGGTCAGGATAAAAGAACGTGTGTGAGGTCAGAGGATAAAAGAACGTGTGTGAGGTCAGAGGATAAAAGAACGTGTGTGAGGTCAGAGGATAAAAGAACGTGTGTGAGGTCAGAGGATAAAAGAACGTGTGTGAGGTCAGAGGATAAAAGAACGTGTGTGAGGTCAGAGGATAAAAGAACGTGTGTGAGGTCAGGATAAAAGAGGTCAGGATAAAAGAACGTGTGTGAGGTCAGAGGATAAAAGAACGTGTGTGAGGTCAGAAGATAAAAGAACGTGTGAGGTCAGAGGATAAAAGAACGTGTGTGAGGTCAGGGATAAAAGAACGTGTGTGAGGTCAGGATAAAAGAACGTGTGTGAGGTCAGGATAAAAGAACGTGTGTGAGGTCAGAGGATAAAAGAACGTGTGTGAGGTCAGTATAAAATAAAGGGTGTGAGGTCAGAGGATAAAAGAACGTGTGTGAGGTCAGAGGATAAAAGAACGTGTGTGAGGTCAGAGGATAAAAGAACGTGTGTGAGGTCAGGATAAAAGAACGTGTGTGAGGTCAGAGGATAAAAGAACGTGTGTGAGGTCAGAGGATAAAAGAACGTGTGTGAGGTCAGAGGATAAAAGAACGTGTGTGAGGTCAGAGGATAAAAGAACGTGTGTGAGGTCAGAGGATAAAAGAACGTGTGTGAGGTCAGAGGATAAAAGAACGTGTGTGAGGTCAGGATAAAAGAACGTGTGTGAGGTCAGGATAAAAGAACGTGTGTGAGGTCAGAGGATAAAAGAACGTGTGTGAGGTCAGGATAAAAGAACGTGTGTGAGGTCAGAGGATAAAAGAACGTGTGTGAGGTCAGAGGATAAAAGAACGTGTGTGAGGTCAGGATAAAAGAACGTGTGTGAGGTCAGAGGATAAAAGAACGTGTGTGAGGTCAGAGGATAAAAGAAGGTGTGAGGTCAGAGGATAAAAGAACGTGTGTGAGGTCAGGATAAAAGAACGTGTGTGAGGTCAGAGGATAAAAGAACGTGTGTGAGGTCAGAGGATAAAAGAACGTGTGTGAGGTCAGAGGATAAAAGAACGTGTGTGAGGTCAGAGGATAAAAGAACGTGTGTGAGGTCAGGATAAAAGAACGTGTGTGAGGTCAGAGGATAAAAGAACGTGTGTGAGGTCAGGATAAAAGAACGTGTGTGAGGTCAGAGGATAAAAGAACGTGTGTGAGGTCAGAGGATAAAAGAACGTGTGTGAGGTCAGGATAAAAGAACGTGTGTGAGGTCAGAGGATAAAAGAACGTGTGTGAGGTCAGAGGATAAAAGAACGTGTGTGAGGTCAGAGGATAAAAGAACGTGTGTGAGGTCAGAGGATAAAAGAACGTGTGTGAGGTCAGGATAAAAGAACGTGTGTGAGGTCAGAGGATAAAAGAACGTGTGTGAGGTCAGAGGATAAAAGAACGTGTGTGAGGTCAGAGGATAAAAGAACGTGTGTGAGGTCAGAGGATAAAAGAACGTGTGTGAGGTCAGAGGATAAAAGAACGTGTGTGAGGTCAGGATAAAAGAACGTGTGTGAGGTCAGAGGATAAAAGAACGTGTGTGAGGTCAGGATAAAAGAACGTGTGTGAGGTCAGAGGATAAAAGAACGTGTGTGAGGTCAGAGGATAAAAGAACGTGTGTGAGGTCAGAGGATAAAAGAACGTGTGTGAGGTCAGGATAAAAGAACGTGTGTGAGGTCAGAGGATAAAAGAACGTGTGTGAGGTCAGAGGATAAAAGAACGTGTGTGAGGTCAGAGGATAAAAGAACGTGTGTGAGGTCAGAGGATAAAAGAACGTGTGTGAGGTCAGAGGATAAAAGAACGTGTGTGAGGTCAGGATAAAAGAACGTGTGTGAGGTCAGAGGATAAAAGAACGTGTGTGAGGTCAGAGGATAAAAGAACGTGTGTGAGGTCAGGATAAAAGAACGTGTGTGAGGTCAGAGGATAAAAGAACGTGTGTGAGGTCAGAGGATAAAAGAACGTGTGTGAGGTCAGAGGATAAAAGAACGTGTGTGAGGTCAGAGGATAAAAGAACGTGTGTGAGGTCAGGATAAAAGAACGTGTGTGAGGTCAGAGGATAAAAGAACGTGTGTGAGGTCAGAGGATAAAAGAACGTGTGTGAGGTCAGAGGATAAAAGAACGTGTGTGAGGTCAGAGGATAAAAGAACGTGTGTGAGGTCAGAGGATAAAAGAACGTGTGTGAGGTCAGAGGATAAAAGAACGTGTGTGAGGTCAGAGGATAAAAGAACGTGTGTGAGGTCAGAGGATAAAAGAACGTGTGTGAGGTCAGAGGATAAAAGAACGTGTGTGAGGTCAGGATAAAAGAACGTGTGTGAGGTCAGAGGATAAAAGAACGTGTGTGAGGTCAGAGGATAAAAGAACGTGTGTGAGGTCAGGATAAAAGAACGTGTGTGAGGTCAGAGGATAAAAGAACGTGTGTGAGGTCAGAGGATAAAAGAACGTGTGTGAGGTCAGGATAAAAGAACGTGTGTGAGGTCAGAGGATAAAAGAACGTGTGTGAGGTCAGAGGATAAAAGAACGTGTGTGAGGTCAGAGGATAAAAGAACGTGTGTGAGGTCAGAGGATAAAAGAACGTGTGTGAGGTCAGAGGATAAAAGAACGTGTGTGAGGTCAGGATAAAAGAACGTGTGTGAGGTCAGAGGATAAAAGAACGTGTGTGAGGTCAGAGGATAAAAGAACGTGTGTGAGGTCAGAGGATAAAAGAACGTGTGTGAGGTCAGAGGATAAAAGAACGTGTGTGAGGTCAGAGGATAAAAGAACGTGTGTGAGGTCAGGATAAAAGAACGTGTGTGAGGTCAGAGGATAAAAGAACGTGTGTGAGGTCAGAGGATAAAAGAACGTGTGTGAGGTCAGAGGATAAAAGAACGTGTGTGAGGTCAGGATAAAAGAACGTGTGTGAGGTCAGAGGATAAAAGAACGTGTGTGAGGTCAGGATAAAAGAACGTGTGTGAGGTCAGAGGATAAAAGAACGTGTGTGAGGTCAGAGGATAAAAGAACGTGTGTGAGGTCAGAGGATAAAAGAACGTGTGTGAGGTCAGAATAAAAAAGAACGTGTGTGATCACAGGATAAAAGAACGTGTGTGAGGTCAGGATAAAAGAACGTGTGTGAGGTCAGAGGATAAAAGAACGTGTGTGAGGTCAGAGGATAAAAGAACGTGTGTGAGGTCAGAGGATAAAAGAACGTGTGTGAGGTCAGAGGATAAAAGAACGTGTGTGAGGTCAGGATAAAAGAACGTGTGTGAGGTCAGAGGATAAAAGAACGTGTGTGAGGTCAGAGGATAAAAGAACGTGTGTGAGGTCAGGATAAAAGAACGTGTGTGAGGTCAGAGGATAAAAGAACGTGTGTGAGGTCAGGATAAAAGAACGTGTGTGAGGTCAGAGGATAAAAGAACGTGTGTGAGGTCAGAGGATAAAAGAACGTGTGTGAGGTCAGAGGATAAAAGAACGTGTGTGAGGTCAGGATAAAAGAACGTGTGTGAGGTCAGGATAAAAGAACGTGTGTGAGGTCAGAGGATAAAAGAACGTGTGTGAGGTCAGAGGATAAAAGAACGTGTGTGAGGTCAGAGGATAAAAGAACGTGTGTGAGGTCAGGATAAAAGAACGTGTGTGAGGTCAGAGGATAAAAGAACGTGTGTGAGGTCAGGATAAAAGAACGTGTGTGAGGTCAGGATAAAAGAACGTGTGTGAGGTCAGAGGATAAAAGAACGTGTGTGAGGTCAGAGGATAAAAGAACGTGTGTGAGGTCAGAGGATAAAAGAACGTGTGTGAGGTCAGGATAAAAGAACGTGTGTGAGGTCAGGATAAAAGAACGTGTGTGAGGTCAGAGGATAAAAGAACGTGTGTGAGGTCAGAGGATAAAAGAACGTGTGTGAGGTCAGAGGATAAAAGAACGTGTGTGAGGTCAGAATAAAAAAACGAGTGTGAGGTCAGAGGATAAAAGAACGTGTGTGAGGTCAGAGGATAAAAGAACGTGTGTGAGGTCAGGATAAAAGAACGTGTGTGAGGTCAGAGGATAAAAGAACGTGTGTGAGGTCAGAGGATAAAAGAACGTGTGTGAGGTCAGGATAAAAGAACGTGTGTGAGGTCAGGATAAAAGAACGTGTGTGAGGTCAGAGGATAAAAGAACGTGTGTGAGGTCAGAGGATAAAAGAACGTGTGTGAGGTCAGAGGATAAAAGAACGTGTGTGAGGTCAGGATAAAAGAACGTGTGTGAGGTCAGGATAAAAGAACGTGTGTGAGGTCAGGATAAAAGAACGTGTGTGAGGTCAGGATAAAAGAACGTGTGTGAGGTCAGAGGATAAAAGAACGTGTGTGAGGTCAGAGGATAAAAGAACGTGTGTGAGGTCAGAGGATAAAAGAACGTGTGTGAGGTCAGAGGATAAAAGAACGTGTGTGAGGTCAGAGGATAAAAGAACGTGTGTGAGGTCAGGATAAAAGAACGTGTGTGAGGTCAGGATAAAAGAACGTGTGTGAGGTCAGAGGATAAAAGAACGTGTGTGAGGTCAGAGGATAAAAGAACGTGTGTGAGGTCAGAGGATAAAAGAACGTGTGTGAGGTCAGAGGATAAAAGAACGTGTGTGAGGTCAGAGGATAAAAGAACGTGTGTGAGGTCAGGATAAAAGAACGTGTGTGAGGTCAGGATAAAAGAACGTGTGTGAGGTCAGAGGATAAAAGAACGTGTGTGAGGTCAGGATAAAAGAACGTGTGTGAGGTCAGAGGATAAAAGAACGTGTGTGAGGTCAGGATAAAAGAACGTGTGTGAGGTCAGAGGATAAAAGAACGTGTGTGAGGTCAGGATAAAAGAACGTGTGTGAGGTCAGGATAAAAGAACGTGTGTGAGGTCAGAGGATAAAAGAACGTGTGTGAGGTCAGAGGATAAAAGAACGTGTGTGAGGTCAGAGGATAAAAGAACGTGTGTGAGGTCAGAGGATAAAAGAACGTGTGTGAGGTCAGAGGATAAAAGAACGTGTGTGAGGTCAGGATAAAAGAACGTGTGTGAGGTCAGGATAAAAGAACGTGTGTGAGGTCAGAGGATAAAAGAACGTGTGTGAGGTCAGGATAAAAGAACGTGTGTGAGGTCAGAGGATAAAAGAACGTGTGTGAGGTCAGAGGATAAAAGAACGTGTGTGAGGTCAGGATAAAAGAACGTGTGTGAGGTCAGAGGATAAAAGAACGTGTGTGAGGTCAGAGGATAAAAGAACGTGTGTGAGGTCAGAGGATAAAAGAACGTGTGTGAGGTCAGGATAAAAGAACGTGTGTGAGGTCAGAGGATAAAAGAACGTGTGTGAGGTCAGAGGATAAAAGAACGTGTGTGAGGTCAGAGGATAAAAGAACGTGTGTGAGGTCAGAGGATAAAAGAACGTGTGTGAGGTCAGGATAAAAGAACGTGTGTGAGGTCAGAGGATAAAAGAACGTGTGTGAGGTCAGGATAAAAGAACGTGTGTGAGGTCAGAGGATAAAAGAACGTGTGTGAGGTCAGAGGATAAAAGAACGTGTGTGAGGTCAGGATAAAAGAACGTGTGTGAGGTCAGAGGATAAAAGAACGTGTGTGAGGTCAGAGGATAAAAGAACGTGTGTGAGGTCAGAGGATAAAAGAACGTGTGTGAGGTCAGAGGATAAAAGAACGTGTGTGAGGTCAGGATAAAAGAACGTGTGTGAGGTCAGAGGATAAAAGAACGTGTGTGAGGTCAGAGGATAAAAGAACGTGTGTGAGGTCAGAGGATAAAAGAACGTGTGTGAGGTCAGAGGATAAAAGAACGTGTGTGAGGTCAGAGGATAAAAGAACGTGTGTGAGGTCAGGATAAAAGAACGTGTGTGAGGTCAGAGGATAAAAGAACGTGTGTGAGGTCAGGATAAAAGAACGTGTGTGAGGTCAGAGGATAAAAGAACGTGTGTGAGGTCAGGATAAAAGAACGTGTGTGAGGTCAGAGGATAAAAGAACGTGTGTGAGGTCAGAGGATAAAAGAACGTGTGTGAGGTCAGAGGATAAAAGAACGTGTGTGAGGTCAGGATAAAAGAACGTGTGTGAGGTCAGGATAAAAGAACGTGTGTGAGGTCAGAGGATAAAAGAACGTGTGTGAGGTCAGAGGATAAAAGAACGTGTGTGAGGTCAGAGGATAAAAGAACGTGTGTGAGGTCAGGATAAAAGAACGTGTGTGAGGTCAGAGGATAAAAGAACGTGTGTGAGGTCAGAGGATAAAAGAACGTGTGTGAGGTCAGAGGATAAAAGAACGTGTGTGAGGTCAGGATAAAAGAACGTGTGTGAGGTCAGAGGATAAAAGAACGTGTGTGAGGTCAGGATAAAAGAACGTGTGTGAGGTCAGGATAAAAGAACGTGTGTGAGGTCAGAGGATAAAAGAACGTGTGTGAGGTCAGAGGATAAAAGAACGTGTGTGAGGTCAGAGGATAAAAGAACGTGTGTGAGGTCAGGATAAAAGAACGTGTGTGAGGTCAGAGGATAAAAGAACGTGTGTGAGGTCAGAGGATAAAAGAACGTGTGTGAGGTCAGAGGATAAAAGAACGTGTGTGAGGTCAGAGGATAAAAGAACGTGTGTGAGGTCAGAGGATAAAAGAACGTGTGTGAGGTCAGAGGATAAAAGAACGTGTGTGAGGTCAGAGGATAAAAGAACGTGTGTGAGGTCAGAGGATAAAAGAACGTGTGTGAGGTCAGAGGATAAAAGAACGTGTGTGAGGTCAGGATAAAAGAACGTGTGTGAGGTCAGAGGATAAAAGAACGTGTGTGAGGTCAGAGGATAAAAGAACGTGTGTGAGGTCAGGATAAAAGAACGTGTGTGAGGTCAGAGGATAAAAGAACGTGTGTGAGGTCAGAGGATAAAAGAACGTGTGTGAGGTCAGGATAAAAGAACGTGTGTGAGGTCAGAGGATAAAAGAACGTGTGTGAGGTCAGAGGATAAAAGAACGTGTGTGAGGTCAGAGGATAAAAGAACGTGTGTGAGGTCAGGATAAAAGAACGTGTGTGAGGTCAGGATAAAAGAACGTGTGTGAGGTCAGAGGATAAAAGAACGTGTGTGAGGTCAGAGGATAAAAGAACGTGTGTGAGGTCAGAGGATAAAAGAACGTGTGTGAGGTCAGAGGATAAAAGAACGTGTGTGAGGTCAGAGGATAAAAGAACGTGTGTGAGGTCAGGATAAAAGAACGTGTGTGAGGTCAGAGGATAAAAGAACGTGTGTGAGGTCAGAGGATAAAAGAACGTGTGTGAGGTCAGGATAAAAGAACGTGTGTGAGGTCAGAGGATAAAAGAACGTGTGTGAGGTCAGGATAAAAGAACGTGTGTGAGGTCAGAGGATAAAAGAACGTGTGTGAGGTCAGAGGATAAAAGAACGTGTGTGAGGTCAGAGGATAAAAGAACGTGTGTGAGGTCAGGATAAAAGAACGTGTGTGAGGTCAGAGGATAAAAGAACGTGTGTGAGGTCAGGATAAAAGAACGTGTGTGAGGTCAGAGGATAAAAGAACGTGTGTGAGGTCAGAGGATAAAAGAACGTGTGTGAGGTCAGAGGATAAAAGAACGTGTGTGAGGTCAGGATAAAAGAACGTGTGTGAGGTCAGGATAAAAAAACGTGTGTGAGGTCAGGATAAAAGAACGTGTGTGAGGTCAGAGGATAAAAGAACGTGTGTGAGGTCAGAGGATAAAAGAACGTGTGTGAGGTCAGAGGATAAAAGAACGTGTGTGAGGTCAGAGGATAAAAGAACGTGTGTGAGGTCAGGATAAAAGAACGTGTGTGAGGTCAGAGGATAAAAGAACGTGTGTGAGGTCAGAGGATAAAAGAACGTGTGTGAGGTCAGGATAAAAGAACGTGTGTGAGGTCAGAGGATAAAAGAACGTGTGTGAGGTCAGGATAAAAGAACGTGTGTGAGGTCAGAGGATAAAAGAACGTGTGTGAGGTCAGGATAAAAGAACGTGTGTGAGGTCAGGATAAAAGAACGTGTGTGAGGTCAGGATAAAAGAACGTGTGTGAGGTCAGGATAAAAGAACGTGTGTGAGGTCAGAGGATAAAAGAACGTGTGTGAGGTCAGAGGATAAAAGAACGTGTGTGAGGTCAGAGGATAAAAGAACGTGTGTGAGGTCAGAGGATAAAAGAACGTGTGTGAGGTCAGAGGATAAAAGAACGTGTGTGAGGTCAGGATAAAAGAACGTGTGTGAGGTCAGGATAAAAGAACGTGTGTGAGGTCAGAGGATAAAAGAACGTGTGTGAGGTCAGAGGATAAAAGAACGTGTGTGAGGTCAGAGGATAAAAGAACGTGTGTGAGGTCAGAGGATAAAAGAACGTGTGTGAGGTCAGGATAAAAGAACGTGTGTGAGGTCAGAGGATAAAAGAACGTGTGTGAGGTCAGGATAAAAGAACGTGTGTGAGGTCAGAGGATAAAAGAACGTGTGTGAGGTCAGAGGATAAAAGAACGTGTGTGAGGTCAGAGGATAAAAGAACGTGTGTGAGGTCAGAGGATAAAAGAACGTGTGTGAGGTCAGAGGATAAAAGAACGTGTGTGAGGTCAGGATAAAAGAACGTGTGTGAGGTCAGGATAAAAGAACGTGTGTGAGGTCAGAGGATAAAAGAACGTGTGTGAGGTCAGAGGATAAAAGAACGTGTGTGAGGTCAGGATAAAAGAACGTGTGTGAGGTCAGAGGATAAAAGAACGTGTGTGAGGTCAGGATAAAAGAACGTGTGTGAGGTCAGAGGATAAAAGAACGTGTGTGAGGTCAGAGGATAAAAGAACGTGTGTGAGGTCAGAGGATAAAAGAACGTGTGTGAGGTCAGAGGATAAAAGAACGTGTGTGAGGTCAGGATAAAAAAACGCTCAGCTGCAGTTCTGGAACACAATGAAGTCAAACAAGTACTTGCAGGTACTTCATTTAAAGCTGCACTGTGTAACTTTTCCAGTGGAGGGTCTATCACCTGCTTGTTTCCATGGAGATGTCACTGCTCTGTGTGGAATGTTCCACAGTGTGACATTAAACAGCTCCACTTTACATTTATTCACTCACAGGAGGTTTTAGAGCTGAAAAATACCTAAAAAGAAACAGACGCTTCTCCACAGATCTGACCTGTACCTCGGTCTGGTTTGGTCTCCATGGTTTCATACTGTGAAACATCTCCATGGAGACAGGCAGGTGAAAGTACGAGGTCAGATCTGTGGAGAGGCGAGCCCCTCAGTGTAAGAGTGCAGGTTTTTCCAGGTATTTCAGAACAGTAAACACAGCTGGAGTCAATGTTCCAGGACGTTTAATGCCAGAGTGTGGAACATTAGAAAAGGCTTTAAAGCCACTCACGGTGTAGCAGAGTTTTCCGGCCTGGCTCTGGGCTGGAGGAGCGTGAGTGTGCGTGGTGAGGAGGTCCAGCCACTGCTGTAAGAGCGGAGGAGAGGACAGCGCCACCTGCAGACGCTCTCCAGAACTGCCTGAAGACAAAGGAAAAAGCTGTGATCACAGGCAGAGGTTTGACCAGCGACGAATGTGATTCTGAACAGGTTTAACTCAGACAGACGTTTCCAGAGTGAGGAACAGAATCAGTGGAAGGTCAAGGATCCACTGGAAATAAAGACGACCAAACTTGAGTAAAAACATAGAGTAAAAAGTTCTGTAAAAGTGCTTTATTGTGCTGAGTTTCCCCGGCAGCTCCAGACTGAGACGTGTCTGTATTTTGATCTACTTCCGTCTGTCAGCTCGAGCCAGCGCCGCATCCTTCAATCCTTCAATCCTTCAATCCTTCAATCCTTCAATCCTTGTCCTTGTCTTTTCTTTTCTGCCATATTTGTTTTGACACAGACCACGCTTGTCCCTGATTGGCTCATCCACCTGTCAATCACGCCCCTGTTTTTGACTTTTATTACAGACTTCCTCACTTCCTTTCAGTCCCGGGGCCACAGTGTCACTTCCTCCTGTGGCTGTGGTTTGGTCTGGAGTCGAGCGTCAAACACCTCACAGCCTTCAGGCGTTTGTGTTTTAAAGGACTCACAGGTCCATCCACAGGTACATTAGTTTTATTTTAGAAGAAAGCCGACATGTAGGCAACAGACACATATGGCCTTAGTCGCTCACTTTGTTTTCCACAAAGTGAATTATTTGGTGCAGTTCGAGCACTTTTTCCCGTCTTTCGAGTCAAATTACGTGTCGAGTTAAGTGAAGCCACGTAATTAACTTTAATATAACAATAATACGCACTATTCTGAGTTGATATCAACCTCTGCCTGGGCACGTTTGATCACTTTTTTGATCAGGGAAACAATTGAAGTCAAAGGAATTAAAAGAATCAAACCTCAAACCTCACCTGGATCACAAATCTGCACAGAAGAGCGTCTGTGAGGTTTGCCCCTCAGCGCTCGGATCCGTTTTCATTCTGTTTGGCTGTGAAAGTGTGTCAGCGTGTGGCGAGTCTGACCTGTGATCTCAAAGGCGTTCCTCACGTTTTCTCCGTCCTCCATCCTGGAAATGAGCATCCCGGACAGCGGGACTCTGCCCTGAACACACGACGAAGCTCCTGAGTGACACCGAGCTGAGCCTGGGAGCTTCAGGTCGGGTTCTCACGTCGTGACCTCCTCACAAACACCTGGAGCCTGTGTGTGTCATTCACACGTGTTTGAGGGACACTTTAGTCACAGAGACGGGCGACTCCGGGTCCGTTTGTGTTTGTGATGAGGGAACGACGTCAGAACAGACCAGAGCAGAGGATTGTGGGACTTTTAAACGTATCTGTATTTGAGTTCAGACCTGGTAGATGAATCCGCTCATGCGCAGAGAGGCGGAGAGCATGAGCAGAGCCTGAGGAAACAGAACCAGGTACCGCTCCTCCCACTCCTGAAACACACACAGGACGGGTTAAAAGTCTCTGTGTCTGAGTGAAAACGTGAAAAACAGAACGCGTTTAAACAGTTTGCAGAGGTCCAGAGCTCCTCCTCACCTCCCTCCTGAGGTCAGCGCGTCCTAAACATTCACCACCGCACATTTCTCTGATCTGGCCAAGAGTTTCAAACTTCTATCAGGTTCTTCATCTCGTTTTCAGATGTATTTTCTACTTAAGGCCACAACAAAAAATGTGCGACAAAATGCGCAAACACCACAGACACGAGGAGAAACTTATGAGACTTAAAATCTCTGATCTCACAGGCTGCAGCGGATCCGTCTGCGTAAAACAGGATCTAAAGCTGTTTCCTGTCTGCAGTAAAACCACTCACTCTGAGACTCTGAAGTGTTCAGAGATCAGACTCTGCACTTCAGTTTAGACACAAGTCAAACTGTGGGATTATTATGTGTGAAATGTGGAGCAACACTTCAGATACAGGATTTTTAAAGCAGAAAAGAGGAGATAAAGTCCACAGGAAGTAGAGTCACTGTCGCTGATCTTCAGCTTTACTCTGTGGACGTAAACAAACACACGAGGGACAACTTCAGTCTTTTTACTTTTACTGGACTGGATTCACAGCGCGGTTTTGTGGACTGGAGTCATTATTTATGGAGGACAGTTTCTCTGGATACTGTGGATCAGACGCTGCACTTTAAATGTTCCACTTTACATCAGGTGAGGAATAAAGTCTTTATTTTCACTCTATCCTCAGTTTGTTTGTTGCGTCTCTGTGTCCGTCGCTCCTCTGCCCCCGACTCTGTTTTATCGTCTGTTTCCGTCGCGTTGTTGATGTTCGGTGGTTCTGATCTGACACTGACTCCACACATGAGCAGCAGCGGCTTCAGAATCGCACACGGAGACAAAAAGTCGGGTCACACCTCCTGAACTCGTTACTCCTGAACGTGTTAATTAGGCTAAAATCAGCAAATCTATTTCATTTAGGCCTGTTTTTGGTTGTCGTGCAGTTCCTGTGTTAAATGTTTAGAAAGTAAAGTCTATTGATCTTTGAAATGGTGCATTAGCATTTTTATTCCATTGTCATTATATACAGGTCTCAAAATGTCAATACTATGGTTTATCGGCATCATTTCTTGGTCAGTTAGTCGTTAACAGGCCCAGTGGGTTTAACCCCATGGACACAGGGAGGGCATCTGACACACTCACCTGCCCGTTGTGCCCGTTGTGCCCGTTGTGCCCGTTGTGCCCGTCGTGCCCGTCGTGCACCGTGGCCGTGGACATGTGCAGCACGGGGCCCAGGGTGGTGATGTCATCGCCCTCCCAGTTCCTGATTGGCTCGTTGAGGATCTGCAGCTCGAGCTCCTTCCCCTTCCTCACCTCCAGACACTGAGACTGAAACACAGGGTTTTATCTTAGATTTAGACCAAAACACTTTTCACATTTCACAGTTTCCTTTAACAAAACAAAACGTGTTTAATAATCTTAATAAAGAGCGGTGGAAATATGGAAATAAGTGAACAGACGAGTGACTCACAGCCAGAGTTTTAAAAGCCGCCATCGCAGCCTGAAGGTCGGCTCTGTCTGGGTGCTGCTCCTGAAAAACACGCTCATTTTAGTCCGGGTCCAGTCCGGGTCCAGTCCAGGTCCAGTCCAGGTCCAGTCCAGGTCCAGTCCGGGTCCAGTCCGGGTCCAGTCCGGGTCCAGTCCGGGTCCAGTCCGGGTCTAGTCCAGGTCCAGTCCGGGTCTAGTCCGGGTCCAGTCCAGGTCCAGTCCGGGTCCAGTCCGGGTCCAGTCTGGGTCCAGTCCGGGTCCAGACCTCCATGTGTCTCTCCAGCTCCTTCAGGAGGGTGGGGTATCGGTCGAGTCTGGTGAAGGGTCGACTCAGACTCGTGGTCAGAGCCAAAACTCCAGGACTCGGCGCTCCCCTGGCCTCCATGTACGAGTCCAACTCCTCCCTGAGGCACAGAACCGGGGTTAGACCAGGGTTAGACCGGGGTTAGACCGGGGTTAGACCGGGGTTAGACCTGGGTTAGACCGGGGTTAGACCTGGGTTAGACCTGGGTTAGACCTGGGTTAGACCGGGGTTAGACCTGGGTTAGACCGGGGTTTAGACCTGGGTTAGACCGGGGTTAGACCTGGGTTAGACCGGGGTTAGACCGGGGTTAGACCGGGGTTAGACCTGGGTTAGACCTGGGTTAGACCGGGGTTTAG
Organism: Odontamblyopus rebecca; assembly: GCA_030686955.1. NCBI lineage: Eukaryota > Metazoa > Chordata > Actinopteri > Gobiiformes > Gobiidae > Odontamblyopus > Odontamblyopus rebecca. Next base: position 2,345,983 of record CM060675.1, read on the forward strand.
ACCTGGGTTAGACCGGGGTTAGACCTGGGTTAGACCGGGGTTAGACCTGGGTTAGACCGGGGTTAGACCGGGGTTAGACCTGGGTTAGACCTGGGTTAGACCTGGGTTAGACCGGGGTTAGACCGGGGTTAGACCTGGGTTAGACCGGGGTTAGACCGGGGTTAGACCTGGGTTAGACCTGGGTTAGACCGGGGTTAGACCTGGGTTAGACCGGGGTTAGACCGGGGTTAGACCGGGGTTAGACCTGCATTGGGGGCAGTACCTGTGCCGGGTGAGCACCTGTCGGGGCAGTACCTGTGCTGGGGGAGCACCTGTCGGGGCAGTACCTGTGCTGGGTGAGCACCTGTCGGGGCAGTACCTGTGCTGGGGGAGCACCTGTCGGGGCAGTACCTGTGCTGGGGGAGCACCTGTCGGGGCAGTACCTGTGTTGGGTGAGCACCTGTCGGGGCAGTACCTGTGCTGGGGGAGCACCTGTCGGGGCAGTACCTGTGCTGGGGGAGCACCTGTCGGGGCAGTACCTGTGCTGGGGGAGCACCTGTCGGGGCAGTACCTGTGCTGGGTGAGCACCTGTCGGGGCAGTACCTGTGCTGGGTGAGCACCTGTCGGGGCAGTACCTGTGCTGGGTGAGCACCTGTCGGGGCAGTACCTGTGCTGGGGGAGCACCTGTCGGGGCAGTACCTGTGTTGGGTGAGCACCTGTCGGGGCAGTACCTGTGCTGGGGGAGCACCTGTCGGGGCAGTACCTGTGCTGGGGGAGCACCTGTCGGGGCAGTACCTGTGCTGGGTGAGCACGTGGACGGCGTGGGGGTGGTTGGAGCAGTATCCCACGTACAGAAGCTTCATCTGGGGCATGAGGTCCAGGAAGAACCCCCCGATCCTCTGCTGAGCCTCCGGAAGTCTGGACAAAACAACTTTTAACAACTTATTTTCTGAACAAACAGACGGTCCAGGTCCAGGTCCAGGTCCAGGTCCAGGTCCAGGTTCAGGTTCAGGTCCAGGTCCAGGTCCAGGTTCAGGTCCAGGTTCAGGTTCAGGTTCAGGTTCAGGTCCAGGTCCAGGTCCAGGTTCAGGTCCAGGTCCAGGTCCAGGTCCAGGTCCAGGTCCAGGTCCAGGTCCAGGTCCAGGTCCAGGTCCAGGTCCAGGTCAGGTCCAGGTCCAGGTCCAGGTCCAGGTCCAGGTCCAGGTCCAGGTCCAGGTCCAGGTCCAGGTTCAGGTATAGGTTCAGGTCCAGGTCCAGGTCCAGGTCCAGGTCCAGGTTCAGGTCCAGGTTCAGGTTCAGGTTCAGGTTCAGGTCCAGGTTCAGGTCCAGGTCCAGGTCCAGGTTCAGGTCCAGGTTCAGGTCCAGGTCCAGGTCCAGGTTCAGGTCCAGGTTCAGGTCCAGGTCCAGGTCCAGGTTCAGGTCCAGGTCCAGGTTCAGGTTCAGGTTCAGGTTCAGGTTCAGGTCCAGGTTCAGGTTCAGGTCCAGGTCCAGGTCCAGGTCCAGGTCCAGGTCCAGGTCCAGGTCCAGGTTCAGCTCGTACTTGGTGTGCTGGTCCAGACTCTGCACCAACATCTGCTGAAAGGTGCAGATCTCCTCCAGATTCCCCTGAACGTGACCGATGTCCGAACTGCTCAGCCTGGAGGAGACAGAGGAGGAGTGTTTGCAGTAGCAGTAGTACTCGTAGTGTTTGCAGTAGCAGTAGTACTCGTAGTGTTTGCAGTAGCAGTAGTACTCGTAGTATTTGCAGTAGTAGTAGTATTTGCAGTAGTACCTGTCGGTGGGGTGCAGGGAGCGCAGGTAAGTTCCCAGGAGACTCTGAAGTTCTCTGGAGAATTCAGTCTCAGCCTCCAGGATGTTCTGAAGGACCTGAAAATACACAAAGTAACATGAAAATACACAAAGTACTATGAAAATACACAAAGTACTATGAAAATACACAAAGTAACATGAAAATACACACAGTACTATGAAAATACACACAGTACTATGAAAATACACAGAGTACTATGAAAATACACACAGTACTATGAAAATACACACAGTACTATGAAAATACACACAGTACTATGAAAATACACACAGTACTATGAAAATACACACAGTACTATGAAAATAATGACAGAAGAAAGTAATAAAAAGAATAGAAATGGTATTTTTTTCTTTTCCTGAACATAAACAGACTGAAACTTTGTTCTAATTTCCACGAAAAACAAAAACAATCAAATTTCTTCCTTTAAAGTCTGAGCCTGGTCCTGGTCTGGACTAAAGCTGGACTCTCCTCAGATCTGGTTATGATCCTGGTCTGGACCACAGTGTGATGTCACAGCGTTGGGCTCCAGTCAAATGAAGCTCAGTGAGGGCAGCGGTTCCAGGGGTGAATCTGGAGTCGGGTCCAGGCCAGGAACAGGAGATAAAAGCCCAGGATCAGAGCAGCTTCAGGATCAGAGCAGCTTCAGGACCAGAGCAGCTTCAGGATCAGAGCAGCTTCAGGACCAGAGCAGCTTCAGGATCAGAGCAACTTCAGGATCAGAGCAGCTTCAGGATCAGAGCAGCTTCAGGATCAGAGCAGCTTCAGGATCAGAGCATCTTCAGGTTCAGAGCAGCTTCAGGATCAGAGCATCTTCTGGATCAGAGCAGCTTCAGGATCAGAGCAGCTTCAGGACCAGAGCAGCTTCAGGATCAGAGCAGCTTCAGGACCAGAGCAGCTTCAGGATCAGAGCAACTTCAGGATCAGAGCAGCTTCAGGATCAGAGCAGCTTCAGGATCAGAGCAGCTTCAGGATCAGAGCAACTTCAGGATCAGAGCAGCTTCAGGATCAGAGCAGCTTCAGGATCAGAGCAGCTTCAGGATCAGAGCAACTTCAGGATCAGAGCAGCTTCAGGATCAGAGCAACTTCAGGATCAGAGCAGCTTCAGGATCAGAGCAGTTTCAGAAAGTCTCTGGAGCTGGAGCTTTGTTGTTGTTGTTTAGAGTCGACTGGAAAATGTTTTTTACAAAATGTTCACTCAGATGAAAGAGAAAGACGAGAAAACCCCGAGGGGAGTTTATATAACACACTTTACATATAACACACTTTAGAGTCAAAGACACAAAAAGAGCAGGACTCCAGGCTCTGATCCTCACACACAAACACACAAAAGACACATGGAAGATTCATAAAGGGTGTCACTCTCAGGACGGAGGGAAGAGGAGAGGAGAGGGAGGGATAAAGCACAGAGAGGGAGGGACAAACTATATATAGAAACAGGGAGAGAGAAAGGATGGGAGGAAAAAGAGAGATAGAGGAGGAGAAGAGAAAGAAAGGAGCAGGAGAGATGGAGAAAGAGAGAGAGAGATGGAGAAAGAGAGGGAGATGACAAGTGAAGAAACATGGTCATTATTAAAGTACAAACTCTCAGGAGAGATGGAGGAGAGAGAGAGAGGGAGGGGGAAATTATTCTTAGAGAGAAGAGTAGAAAGAGCGAGGGAATATAGAGGAGTGAGAGGAAAGATGGAGAGAGAAAGGAGAGGAAAAACGAGAAAGGCGTGAAAGAATAGAGAAGGAGAGGAAAGTGGGGAGGCGGCAGAGGGAAAAAGTAGAGAGACGGAGAGAACAGGAGAGTGACAGAGAGAGCAAGATGGGGGATGGAGAGAGAGATGTTGAGAGAGAGAAGGAAAGAGGGATAGAAAAAGAAATGGAGAGGGAGTTGGAGAGATGGGGGATACATGGGGGATGGAGGGATGTAGGGATAGAGGGATGGAGAGACGCAGATAGAGGGATGTAGAGATGGACGTAGAGATGGGTGGATAGAGGGATGGAGGGATGGGTGATAAATAGAGATGTAGAGGGGGTAGAGGGACAGAGAGATGTAGAGATGCAGATGGAGGGATGGATGGAGGGATAGAGGGATAGATGGAGGGATGTAGAGATGGATGGAGGGATGTAGGGGGATAGAGGGATGATGGAGGGATGGGTGGATGTAGGGGGATAGAGGGATGGGTGGATAGAGGGATGATGGAGGGATGGGTGGTTGGAGGGATGGAGGGGTATGTATGGAGGGATGGGTGGATAAAGGGATGGATAGAGGGATGGGTGGATAGAGGGATGATGGAGAGATGGGCGGATGGAGGGATGTAGGGGGATAGAGGGATGGGTGGATGGAGGGATGTAGGGGGATGGATGGAGGGATGGGTGGATGGAGGGATGTAGGGGGATGGAGGGATGGGTGGATGGAGGGAGGGATGTAGGGGGATGGATGGATGGAGGGATGGGTGGATGGAGGGATGTAGGGGGATGTAGAGACGCAGATGGGGGGATGAGTTTGATGCTGCCCCAGAAATCAGTGAAATGGAAAATATGACCCACATGAACCCGACACAGACTCAGTTTAACACGTTTCAAAGGTTTAACCACAGACGGACGATGGCGCAGTCGGTGCAGTCGGTGCAGTCGGTGCAGTCGGTGCAGTCGGTGCAGTCGGTGCAGTCGGTGCAGTCGGTGCAGTCGGTGCAGTCGGTGCAGTCGAACAGCCACGAGGTCTGCGGTTTGATTCCCACACGTCTGCATGACCTTCTAAAGACATATTCAGTCTTCTTCAGTGTAAAAGCTGTAGGCCTGGAGTTTAGAGCTCTACAAACATGTTCTGAAACAGAGCGGATTCTTGGACTTCAGACTTCAGTGTCTCGGGGACTCAGACCGGGGACCTCGCGGCTGTGGGGCGAGGCCTCACCCTGTGCCACTCACCACGTTCCTGTGCCACTCACCACGTTGTAGTAGGTTTTGCTGATGATGCTGTTGTCGAATCCTTTGGGACTTTTCAGAGCCTTCGGTTTGTCTGAAGATTTATCTGAAAACAACACCAGACTTTAGGCTTCAGACCTGATTTAGCCCTCATATAGTCCTGGTTTAGTCCTGGTTTAGACCTGGTTTAGTCCTGGTTTAGTCCTGGTTTAGTCCTGGTTTAGTCCTGCTTTAATCCTGGTTTGAAACTGGTTTAGTTCTGATTTAGTCCTGGTTTAGTCCTGGTTTAGTCCTGGTTTAGTCCTGCTTTAATCCTGGTTTGAAACTGGTTTAGTTCTGATTTAGTCCTGGTTTAGTCCTGGTTTAGACCTGGTTTAGTCCTCTTTTAGTTCTAATTTTAGATCTAATTTAATTCAAGTTTAATTTGGAATTAGTTTTGGGTATGTCCCAGTTTACTCCTTGTTTAATTTAGTCCTGGTTTAGACCTGGTTTTAGGTCATGTTTAGTTCTGGTTTAGGTCTAGTTTCAGGTCATGTTTAGTCCTGATTTAGACCTGGTTTTAGGCCTTCTTTAGTCCTGGTTTAGACCTGGTTTTAGGCCTTCTTTAGTCCTGGTTTAGACCTGGTTTTAGGCCATGTTTAGTCCTGGTTTAGAGCTGGTTTTAGGCCTTCTTTAGTCCTGGTTTAGAGCTGGTTTTAGGCCATGTTTAGTCCTGGTTTAGAGCTGGTTTTAGGCCATGTTTAGTCCTGGTTTAGAGCTGGTTTTACGCCTTCTTTAGTCCTGGTTTAGAGCTGGTTTTAGGCCTTCTTTAGTCCTGGTTTAGACCTGGTTTTAGGCCTTCTTTAGTCCTGGTTTAGAGCTGGTTTTAGGCCATGTTTAGTCCTGGTTTAGAGCTGGTTTTAGGCCTTCTTTAGTCCTGGTTTAGGTCTAGTTTTAGGCCATGTTTAGTCCTGGTTTAGAGCTGGTTTTAGGCCTTCTTTAGTCCTGGTTTAGAGCTGGTTTTAGGCCATGTTTAGTCCTGGTTTAGAGCTGGTTTTAGGCCTTCTTTAGTCCTGGTTTAGGTCTAGTTTTAGGCCATGTTTAGTCCTGGTTTAGAGCTGGTTTTAGGCCTTCTTTAGTCCTGGTTTAGGTCTAGTTTTAGGCCATGTTTAGTCCTGGTTTAGAGCTGGTTTTAGGCCTTCTTTAGTCCTGGTTTAGAGCTGGTTTTAGGCCATGTTTAGTCCTGGTTTAGAGCTGGTTTTAGGCCTTCTTTAGTCCTGGTTTAGGTCTAGTTTTAGGCCATGTTTAGTCCTGGTTTAGTTCTGAATCTGTTTTAAAGTTGTATTCTCCCGTGAGTCCGGATCTTTGTGTCTGTTTTTCCTGGTCTTTTTTTCAGGAAGTGCAGTCGGAGCGTCCGGCTTTTGTTTGTGGAAAGTTTCCTGTTTCCTGAGTCAGACGAGAGACACTTTACAACTGTTTCAACGGAATTACAAAGGGCACAGGAGCGAACACAGGGGGCAGCACTGAGCACACTACAGGAGCTCCAAGTGTGTATCATAGCAACCAAAGAGCCAATCAGGAGGAAGTTTGTTCAAAGTACACGCCCCTTCCCAGGACTATTTAAATGTTTAGTGTGTTCCACATGTGAAAATGAAAACAAACGGTTCTGACCCTAAACCAAACCACCTGAACCAGGTTTGGGCAGAATCCAAATTCTGATCCCGTTAAACCTTCTCAGCATTTTACCGGAGTTTACAGTATTACCGCGACTAAACCCTTCAGAAACACCGGAGTTTACAGTATTACTGTGACTAAACCCTTCAGAAACACCGGAGTTTACAGTATTACTGTGACTAAACCCTTCAGAAACACCGGAGTTTACAGTATTACTGTGACTAAACCCTTCAGAAACACCGGAGTTTACAGTATTACTGTGACTAAACCCTTCAGAAACACCGGAGTTTACAGTATTACTGTGACTAAACCCTTCAGAAACACCAGAGTTTACAGTATTACTGTGACTAAACCCTTCAGAAACACCGGAGTTTACAGTATTACTGTGACTAAACCCTTCAGAAACACCGGAGTTTACAGTATTACTGTGACTAAACCCTTCAGAAACACCGGAGTTTACAGTATTACTGTGACTAAACCCTTCAGAAACACCGGAGTTTACAGTATTACTGTGACTAAACCCTTCAGAAACACCGGAGTTTACAGTATTACTGTGACTAAACCCTTCAGAAACACCGGAGTTTACAGTATTACTGTGACTAAACCCTTCAGAAACACCGGAGTTTACAGTATTACTGTGACTAAACCCTTCAGAAACACCGGAGTTTACAGTATTACTGTGACTAAACCCTTCAGAAACACCGGAGTTTACAGTATTACTGTGACTAAACCCTTCAGAAACACCGGAGTTTACAGTATTACTGTGACTAAACCCTTCAGAAACACCGGAGTTTACAGTATTACTGTGACTAAACCCTTCAGAAACACCGGAGTTTACAGTATTACTGTGACTAAACCCTTCAGAAACACCAGAGTTTACAGTATTACTGTGACTAAACCCTTCAGAAACACCGGAGTTTACAGTATTACTGTGACTAAACCCTTCAGAAACACCGGAGTTTACAGTATTACCGCGACTAAACCCTTCAGAAACACCGGAGTTTACAGTATTACTGTGACTAAACCCTTCAGAAACACCGGAGTTTACAGTATTACTGTGACTAAACCCTTCAGAAACACCGGAGTTTACAGTATTACTGTGACTAAACCCTTCAGAAACACCGGAGTTTACAGTATTACTGTGACTAAACCCTTCAGAAACACCGGAGTTTACAGTATTACTGTGACTAAACCCTTCAGAAACACCGGAGTTTACAGTATTACTGTGACTAAACCCTTCAGAAACACCGGAGTTTACAGTATTACTGTGACTAAACCCTTCAGAAACACCAGAGTTTACAGTATTACTGTGACTAAACCCTTCAGAAACACCAGAGTTTACAGTATTACTGTGACTAAACCCTTCAGAAACACCGGAGTTTACAGTATTACTGTGACTAAACCCTTCAGAAACACCGGAGTTTACAGTATTACTGTGACTAAACCCTTCAGAAACACCGAAGTTTACAGTATTACTGTGACTAAACCCTTCAGAAACACCGGAGTTTACAGTATTACTGTGACTAAACCCTTCAGAAACACCGGAGTTTACAGTATTACTGTGACTAAACCCTTCAGAAACACCGGAGTTTACAGTATTACTGTGACTAAACCCTTCAGAAACACCGGAGTTTACAGTATTACTGTGACTAAACCCTTCAGAAACACCGGAGTTTACAGTATTACTGTGACTAAACCCTTCAGAAACACCGGAGTTTACAGTATTACTGTGACTAAACCCTTCAGAAACACCGGAGTTTACAGTATTACTGTGACTAAACCCTTCAGAAACACCGGAGTTTACAGTATTACTGTGACTAAACCCTTCAGAAACACCGGAGTTTACAGTATTACTGTGACTAAACCCTTCAGAAACACCGGAGTTTACAGTATTACTGTGACTAAACCCTTCAGAAACACCGGAGTTTACAGTATTACTGTGACTAAACCCTTCAGAAACACCGGAGTTTACAGTATTACTGTGACTAAACCCTTCAGAAACACCGGAGTTTACAGTATTACTGTGACTAAACCCTTCAGAAACACCGGAGTTTACAGTATTACTGTGACTAAACCCTTCAGAAACACCGGAGTTTACAGTATTACCGTGACTAAACCCTTCAGAAACACCGGAGTTTACAGTATTACTGTGACTAAACCCTTCAGAAACACCAGAGTTTACAGTATTACCGTGACTAAACCCTTCAGAAACACCAGAGTTTACAGTATTACTGTGACTAAACCCTTCAGAAACACCAGAGTTTACAGTATTACTGTGACTAAACCCTTCAGAAACACCAGAGTTTACAGTATTACTGTGACTAAACCCTTCAGAAACACCGGAGTTTACAGTATTACTGTGACTAAACCCTTCAGAAACACCGGAGTTTACAGTATTACTGTGACTAAACCCTTCAAAAACACCAGAGTTTACAGTATTACTGTGACTAAACCCTTCAAAAACACCAGAGTTTACAGTATTACTGTGACTAAACCCTTCAGAAACACCGGAGTTTACAGTATTACTGTGACTAAACCCTTCAGAAACACCGGAGTTTACAGTATTACTGTGACTAAACCCTTCAGAAACACCAGAGTTTACAGTATTACTGTGACTAAACCCTTCAGAAACACCGGAGTTTACAGTATTACTGTGACTAAACCCTTCAGAAACACCGGAGTTTACAGTATTACTGTGACTAAACCCTTCAGAAACACCGGAGTTTACAGTATTACTGTGACTAAACCCTTCAGAAACACCGGAGTTTACAGTATTACTGTGACTAAACCCTTCAGAAACACCGGAGTTTACAGTATTACTGTGACTAATCCCTTCAGAAACGCCGGAGTTTACAGTATTACCGTGACTAAACCCTTCAGAAACACCGGAGTTTACAGTATTACTGTGACTAAACCCTTCAGAAACACCGGAGTTTACAGTATTACTGTGACTAAACCCTTCAGAAACACCGGAGTTTACAGTATTACTGTGACTAAACCCTTCAGAAACACCGGAGTTTACAGTATTACTGTGACTAAACCCTTCAGAAACACCGGAGTTTACAGTATTACTGTGACTAAACCCTTCAGAAACACCGGAGTTTACAGTATTACTGTGACTAAACCCTTCAGAAACACCAGAGTTTACAGTATTACTGTGACTAAACCCTTCAGAAACACCAGAGTTTACAGTATTACTGTGACTTAAAACTTCATAAACAACTGAGTTTTCAGTATTACTGTGTCTAAAACCTTCAGAAACACCGGAGTTTACAGTATTACTGTGACTAAACCCTTCAGAAACACCGGAGTTTACAGTATTACTGTGACTAAACCCTTCAGAAACACCGGAGTTTACAGTATTACTGTGACTAAACCCTTCAGAAACACCGGAGTTTACAGTATTACTGTGACTAAACCCTTCAGAAACACCGGAGTTTACAGTATTACTGTGACTAAACCCTTCAGAAACACCAGAGTTTACAGTATTACTGTGACTAAACCCTTCAGAAACACCGGAGTTTACAGTATTACTGTGACTAAACCCTTCAGAAACACCGGAGTTTACAGTATTACTGTGACTAAACCCTTCAGAAACACCGAAGTTTACAGTATTACCGTGACTAAACCCTTCAGAAACACCTGAGTTTACAGTATTACTGTGACTAAACCCTTCAGAAACACCAGAGTTTACAGTATTACTGTGACTAAACCCTTCAGAAACACCGGAGTTTACAGTATTACTGTGACTAAACCCTTCAGAAACACCGAAGTTTACAGAATTACTGTGACAAAACACTTCAGAAACACCGAAGTTTACAGTATTACTGTGACTAAACCCTTCAGAAACACCGGAGTTTACAGTATTACCGTGACTAAACCCTTCAGAAACACCGGAGTTTACAGTATTACTGTGACTAAACCCTTCAGAAACACCGGAGTTTACAGTATTACCGTGACTAAACCCTTCAGAAACACCGGAGTTTACAGTATTACCGTGACTAAACCCTTCAGAAACACCGGAGTTTACAGTATTACTGTGACTAAACCCTTCAGAAACACCAGAGTTTACAGTATTACTGTGACTAAACCCTTCAGAAACACCGGAGTTTACAGTATTACTGTGACTAAACCCTTCAGAAACACCGGAGTTTACAGTATTACCGTGACTAAACCCTTCAGAAACACCGGAGTTTACAGTATTACTGTGACTAAACCCTTCAGAAACACCGGAGTTTACAGTATTACTGTGACTAAACCCTTCAGAAACACCGGAGTTTACAGTATTACTGTGACTAAACCCTTCAGAAACACCAGAGTTTACAGTATTACTGTGACTAAACCCTTCAGAAACACCAGAGTTTACAGTATTACTGTGACTAAACCCTTCAGAAACACCGGAGTTTACAGTATTACTGTGACTAAACCCTTCAGAAACACCAGAGTTTACAGTATTACTGTGACTAAACCCTTCAGAAACACCGGAGTTTACAGTATTACTGTGACTAAACCCTTCAGAAACACCGGAGTTTACAGTATTACTGTGACTAAACCCTTCAGAAACACCAGAGTTTACAGTATTACTGTGACTAAACCCTTCAGAAACACCGGAGTTTACAGTATTACTGTGACTAAACCCTTCAGAAACACCGGAGTTTACAGTATTACTGTGACTAAACCCTTCAGAAACACCAGAGTTTACAGTATTACTGTGACTAAACCCTTCAGAAACACCAGAGTTTACAGTATTACTGTGACTAAACCCTTCAGAAACACCGGAGTTTACAGTATTACTGTGACTAAACCCTTCAGAAACACCGGAGTTTACAGTATTACTGTGACTAAACCCTTCAGAAACACCGGAGTTTACAGTATTACTGTGACTAAACCCTTCAGAAACACCAGAGTTTACAGTATTACTGTGACTAAACCCTTCAGAAACAGAGTCACAGTTTATGAAGATGAGGCACAAGTTCTGATCAAACCAAACTTTGCAGTGTGTTCAATCACATCAGCATCAGAGCACGAGCTGTTTTATCAGCGCTTATACTGTATGCAAATGATCAGTTTGGATCAGAACCATAAATAGTTCTTCACCGTCTCCTCCGTGAAAGTCTGACTTCGCCCTCAGGAACTTTCTCCTCTTCAGCCTCGTCCCCTCTCGACTCTCAGCTTCAATAAAATGTCTCCATCACAAACTTTTGGGCTCAACATCCACACGTCGCGCACGTCGCGCACGTCGCACACGTCACACACGTGACACACGTCGCACACGTCGCACACGTCACACACGTGACACACGTCGCACACGTCGCACACGTCACACACGTCACACACGTCACACACGTGACACACGTCGCACACGTCACACACGTGACACACGTCACACACGTCACACACGTCACACACGTCACACACGTGACACACGTCGCACACGTCGCACACGTCGCACACGTCACACACGTCGCACACGTCACACACGTCACACACGTGACACACGTCGCACACGTCGCACACGTCGCACACGTCGCACACGTCACACACGTCACACACGTCGCACACGTCGCACACGTCGCGCACGTCACACACGTCGCACACGTCGCGCACGTCGCACACGTCGCACACGTCGCGCACGTCGCACACGTCGCACACGTCGCACACGTCGCACACGTCGCACACGTCGCACACGTCACACACGTCGCACACGTCGCACACGTCGCACACGTCGCACACGTCACACACGTCACACACGTCGCACACGTCGCACACGTCGCACACGTCGCACACGTCGCACACGTCGCACACGTCGCACACGTCGCACACGTCGCGCACGTCGCGCACGTCGCGCACGTCGCGCACGTCGCGCACGTCGCGCACGTCGCGCACGTCGCGCACGTCGCGCACGTCGCGCACGTCGCACACGTCGCACACGTCGCACACGTCGCACACGTCGCACACGTCGCACACGTCGCACACGTCGCACACGTCGCACACGTCGCACACGTCACACACGTCACACACGTCGCACACGTCGCACACGTCGCACACGTCGCACACGTCACACACGTCACACACGTGACACACGTCGCACACGTCAGTCAGGTTTTTTCTTCTTCCTGCTGTGTGTGGATGGAAGTCTCCGAGTCCTGCTGTGGTTTTAGCTCCTGATGCAGATTTGTTTAATGGCGGTGAAACTGATACTGCTGATACTTTCTGATACTGCGGGAAACCGGATGACTGCACAACCCTAAACTGAACTGTTCTAACCCTGAACCGAACCCATCAGTGAAATAAAACACAGCAGAACAATGTGGAACATTTGTCATCCACACACTGACTCAGACTGACCTGCTTTGAGTTCTCGGACGTAGTTGCTCGGGAACCAGCCGGTGCGGCCGTTCAGGGCCCCCTCCCACCAGCCGCCCTCCTCCTGCCGGCTCACACTGATGATGTCACCTTTGCAGAACGACAGCTCGTCCTCATTGGTCTGTTCGAACGGGAACCGCGCCTTAACCAGCACCTGACCCCGCCCACTGCCCTCCGACATGTCCTGAAGCACAGCGGCAGAGTGGTTAGCCTGCAGGGGTTAGGCCTGGTTTACACCTGGTTTAGTCCTGGTTTAGACCTGGTTTAGACCTGGTTTAGACCTGGTTTAGTCCTGGTTTAGACCTGGTTTAGACCTGGATTAGTCCTGGTTCAGTCCTGGTTCAGTCCCGGCTTAGTCCTGCTTTAGATCTGGTTTAGTCCTGGTTTAGTCCTGGTTTAGTCCTGGTTTAGACCTGGTTCAGTCCTGGTTTAGTCCTGGTTTAGTCCTGGTTCAGTCCTGGTTTAGTCCTGGTTCAGTCCTGGTTCAGTCCTGGTTCAGTCCTGGTTTAGTCCTGGTTTAGTCCTGGTTCAGTCCTGGTTCAGTCCTGGTTTAGTCCTGGTTTAGTCCTGGTTTAGACCTGGTTTAGACCTGGTTTAGACCTGGTTTAGACCTGGTTTAGACCTGGTCTAGTCCTGGTCCAGTCTCACCAGGCTCCTGTACTGGGGCAGCAGGAGTTTGGAGGATCTGGTCTGAGTGTTGATGGAATCGAAGGATTTGATCCTCAGAGCGGATGATCGGGGAACACAGGCGCCGTCCGCGGGTCCCGGGTCTGAAAAACACCACGACAAATGAAAATCTGCCGCGACTTATCGTCCGGGAATCAGGAAGTGCACTGTTAACATGCTGCTGTACTGAGACCTGTGGAAATGCTCCGAGTGCAGAGGGGACCACTGCAAACTGTTTAAAGCTGCACTGTGGAACTTTCTTGGTTGGGGGCATCCGTCACCTTGTTTCCATGGATACGTCACTGCTCTGCCTGGAATGTTCCACAGTGTGACTTTAAACAGCTCTGCTTTACATTTATTCAATCACAGGTGGTTTTAGAGCTGAAAAATACCTAGAAAAACTATATTCTGACTGTGAGCGGCGTCGCCTCTCCACAGATCTGACCTGTAACTCGCCCTGATTTGGTCTCCATGACGATAGAAAGGTTTAATGCCGTACTGCGGAACATTCCAGACAAACTGCTAACAAAGCGTTTGAAGGAGCCTCCACCAGAAAAGTTCCACAGTGCAGCTTTAACATGAGCTCATTTTGTTTTGTTCAGGTTTTTAAAGCAGAAAAAGTCGTTTTCAGGGTCGTTCATAATTTTCGTGTTTCATGTGTAAAAAAAACAACGTTAAATCTCCAGAGTTTAGAGACGCTTTTGGCAGAAACATCAGAACACGAAGTGAAATGTGAAGGAGGAAGGATCCAGAAAGAGTGGGAGGGAAGGAGAGAGAGAGGGATGGAAAAGAAAAGAGGGAGATGGAAAACAGAGAGAACGAGGAGGGTGGGTAGAGGAGAGAGAGAGAAAGAGGGAGACGGAGAGAGAAGAGAGGGAGGGAGGAAAGAGGGAGAAAAGGAAGGAGAGAGAAAGAGGGTGGGGGTGAGTAGAGGAGAGAGAGAGTGAAGGAGGGAGGGAGGGAGGGAGGGAGAGGGAGAGATGTAGAAAAGGGAAAGAGAGAAGGAGGAGAGGGGGAGAGAGAGATGGTAAAGAAAAGAGAAAGAAGGTGGGGTGGGTAAAGAAGAGGCGATGGGAGGGATTGACAGAGACAGGGAGAGAAAGAGAAAGAGGGTGGGAGAATGCGAGAGAGAAAGAGAGGTGGAAAGAGAGAGTGTGGGAGGACAGAGTGTAGGATGGAAAAAGAGAGGGCGGGCAAGATGGAATGGAGAGAAAGAGGAGTAGGTAGAGAAGAGAGGGAGTGAAAGCAAAAAAGAGAGAAAGGGAGGAGGAGGAGAGAGAAACTGCAGAATGAACAGGAAGGAGGGAGAAAGAGAGGGGGAGAGAGAGAAAACGAATGACGGGTCATGGATGGAGAGGGAGGAAAAGAGAAGAGGCAGGGAGAGAGAGAGACTGAGAAAAGAGGGAGAGAATGACGGAGAGGAGAGAAGGGAGAAAGAGAGAAAGAAAGAGAAAGTAGAGGACAAGACGAAAACAAGGGGAGAGGGAGAAAGGATGACAGGTGATGGATGGAGAGGGAGAAAAAGAGGAGGCAAGAATAAAAAGAAAGCGAGAGAGAGAGTGGTAGATGACAGGATGAACAGAGAGGAGGAGGAGGACATGTTCTGACTGACAGTTTGACTCTGGTGTTTTTCCTCGGGGTTCTGACTGAAGCAGATTCACAAACTCAGACTCAGACGTTTAAAAAGAGGAAAAACAAAACGAGTTCAGGG
This sequence comes from Odontamblyopus rebecca, assembly GCA_030686955.1. Taxonomy (NCBI): domain Eukaryota; kingdom Metazoa; phylum Chordata; class Actinopteri; order Gobiiformes; family Gobiidae; genus Odontamblyopus; species Odontamblyopus rebecca. The sequence goes on from CM060675.1 coordinate 2,361,078, forward strand.
TCCAGAGATTCTTCCTCACACTCGAAATGTCTCTGATCTCGCCAAGATTTTCAAACTTACATCAGGTTCTTCCTCTTGTTTTCAGATTTATTCTCGATTTACTTGTTTATTTTAAGAGAACTTGTCCAGACGCTTAGAAAACCTCTGTACGGGATTTGGAGCACAGAAGTGATCAAATGGGTCTGTAAAAACGCGGTGGAGCTCTGTGTGTGATACTTGCAGACACAGGACAGCAGGGGGCAGTGTCGTACCTTCTGTGGCCTTGTTGAGAGCGACCAAACAGCCGAGGACTCTGGGAAAGTTCAGCAGGAGGTCTGAGGGCTCAAAGGGCTGGAACACACACAGAAAAGAGCAACTTACAGATGTAAAATAGCGCCCCCTGCAGTCAGAACCGAGAAGCAGAGTCTGGAGTCTGGAGAGGCTGGAGTCTGGAGTCTGGAGTCTGGAGAGTCTGGAGTCTGGAGTCTGGAGTCTGGAGTCTGGAGAGTCTGGAGTCTGGAGAGTCTGGAGTCTGGAGTCTGGAGAGTCTGGAGTCTGGAGAGTCTGGAGTCTGGAGTCTGGAGAGTCTGGAGTCTGGAGAGTCTGGAGTCTGGAGTCTGGAGAGTCTGGAGTCTGGAGAGTCTGGAGTCTGGAGAGTCTGGAGTCTGGAGAGTCTGGAGTCTGGAGTCTGGAGAGTCTGGAGTCTGGAGAGTCTGGAGTCTGGAGAGTCTGGAGTGTGGAGAGTCTGGAGTGTGGAGAGTCTGGAGTGTGGAGAGTCTGGAGTGTGGAGAGTCTGAAGTGTGGAGAGTCTGGAGTCTGGAGTCTGGAGTCTGTAGTGTGAAGTGTGGAGTGTAGAGTGTGGAGTCTGGAGTCTGGAGTGTGGAGAGTCTGGAGTCTGGAGTCTGGAGAGTCTGAAGTGTGGAGTCTGGAGAGTCTGAAGTGTGGAGTGTGGAGAGTCTGAAGTGTGGAGAGTCTGGAGTCTGGAGTCTGGAGTCTGTAGTGTGAAGTGTGGAGTGTAGAGTGTGGAGTCTGGAGTCTGGAGTCTGTAGGTGTGAAGTGTGGAGTGGAGAGTCTGGAGTCTGGAGAGTCTGGAGTCTGTAGTGTGAAGTGTGGAGTGTAGAGTGTGGAGTCTGGAGTCTGGAGTGTGGAGTGTGGAGTGTGGAGTCTGGAGTCTGGAGTGTGGAGAGTCTGGAGTGTGGAGTCTGGAGTGTGGAGTCTGAAGTGTGGAGTCTGGAGCAGGATTATCCCTCAGTCTGAGCCCGTTTAATCCTCTGAAACACAAACTCCACACACACTTCACAAAACACAAACTCAAAACAATGGAAAATCAGGACGACGTTTAGACGAAATAACATCATTAATAAAAACTCACTTCATCTAATCTGACGATAGAGAAGTGTCGTCACGGGACTGAAACTTCAGACTGGATTTCCATGAAAATAAAAACCCACTTAGACAATCTGTGATTTTCACATTAAATGGTAATCTGTGTAATCTCTCAGTGGTCCAGGTCTAAACCAGGACTAAACCAGGACTAAACCAGGTCTAAACCAGGACTAAACCAGGTCTAAACCAGGACTAAACCAGGTCTAAACCAGGACTAAACCAGGTCTAAAACAGGACTAAACCAGGTCTAAACTAGGTCTAAGCTAGAACTAAACTAAACCAGTTCTAAACCAGGGAGGGCATCTGATACAAAAGACAAAAACAACGGCAGATTTCTGGTATCGTACCTGTTTTAGAGATGAGAGACGAAGTCCCAAACCTGAAGCGAACCAGCCCTTTTTTATTTAGACCTCGTTTAGACCTGATTCTACTCTTTGCCTTAGATATGCCAATGCATATTTTAGTCTTGATATAGTCCAGTTTGAGTCCTGGTTTAGTCCTTGTATAGTCCTGGATCACGTCATCTCTCTAGTCCTGGTTTAGCCCTGTCTTAGTCCCTGTTTAGTCCCTGTTTAGTCCTGTTTTAGTCCTGGTTTTAGCCCTGGTTTAGTCCTGGTTTAGTTCTAGTTTAGTCCTGGTTTTAGCCCTGGTTTAGTCCTGGTTTAGTCCTGGTTTAGTCCTGGTTTAGTTCTAGTTTAGTCCTGGTTTTAGCCCTGGTTTAGTCCTGGTTTAGTCCTGGTTTAGCCCTGGTTTAGTTCCTGTTTAGTCCTGGTTTAGTTCTGGTTTAGTCCTGGTTTAGCCCTGGTTTAGTTCCTGTTTAGTCCTGGTTTAGTTCTGGTTTAGTCCTGGTTTTAGCCCTGGCTTAGCCCTGGTTTAGTCCCTGTTTAGCCCTGGTTTAGTCCTGGTTTAGTCCTGGTTTAGCCCTGGTTTAGTCCCTGTTCAGTCCAGGTTTGGCCCTGGTTTAGCCTGGGTTTAGCCCTGGTTTAGTCCTGGTTTAGCCCTGGTTTAGTCCCTGTTCAGTCCAGGTTTGGCCCTGGTTTAGCCTGGGTTTAGCCCTGGTTTAGTCCCTGTTTAGTCCTGGTTTAGTCCCTGTTTAGTCCTGGTCTAGTCCCTGTTTAGTCCCTGTTTAGCCTTGGTTTAGTCCTGGTTTAGTCCCTGTTTAGTCCCTGTTTAGCCTTGGTTTAGTCCTGGATTAGTCCTGGTTTAGCCCTGGTTTAGTCCCTGTTTAGTCCCGCTTTAGTCCCGGTTTGCTCCTCTTTTCTCGTCCCGTTCTCCCGGAGCATTACATCATGGTGTGAGGCTCCGCCCACAGAGACAGACCATAATATTCAGATTCAATCAAACAGAGCGTCCGCCTGGGCCCCGGCCAAAAGACCTCTGCAAAACCACACTCCCAAGGAAGGGCTTTAGTCCTGGTTCAGACCTGGTTTAGCCCTGGTTTAGCCCTGGTTTAGTCCTGGTTTAGCCCTGGTTTAGTCCTGGTTTAGTCCTGGTTTAGTCCTGGTTTAGCCCTGGTTTAGTCCTGGTTTAGTCCTGGTTTAGCCCTGGTTTAGTCCTGGTTTAGCCCTGGTTTAGTCCTGGTTTAGTCCTGGTTTAGCCCTGGTTTAGTCCTGGTTTAGCCCTGGTTTAGCCCTGGTTTAGTCCTGGTTTAGTCCTGGTTTAGCCCTGGTTTAGTCCTGGTTTAGTCCTGGTTTAGCCCTGGTTTAGTCCTGGTTTAGCCCTGGTTTAGTCCTGGTTTAGTCCTGGTTTAGCCCTGGTTTAGTCCTGGTTTAGCCCTGGTTTAGTCCTGGTTTAGTCCTGGTTTAGTCCTGGTTTAGTCCTGGTTTAGCCCTGGTTTAGTCCTGGTTTAGTCCTGGTTTAGTCCTGGGGAAACCCTTTTGTAGCCCTGGTTTGATCCTGGTTTTACACAGATCTAAGGACATGTGGGAATAGAAAAGAAAGTTCTACAATTGAATGTGGAAAATCACAGGAGATCATTTAAACAAAGAGGGTTTTATCACTGTGGTATCAGTATCAAGTATCAAGTATCGAGTCTGTGAAATCATATTATTAAGCATCAGACATTATTGATCTGAATGAGACGAGACCCGAGGGGTCAGTCTGTGAACGGAACAACTGTTACACCGATCTATAAAGAGACAGAGAGACGGGGAAAGAGAGGGAGAGAGAGAGACGGGGAAAGAGAGGGAGAGAGAAAGACGGGGAAAAGGGAGAGAGGGATTTTTAATTGGATAAACCAATGTTCAAATGAACTCCCACTGCCACATCCATCTGTGCACTTATTTCTGCTCCAGAGTGACTGACCACTGTCTAAAACACTACAAATAAACCTGGACTAGACCTGGACTGGACCTGGACTGGACCTGGACTGGACCTGGACTGGACCTGGACTGGACCTGGACTGAACCTGGACTGGACCTGGACTGAGCCTGGACTGGACCTGGACTGGACCTGGACTGGACCAGGATGTAAATCTGTGCCGCTCCTGAGTGAGGTCAGGTCCGGTGACCGCACACAGTGAAGTGTCGCACACATTTCTATAAAGCTCCAGTTAAACACACTTTACCCCACAGACGCAAAAAACACTGCTCCATGATCCTCCCCGGGTCTGTCCCTCCCCGGGTCTCCCTCCCCGGCTCTGCCTCTCACGGCCCGGGTCTGTCCCTCCCCGGGTCTGCCTCTCCCCGGGTCTGTCCCTCCCCGGGTCTGTCCCTCCCCAGGTCTGTCCCTCCCCGGGTCTCCCTCCCCGGCTCTGCCTCTCCCTTCCCGGGTCTGTCCCTCCCCGGGTCTGCCTCTCCCCGGGTCTCTCCCTCCCCAGGTCTGCCTCTCCCTCCCCGGGTCTGCCTCTCCCTCCCCGGGTCTGTCTCTCCCTCCCCGGGTCTGCCCCTCCCCGGGTCTGCCTCTCCCTCCCCGGGTCTGTCCCTCCCCGGGTCTGTCCCTCCCCGGGTCTCCCTCCCCGGCTCTGCCTCTCCCTTCCCGGGTCTGTCCCTCCCCGGGTCTGCCTCTCCCCGGGTCTGTCCCTCCCCGGGTCTGTCCCTCCCCAGGTCTGTCCCTCCCCGGGTCTGCCTCTCCCTCCCCGGGTCTGCCTCTCCCTCCCCGGGTCTGCCTCTCCCTCCCCGGGTCTGTCTCTCCCTCCCCGGGTCTGCCTCTCCCCGGGTCTCTCCCTCCCCAGGTCTGCCTCTCCCTCCCCGGGTCTGTCTCTCCCTCCCCGGGTCTGCCTCTCCCCGGGTCTCTCCCTCCCCAGGTCTGTCCCTCCCCGGGTCTGTCCCTCCCCGGGTCTGCCTCTCCCCGGGTCTCTCCCTCCCCGGGTCTGCCTCTCCCCAGGTCTCTCCCTCCCCGGGTCTCTCCCTCCCCGGGTCTCTCCCTCCCCGGGTCTGCCTCTCCCCAGGTCTCTCCCTCCCCGGGTCTCTCCCTCCCCGGGTCTGCCTCTCCCCAGGTCTCTCCCTCCCCGGGTCTCTCCTTCCCCGGGTCTGCCTCTCTCCGGGTCTGCCTCTCCCTCCCCGGGTCTCCCACCCCCGGGTCGGACTCACCTCCACGCCGAAGCTCCCGCAGCTCTGCACGAACTCCGCGATGTTCCGCTGAGTCTCCGCCTCCGTCCGCGGCTCCGGGAAAAACTGCGCAGAAAATTGCACATTTAGCCCCAAAGCCGCTGAACCTGCGCTACGACTGCGCCATAAACAGGTCCAAGGTCTGAACAGGTGTCGGACCTGCGCTTTGTTTTGCACCTGTCACTTACGGCTGACGTCATTAAGGTGTGGAGGTTCCGGTCTGCACTTTCAAAATAAAACACCCGACACGTTTGAATGCTTTTAATAACTGAAAGAACAATCTGTTTTTATTTTAGGGTAACAAATACAACATTAAAAACAAGATTTACCCGGTTTTAAACCAGGACTAAACTTGAGCCAGGTTCTGTGGTTCTTTCACCTCAGGACGTTTAAGGAAGTGACGTTTTCATGGAGCAAAGTCCGTTTTTTTGCAGAAGGAAATTCAAATGTGGATCCAAATCAGACTTATGCAAAACCAGAGACCTGTTTATTATTTTACACCGTTTTAAATGAAACCAGGACTAAACCAGGACTGAACCAGGACTGAACTAGGACTAAACCAGGAGTAAACCAGGACTAAAGCAGAGCTGAACCAGGACTGAACCAGGACTAAACCAGGACTAAACCAGGAGTAAACCAGGACTAAAGCAGAGCTGAACCAGGACTGAACCAGGACTAAACCAGGACTAAACCAGGACTGAACCAGGACTAAACCAGGACTAAAGCAGAGCTGAACCAAGTCTAAATCACGTTCCAATGTTGTTTTCTCCACAAAACAGAGCTGGAGTTGTTTTGTTTCATTCACACATGTTTCAGTGACTCTTTATTATTAGTCTGTTTACATCTCCAAAGTCCGAAACGCTCTGTTCCACCTTGTGATGTCATGAAGTGAACAGCTCCTTTTCCCTTTTGTTCAGTCAAGATCAGCGACTCCAGGACTGAAATGATCCAAATGATTCTAGTGAAGCTGTGTGGAGTTTTAAAACACAGTGGAGCACTTCCTGTATCACCACATGATGACATCACAAGGTGGAACAGAGTGTTTTCAATTTGAGAGAAGAAGTCAGGAGCCTAAATGTACAGAGTTTGTGTTAAACATGTGTGAATGAAACAAAACACAACAGCAGGTCTGTTTGTGATGAGGAAACAACAGAGCAGAAAACAGGCAGATGGGACATTTCAATGTGAAGAAGAACTCTGGTTATGTAGTACTGTGTAGTACTGTGTAGTACTGTGTAGTACTGTGTAGTACTGTGTAGTACTGTGGTGTAGTACTGTGGTGTAGTACCTAAAGAACCTAAAAACCTACAAACATGCACCAGGAACACAGGAAATGAGCTCTAGAGCAACAACCCGGTACAAAACATCTCTCCTGCTCAGGTTCATGTAGATTGTTTACTGCCCCTGGCTCATAAATAAATAAACTCAATAAATTAAAAAATACTCGTCATGTAGTACTGGTACTGTAGTACTGACACTGTAGTCCTGATACTGTAGTACTGATACTGTAGTACTGATACTGTAGTCCTGATACTGTAGTACTGGTACTGTAGTCACCTTGTCCACGGTCCCGGGTCGCAGCCGCTCCAGGAGCCGGCACAGAGCCGCTCCATCCCGGAGCGCGGTCTGGAGAAACGCCTCTGGGTCGGACACGCGTTTTTTGGGCGAATCCAGGACTCCCAGAGAGATGAGCCAGGTCACGGTCTGCTCCGCCGAGTTCATCGCGTCCTGTCCGGCCACAAAAACATCCGAGACACGGAACAGAGCGGGAGAACCGGACAGCGGCTGCTCCGCGTTTGCTCCGGTTTGGTCAAGAACGCGAGTCGAAACGCGCTTCTCGTTAAAAATGTGCCAATATTTGCGGACGGATGAATGAAATGTTCATAATTCCGCTTTCAAACATCAGCAGGAGCCTCACAGAAGGACACAGACGTGCGCGTAAAGGACGCGCTGACGGGCGGAAGAGACGCGCACCGCTGTGTCCCAGAACTGCGTCCAAACGGTAAATGAGGCGCTAAACAGCGGCACGAGCGTCTCTGCTCGTGCGTAAAGGAGCTTCAGCTGCGTCGCTCCGCACAACTGTCCGACATCTGCAGCAGCGGCGCTTCCGGTGACGACTTCACAATAAACAAGACCCTCCTGCTCCTCTGGTTCTCCTCCTCTGGTTCTCCTCCTCTGGTTCTCCTCCTCTGACTCTCCTCCTCTGGTTCTCCTCCTCTGGTTCTCCTCCTCTGGTTCTCCTCCTCTGACTCTCCTCCTCTGGTTCTCCTCCTCTGACTCTCCTCCTCTGGTTCTCCTCCTCTGGTTCTCCTCCTCTGACTCTCCTCCTCTGGTTCTCCTCCTCTGACTCTCCTCCTCTGGTTCTCCTCCTCTGGTTCTCCTCCTCTGACTCTCCTCCTCTGGTTCTCCTCCTCTGACTCTCCTCCTCTGGTTCTCCTCCTCTGGTTCTCCTCCTCTGGTTCTCCTCCTCTGGTTCTCCTCCTCTGACTCTCCTCCTCTGGTTCTCCTCCTCTGACTCTCCTCTGGTTCTCCTCCTCTGGTTCTCCTCCTCCTTCTCTAAACTTTTATTTTGAAGACATTCGTGTTGAACTTCCGTTCTTCTGACAGACTTCATGTATTTTTCTCGGACAGGACGTCCCGTCTCAGCTTCTCACATTTATTTACATTTATCAGGAAACTCAAAACCTGTAAAAATCATTAGTATTTTTCCATTTTAATTATTCATTAAAAAAAAATACAAACAAATCTTCAATAATGCGTCAAATCCCAGTTCACTCTGACGCTGCTGTGGTCATTTACACAGAAAGGTTCGTTCAGAGTTCTCCTGGAATCTGACGTGTTTGACGCGACTTCAGCGGCGGTTTGTGAGGCTGTGGCGCCCCCTCCTGGACACTGTGCGGAGCTACAGGCGAATTAAAACCGCAAAATAATTAAAGACGAAAGAACACGTGACATTTACATGACAATATTTGATCTGAAACCACTTCATAAACAGGACTAATAGTCCGGTCGATAGATGCAGATTTTCATGCGAATCGATCACTTTGCGATAAAAGTGTCAAATTTGGTATGATGACTCACAAAGGGGTTCTGATCAAATTTGGGACCGTAGGCGCTCAAGATTTTAGGCCCTGGGTTATGGCGGCCATTTTCCAAAATGGCCGTCATGGAAATGGGAAAATGGATTAAAAGCACCCAGAAACATCATATATTTGATCAATTTTGGTAGGAAGGTTCCCAAAAGGGATCTGATTAGATCTAGAACCATAGGGAAGTGAATATGGCAGCCATTTTCCAAAATGGCCACCAAATATTTATTTTGTATGGTAAAATTATGGATGAAAATAGATGAAACAGCCAGAAACACAACATATTTGTATCAAATTTGGTAGGAAGGTTCACAAAGGGCATCCAATTATATTAGGAACCATAGTTTTTCAATCTGGTGGCCATTTTCCAAAATGGCCACCAAATATGGATTCCATAATGGGAAAATGTATGCCAGAAACACAGCATGCACAACATATTACTATCAAATTTGTTAAGTATGTTCACAAACTGGGACTCATCAGATTTAAAGGTGTATGCTACTATTTGGGGCTAGATATGGTTAAAATTGTTCCTCTGGGTTTATAAAGGTGGTAGAGGGTCATATTTTTCATGTTAGGCGTTGTGTTGTTTTAAACTGTCTTGGGGAGTATGTAGCTCAGCTAGCAAGAGCCAATGGATTACATGTAGCAAGACCCACTACAAATTATTTGGGAAACATAGATTGTCAGTAATTGTAAATCTTGCATGATCTCTGAAATGTTCTCTGTGCTCAACCAAGTCATGAGCTAGTTTTCATGCAGTAATTAATCAGCGAATAAAGTGCTAACGAGCTAATCGTGCTATGATGCGTTTTGTCAACAGTCGCTGCAGCCAATTGGAATGCCGGACAGTGTTGAAAAGTCGCAGAAAGTCGCTTACTGGCTCTCTGAAAAGTCGCTAAGAGTCGTATAGATCAGAAAAATCGCCTCTGCAATTTCGCTCCACCGGTGGACGATTTTTCCGCTTTAGCATTTTTCGATTTTCGCTTTTTCCGCATTTTCGCTTCCGCTTGGTCTGAATTGTCCTTTAGGATGAAAAAAGTACAGTAATTGCGAACTGGGAAACTAACTTCCATGGAATATGGAATATAAGCAGTAACACCTTTACATTTCATTCAGTGACACATTGTGATGGTGTGAGCAATAGAGTCAGTGAGATTTTTTTTCTTTCATGTAATTTTGCTTTTGATAATGTTAATATTCATTCCAAATTTCATTTAGTTGTAGCTTTTAGGGGTGTGAGAGGTCAGTCTTGAGAATTTAGTTTTCATTTATTGTCTACTAATTCTACATAGTCTTTACCTACTGTATTTCATCCAGTGAAGAGGGTGTTCATCCAGAGAAGTTAATTGGTGACATTTCTTACTTTTCACATTATGTTGACTTGTTAAAGTGCAAATCTGCACCCCAAGTCCTCTAGCTGACGCCAAAGCCTGTGGCCTGTACAATATTTCAGCACTCCCTGGGTAGCTTAATCGAACGAATTAGAAGGTATAGAGGTATATGTGCAAGACTTTGCTGGCATTTCGGAGAACGTTAAGAGAGGAACAGGAAATTGAATACTTTTTTTATTTTTTGGTTATTTTTCGGTTAAAATTAGCAACCCAATCAGTAACATACTGCGACCCAATGCAATGGCAAAAACATTTAAAGTATACAATTCAGGATACACCGACCCCCCCACAAAAAACTGACAAAACAATGACATGTTGTGAGTTGAATCTTGTATGAATGTTCAAAACTCAACTGGTGAAGGGTTGAGCCACTTGTTCTTCGTTCTGTTTGTTGTTATGCAGTCCTACATCAATATCTAAAAGCCAAAAAAAAGTAAAAACAAACAAAAAAACAAAACAAACAACCTAATCCTAATGAGCTGGCACGTTGCCGGTGGATCAGCTTGCGTGTCTCTTTATCGTGCCAACTGAACTTTCTGTTTCACCATTTGTGAATTTCTTTGGCTGAGACAAAGATCAGCTCTTAATCAGTTTTCATGGTGATCACATTTTCCATGATTTGGATCACATAAATAATTTAAAGACATATCAATAGCCATTTTTGTGAAGTACTGTATGTTTATATTGACATGTATTTCTGTTGTATTATTGCACTGTTTTTAATCTGTTTTCCAATTAGGAACTCCATTTATGGCGGCCATTTTGGAAAATGGCCGCCATATTGGATGTCGATAGTTCTAAATCTATTCAGTCCCCCTTTGTGACATCCTACCAACTTTGATACAAATATGTTGTGTTTCTGGCTGTTTTCAATTCATTTTATCATTATGGAATCCATATTTGGCGGCCATTTTCCAAAATGGCCGCCATATTGAATGCCTATGGTTCTAAATCTAATCAGTCTCCTTTTGGGAACCTTCCCACCAAATTTGGTACAAATATGTGATGTTTCTGGGTGCTTTTAATCCATTTCCCCATTTCGGCCATGGCGGCCATTTTCCAAAATGGCCGCCATGGCCCCCAAGGGCCAGATCTTGAGCGCCTACGGTTCCAAATCTGATCAGACCCCATTTGAGAGTCTTCGTACCAATTTTCATGCTTTTATCGCAAAGTGATCGATTTTCGCAGCTATCCGCCGGACTATAAAGCAGGACTGAACCAGGACTAAACCAGGACCAAACCAGGGCTAAACCAGAACTAAACCAGGATTGAACCAGGACTAAACCAGGATTAAACCAGGACTAAACCAAGACTAAACTAAAACTAAACCAGGACTAAACCAGGGCTAAGAAACATCTGAGGAGAACAGTTAAAATGATAAAAACCTGGAGAAACATCTGAGGAGAACAGTTAAAATGATAAAAACCTGGAGAAACGTCTGAGGAGAACAGTTAAAACGATAAAAACCTGGAGAAACATCTGAGGAGAACAGTTAAAACGATAAAAACCTGGAGAAACATCTGAGGAGAACAGTTAAAACCATAAAAACGTGGAGAAACATCTGAGGAGAACAGTTAAAACCATAAAAACGTGGAGAAACATCTGAGGAGAACAGTTAAAACCATAAAAACCTGGAGAAACATCTGAGGAGAACAGTTAAAACCATAAAAACCTGGAGAAACATCTGAGGAGAACAGTTAAAACCATAAAAACCTGGAGAAACATCTGAGGAGAACAGTTAAAACCATAAAAACCTGGAGAAACATCTGAGGAGAACAGTTAAAACCATAAAAACCTGGAGAAACATCTGAGGAGAACAGTTAAAACCATAAAAACCTGGAGAAACATCTGAGGAGAACAGTTAAAACCAAAAAAACCTGGAGAAACATCTGAGGAGAACAGTTAAAATGATAAAAACCTGGAGAAACATCTGAGGAGAACAGTTAAAACCATAAAAACCTGGAGAAACATCTGAGGAGAACAGTTAAAACCATAAAAACCTGGAGAAACATCTGAGGAGAACAGTTAAAATGATAAAAACCTGGAGAAACATCTGAGGAGAACAGTTAAAACCATAAAAACCTGGAGAAACATCTGAGGAGAACAGTTAAAACCATAAAAACGTGGAGAAACATCTGAGGAGAACAGTTAAAACCATAAAAACGTGGAGAAACATCTGAGGAGAACAGTTAAAACCATAAAAACGTGGAGAAACATCTGAGGAGAACAGTTAAAACCATAAAAACCTGGAGAAACATCTGAGGAGAACAGTTAAAACCATAAAAACCTGGAGAAACATCTGAGGAGAACAGTTAAAACCATAAAAACGTGGAGAAACATCTGAGGAGAACAGTTAAAACCATAAAAACCTGGAGAAACATCTGAGGAGAACAGTTAAAACCATAAAAACCTGGAGAAACATCTGAGGAGAACAGTTAAAACCATAAAAACCTGGAGAAACATCTGAGGAGAACAGTTAAAACCATAAAAACGTGGAGAAACATCTGAGGAGAACAGTTAAAACCATAAAAACCTGGAGAAACATCTGAGGAGAACAGTTAAAATGATAAAAACCTGGAGAAACATCTGAGGAGAACAGTTAAAATGATAAAAACCTGGAGAAACATCTGAGGAGAACAGTTAAAACCATAAAAACCTGGAGAAACATCTGAGGAGAACAGTTAAAACCATAAAAACGTGGAGAAACATCTGAGGAGAACAGTTAAAACCATAAAAACGTGGAGAAACATCTGAGGAGAACAGTTAAAACCATAAAAACGTGGGGAAACATCTGAGGAGAACAGTTAAAACCATAAAAACGTGGAGAAACATCTGAGGAGAACAGTTAAAACCATAAAAACGTGGAGAAACATCTGAGGAGAACAGTTAAAACCATAAAAACGTGGAGAAACATCTGAGGAGAACAGTTAAAACCATAAAAACGTGGAGAAACATCTGAGGAGAACAGTTAAAACCATAAAAACGTGGAGAAACATCTGAGGAGAACAGTTAAAACCATAAAAACGTGGAGAAACATCTGAGGAGAACAGTTAAAACCATAAAAACGTGGAGAAACATCTGAGGAGAACAGTTAAAACCATAAAAACCTGGAGAAACATCTGAGGAGAACAGTTTGAGGCTCTGGTTTATCTCGTCCTCATGTTCCTCACAGGTCGGTGGTGCGATTCCACAGGTGAAGGTCGGTTTATCGTCTTGTATTTGGAGCTTATTTACATAAAAAGAAAACAGAATTTTTGTTTTGTTTTTATTATTTTTTTCCACCAAATATTCAGCCCAGTGATGTTTTACAAAATGTCGGTTTGTTTCACTGTTACAAACAGAAACACGGGAAAAACGACAAAGACGATCTGGGTTTGTCTGTCAAATTAAAGATACACTGCGTAACTTTTCCAGTGACGGCGGTGAGGCCGTTAGCTTGTTTCCATGGAGATGTCCCGCAGTATGGCATTAAACCAGTCACTGTGGCGCCCCCTGCTTGTCTCCATGGAGACAGGTGGAGATTTAATGCCAGACCATGGAGTATTCCAGTAAAAACCTTTAACCAACATTAGACACAGTTCATGAGGATCATTTGTTCCGGTCTTAAATCCTGATGAATTTGTCCCTTTGAATTTTTTAACTCTGAAAAAAGATGTTTTAGTTTTTCGATTTCAGGGGGTGAAATTTTCAGTGCACTTTTGCCTTAGATCTGTGCTGTTGAATTTAAGAGTGAAAATATTTGTGCTGCATATTTAAAAGATGATTCTTTATATTGAATTTTAAACACTTTGAAAACTAAAATCCAGAATAAAAATGATCCAAACATGTTCAAAGTGAGAAACTCAGTGTGTGTGAAATTCTAAATGACACAAATGATCTTCCACTTTCTCTCTCCGTGGCTGTTACGAGCTGAAGATCTGCATAATTCTGACCACATTTTCACTCAAATTTGCACCAAAAATAATCCCAGATTTTCGCCCTGATTTTAAGTCCCTGCAGCTGATTTTTGCCCATGCAGCCTGGGTGTGTCCCCCGTACAGGTGTGTGGTACACGTCCAGATGAGTCTGTGGACTGCGTCTAAACTTATCACATTCATCCAACCGGTGGATTCCTCAAACTACAAATCACATTCTTGACGGGTAAATATGTGTTTTGTGTGACACACGGGAGGAGGATTTGGAACAATTTAGTTTTTGTTCAGTGACTTTTCGTATAAAGATGAAATTTTATTTTTCATGACATATTTTTGTATTTTATTACAAATTGTACATTTATATAATTATGTTATATATAAATTTGTCACTTCTTTTTTGCTCCTTATTTATAATTTATGATGACTGTTCATATATTTTATTTACTCTTTTTTATATTTGATTTATTTATGAACATTTGTATTTATTATGTTTTATTTTGGTTTAATTTTCAGTCTTCGCATAAACCATAAAAAAATAAAATCAAATCTGGTCTATTAACAGATGATAAAACACTGGGATTTGGGATCAACAGTTTCTTCATTTCAGGTAAACATAAAAAAAAAAATTAAACCAAATAAAACAGTTGAAAATGACCTGAATCTTTTTGTTTGCTCATTGGGCCAAACTGAGGGAAAAGAGGCTGTTTGAGGCTCTTAAATTTATTCTTTTAAATCAGAGCTTTGAAACTGCCCCTTTTATATGTGAATCTGTTTTTATTTATTTTATTTTCATGTTTACTTTTCTAAGGTGCCGGTTCTGTTTGTATTTGAATATTTGCGATAAAAATATATTTTTAAAGCTTTCATGAGCTCGAGGTGGTGCTGAATGTTTCGACCTTTTGGCCTGTTGCCACAGAGACGTGAAACCTGGAGCTTCACTGGAGCGATTTCTGCAGCATCGTCTGAAACTTGTCCAGGTCGAACTTCTTCATCACGTTCACCTTGTGGTTCTTCTTCAGCAGCTCCATGTAGTCGACGACCATCATCCCCCGAGTGTGAGCACCCTCCAGCTCCACGGAGACGCCCACCTGCACAAACACACTCAGAATACTGCTACTGCTACTGCTACTGCTACTGCTGCTGCTACTGCTACTACTGCTACTGCTACTGCTACTACTGCTACTGCTACTACTGCTACTGCTACTGCTACTGCTACTGCTACTGCTACTGCTACTGCTGCTGCTGCTGCTGCTACTGCTACTGCTACTGCTACTGCTACTGCTGCTGCTGCTGCTACTGCTACTGCTACTGCTGCTACTGCTACTGCTACTGCTACTACTGCTGCTACTGCTACTGCTACTACTGCTACTGCTGCTGCTGCTGCTATGATATAATAATGACAATAATAACTCAACTCTCTTTCTGTATATATATATCAACAATATAATATATAACAATTCATGTAATGTAATAATAACAAGCAATATAGCTGCTGTAATATATTATTATTATTAATGTAACAACGTAACCGAAGCGTAATGATAACAACAACAACAATATAATATGACCAAACAATATGGCATAATGATATATGTGCTCTTCAATGATGACCAGTAATATGGCTCAACGTAATAATATCAAACAATGAATAATAGTATAATAGCTCAACATGTAATAATGTGTGTGAAATAATAAATATCAACAAACGTAATAATAATAATATCTTCAACAACGTAATAATAATGTAACATAATCTTTGATGAATAATAATAATAATAATAACCAACAATGTAACAACGAAATAATAGCTCAACAACTTCATGCTCTAATGATATTGTGTGTGTAACTAATAATGGTAATGAATAATAACATCTTCAACAATATGTAATATGCTCATATGTAACAATAGCCAACAACAATAGTAAATATGTAACAAATGAGCGAATCATGAACTGGTAAAACTAACAATAATAACCAACAAACAACAACAAGCAACCAATATGACAACTCTTAATGACTGTAATAGCGAACAATATGTAACAAGCAACAATGTAACTAATAGCCAGCCAATAACAAATATAACTCTTAACAAACAGCAATGTGTAACAACCAACAATAACAACAATATGTAATATATGTATTATGCCTGTAAATATGAAATAGCGGCAAATAATAACCATAACAACAACTAACCAATAACCGTAAGCCAATAACCAACTAACAACAACAATATATAACCGTAATAGCATAGCAGCAAAACAACCCAACCAACTCTTAATAGCAGCAATAATAATATATTTCATATGTAACAATAACAACAGTATAATAATATATGTTTCAATAACGACAATGACAAACATATGTATGGCAACAACCGACAATGACGTAATGATGTAATATGACAATAATATGACCAACAATAACAAAATATTTCAACCGAGCTCTTAATGATCAACCAATATATGAATAATATTTCTTGACGGTAATAATAACAATATTTTTCTTGATATTATTTTTCTTGAATAATATGATGTGTGTGTAATAATAATATAATGGCTCGTAATGATAACCGACAGTAACAATAATAATAATAATAACAATATTAGCCAATGATAATAATAATAATAAACAAATGACAGTAATCACTCAGCTCAATAATAATGACGTAATAATAATAATGACATAATAATAATGACCAATATAATAATAATAATAGTAATAATAATGTCAAATAATATTTTTCTCTTTCAACTCATAATGCCTCATAATAATGTAATGACGTAATAATAATACGCAAATAAACAAACAAACCAACCAAAACAGCTGTCGCGGCATAACAAACAATAAATAACAATAATAATATGGCTCATAATAATAACCAATGAATAATGGTATATAACAATAATTAATATAATATATAATAATAATGCAGCAAACAATAATATGGCGTAATGACAACTGACTAATAGCATAACAACAACAATATGTAACCAATGAGCCAATATGTAATATGAACAATAGCAACAAACAAACCAAAACAGCAACCTTCTTAACCTGCTGTAGCCAGTAAACTAGCCAACAGCAAAACAACCAACAACAAGCAATAACCAGCCAATAGCAACTATAACAAGCAGCAACCGCCAAGCAATAATGTAATAACCAACAACAATAAACAACAATGACGTATTGACCAATGGCTCAGCATCAGCTCGTAATGACGATGACAACAATATGAACAACAACAACCAACAACTCAACAATGACAATGACAATAGAACAAAATGAACATATGACAATGACGACAATGGTGTATTGACAATATTCATGACAACAATAAACAATGACTGATGACGGTATGTAACAATAAACCATTAATGATAATAATGACTCAATATTTCATAATAATATGTATACTCAACTCATATTAATAATAATAACTTGTCGTCTTGAACAAAAATAATTAAATTAATGATAATGTAATAAATAACAAATAATATGTAATAATAATAATAATATAATAATATAAATAATGACGTAATGAATAGTAATAATAATATAGCTCATAATATATGTGAATAATAATAATATGGCTCAATAATGAATAAATAAACCGAACAAACTAATAATAATATAGCTCAACAATAGCAACCAACAACAACCAACAATGTAATAATATGTAATAGCTCAACAACAATATGTATTAGCCAATATGTAATGACAATTAATATATAATATGTAACAGCCAATGGTAACAATATGACAACCAATAATAACAAGCACTAATAACCAACATAAGCAAATAGCGAAACTAGCGAAGCAATGAACCAACCAACAATAACAACTGACAACTGAATAACAGCGGCAACTCATATGGCAGCAAACAACAACGAAACAACCAACCTTGGCAGCGGATAACAATAACAACTCATGAGCAAACAGTAACAACCCAATAACAACTCGCCAGCAGCCAACCTTGTAACAACAACAGCAGCCTGCCAGCGAAGCCCCAACTATGGCAACGTAATATGGAGCAATTTCTAAATGCCTACTAATTGTTTAGATCTGGTTTGAATTTGGTTTGGTTCTAGATTAGTCCTGGTTTAGTCCTGATTCAGACCTAAACCAGGTCTAAACCAGGTCTAAACCAGGTCTAAACCAGGACTAAACCAGGACTAAACCAGGTCTAAACCAGGACTAAACCAGGACTAAACCAGGTCTAAACCAGGTCTAAACCAGGACTAAACCAGGTCTAAACCAGGACTAAACCAGGACTAAACCAGGTCTAAACCAGGTCTAAACCAGGACTAAACCAGGACTAAACCAGGACTAAACCAGGACTAAACCAGGTCTAAACCAGGACTAAACCAGGACTAAACCAGGTCCAGACCGTGTCGTTCTCCAGCATGAGGCTCTCGTCCAGGGCGGCGGCCATGGCGTAACAGTCGCAGGAGTTGAAGCCATGACCGGAGGTGATCTCCTTCTGGTAATCCTCAGACTGCGACTTCTGCAGGCCAAGAACACACACATTTAAACTGTTGTTACAGATCTCTTGCAGGAAGTGTGTGTTAGCATGCTAGTTACTGTTAGCTGTGTACACGGTGGTGGTAAAACTCTGCTGTGGTCTGTGAGAGTGTGAAAAGCTCTTTTAATCTCATCATGGTGAATATTTAAGACGTCCTGACTGCAGAAGGGAAGAGAGGGAGAAGTCTGGACCTCTGCAAACTGTTTACAACCAACTCGCTGTTTTTCACGTTTTAAACACGGTAAAAATCAGGTGCAGAGAGTTTCTGAAGGGGTTAAATCGTGTGTTTTTACAGAGACGTACTTTTCTGGAGACCTCAGTGATCTTCCTCATGAACTCAGCTTTGACGGTGCACTGGGCGAGCCACTGATCACAGAAGGACTGCAGACACAAGAGTTACGATTCAAACTGGACTCTGCGGGGTCAGAGGTCAGGGGTCAGAGGTCAGAGGTCGTACCCAGGGCAGGCTGGAGGCGCAGCTGAACTCCCAGGAGGCGATGTAGGTGGGGCAGGTGAACCGGTCCAGGACGATGTACGCCGCCTCCGGGTCGGCCACGAAGTTAAACTCTCCACAGACCGTGGTGTTGCCGCGGGCTGCGAGAAAACACACATTTAAACCGGATGCCCTCCCCTATCCCGCCGCCAGCACACGTGAGGTTTAAGCCGGATGCCCCCCCCTCCGCTCAGACTCACAGTTGACGTTTCCGCCCATGAGAAACAGAGCCTTGAGTTTCTTGTAGAAGGAGGGGTAGAGCTGCACGGCCACAGCCAGGTTGGTCAGAGGAGCCGTGGCTACGAGGGTCACCTGAAAAAGTACGAGGAAAATACTTTGAGATACACCAAATACACAAAATCAGGTCTTTACTTTACCGTTCTTTTACGATTTGACAAACAGGGAGTATTTACTTTTCTGGGGCATTAACTGTAACACATATTGAGGTCACCATGTTCCTTTAATTGTTTGGAAAATCCTATATTATAAAACATATTAACATGTTTTATAAGCTTCACTTTCACTTTTTGAGTCTCTCCTCCCTTTGCTCTCCGTGCTAAGTCCCTCCCCCTTCAGAGCACTATCCCACACACACTCAGAGCGTCGCACTGATGAAACTCCTGCATCACATCAGCTTTGTCCAGTCGATGTTTTTGTGTATTTGTGGAGAATTGTCCATAATTGTCTAATACTGCTACTACTACTACTACTACTACTACTACTACTACTACTACTACTGGTACTACTACTACTACTACTAATAATAATAATAATACTAATAATAAGAGTTCTTCTGACCTCCCCGGGGTTCTTCTTGATGGCGTCGACCATGGCGTCAGGAGCTTTCTTCTTCTGCAGCAGGTCCAAACTGGGAGGGTCGGGATCGGGGACGTCTCCCAGGCCGTCCTTCCCGTGGTAGTCGCTGGCGTGCTGCTTCCGAGCCAGCAGGGGGCGCTTACAGCCTTTGTACACCGGGATCTGAGCGTAAACACCAGGGTTCGGCAAAAGAATCCAAAATGAGAGAAGAATCCACACTAAAACTAGGATCGAAACCACAGACTGTGTAAAGAAATGGACTGAGGGAGGGTGGCGTAGCTCCAAATGAAGCTCATCAAGGCTAGCAGTTATAGGAGCAAATTTGGGGCTTTGGAGCTCCACATTTTGACTGCGAGTATCATAAAAATGACACGTGTGAGTGACCTCATAGTCTCTAACCTGACATCATGTAACAACACTTTCACAACACTGCCCTCTAGTGGACGCCTGTGTATGTGTGCGGCTGTTTGTGTTTGTGGAAGTCTCAAAAAAACATCTCAAAAATACGTTAAATAATTTGTTAAATTGGTAGGGATGAAACAACGTAAATATGTTGATATGGTCTGGTCAAGGGTGTCACAATAATCTGGTGGAGCATCACAATATCTGGAATCTGGAAGTCTGTTTGCTTAAATGAACAGTTCTGATGCAGAAATAGCTAAAAACAGAGGGAACTACATAGACCATGATCCTTTGCTCCATTTCAGTGCAGACGACATGAAGAAATAACTGTTCTAAGCACTTTTACGTCTTCATTCTTTGGATTAAGTCTGTGAAGCATTTTTAGAGGAAAAAGTCGCAGATTCACCACAAAATATTGTAATAAATCTGGTTCAGTGAGATGTTTATGGTGAAAATCTGGTACAGAGAGATTTGGATTTCGTTCCGTCCCTAATGACAGTAAATGTTGCACCAAATGACTGGGCAAAGCGTTTTAGAGTCAGTCTTGTTATTCTGTAGAATATCGTAATATCGTGAGCTTCCCACCATATCACAATATCGCACTGTGAGGGTCAGACTGTGACCGTATCGTGACACCTGAATATCGTTAGTAATTGTTGATCCACAAATGCGAACAGAATTTTCAGTTTTCCAAATGTTTTTTTTTTGCAAATGAAAAGCTATATTCACAAAGCCTCATCTATTTGTAAAGACCAAAATGTGAATATCAGAACACACGTGAGTATGTGTGATGAATATTCATGAGGTAAAAGGTGCAAAATGTGAATATCAGAACACACGTGAGTATGTGTGATGAATATTCATGAGGTAAAAGGTGCAAAATGTGAATATCAGAACACACGTGAGTATGTGTGATGAATATTCATGAGGTAAAAGGTGCAAAATGTGAATATCAGAACACACGTGAGTATGTGTGATGAATATTCATGAGGTAAAAGGTGCAAAATGTGAATATCAGAACACACGTGAGTATGTGTGATGAATATTCATGAGGTAAAAGGTGCAAAATGTGTATATCAGAACACACGTGAGTATGTGTGATGAATATTCATGAGGTAAAAGGTGCAAAATGTGAATATCAGAACACACGTGAGTATGTGTGATGAATATTCATGAGGTAAAAGGTGCAAAATGTGAATATCAGAACACACGTGAGTATGTGTGATGAATATTCATGAGGTAAAAGGTGCAAAATGTGTATATCAGAACACACGTGAGTATGTGTGATGAATATTCATGAGGTAAAAGGTGCAAAATGTGTATATCAGAACACACGTGAGTATGTGTGATGAATATTCATGAGGTAAAAGGTGCAAAATGTGTATATCAGAACACACGTGAGTATGTGTGATGAATATTCATGAGGTAAAAGGTGCAAAATGTGAATATCAGAACACACGTGAGTATGTGTGATGAATATTCATGAGGTAAAAGGTGCAAAATGTGTATATCAGAACACACGTGAGTATGTGTGATGAATATTCATGAGGTAAAAGGTGCAAAATGTGTATATCAGAACACACGTGAGTATGTGTGATGAATATTCATGAGGTAAAAGGTGCAAAATGTGAATATCAGAACACACGTGAGTATGTGTGATGAATATTCATGAGGTAAAAGGTGCAAAATGTGAATATCAGAACACACGTGAGTATGTGTGATGAATATTCATGAGGTAAAAGGTGCAAAATGTGTATATCAGAACACACGTGAGTATGTGTGATGAATATTCATGAGGTAAAAGGTGCAAAATGTGTATATCAGAACACACGTGAGTATGTGTGATGAATATTCATGAGGTAAAAGGTGCAAAATGTGTATATCAGAACACACGTGAGTATGTGTGATGAATATTCATGAGGTAAAAGGTGCAAAATGTGAATATCAGAACACACGTGAGTATGTGTGATGAATATTCATGAGGTAAAAGGTGCAAAATGTGAATATCAGAACACACGTGAGTATGTGTGATGAATATTCATGAGGTAAAAGGTGCAAAATGTGAATATCAGAACACACGTGAGTATGTGTGATGAATATTCATGAGGTAAAAGGTGCAAAATGTGTATATCAGAACACACGTGAGTATGTGTGATGAATATTCATGAGGTAAAAGGTGCAAAATGTGTATATCAGAACACACGTGAGTATGTGTGATGAATATTCATGAGGTAAAAGGTGCAAAATGTGAATATCAGAACACACGTGAGTATGTGTGATGAATATTCATGAGGTAAAAGGTGCAAAATGTGTATATCAGAACACACGTGAGTATGTGTGATGAATATTCATGAGGTAAAAGGTGCAAAATGTGTATATCAGAACACACGTGAGTATGTGTGATGAATATTCATGAGGTAAAAGGTGCAGCTTCGCTCTGACTTGACGCGTCAGGGTTTACAGACTCCAGTGTTCCTGGTATGTGGAGTTCTGTGGATTTGAACCTGACACCACTTGTTTTATGGCTGATCTCAGCGCATGTGCAGCTGTGGCCCTGTGGCGCACTCACATCGAGGCGCTCGCAGACTCTGAGCACCCTCAGCGTGTTCTGCAGCACGTTCTCCAGGGGCGTGTTGCCGTGGCAGCAGCTGATGCCCAGGATCTCCACGTCGGGCTGGGACAGCGCCAGCATGATGGCCTGGGCATCGTCCACGCCCGTGTCCAAGTCCACCCACAGCTTCTTCATCTGCGCCACACACAGCACACGCTTAATACTACTATACTACAAGTACTAGTACTACTACTGCAAATACTAGGATACTACAAGTACTAGTACTACTACTGCAAATACTAGTATACTACAAGTACTAGTACTACTACTGCAAATACTACTATACTACAAGTACTAGTACTACTACTGCAAATACTAGTATACTACAAGTACTAGTACTACTACTGCAAATACTACTATACTACAAGTACTAGTACTACTACTGCAAATACTAGGATACTACAAGTACTAGTACTACTACTGCAAATACTAGTATACTACAAGTACTAGTACTACTACTGCAAATACTACTATACTACAAGTACTAGTACTACTACTGCAAATACTAGTATACTACAAGTACTAGTACTACTACTGCAAATACTACTATACTACAAGTACTAGTACTACTACTGCAAATACTACTATACTACAAGTACTAGTACTACTACTGCAAATACTAGTATACTACAAGTACTAGTACTACTACTGCAAATACTAGTATACTACAAGCACTAGTACTACTACTGCAAATACTAGTATACTACAAGTACTAGTACTACTACTGCAAATACTAGTATACTACAAGTACTAGTACTACTACTGCAAATACTACTATACTACAAGTACTAGTACTACTACCGCAAATACTACTATACTACAAGTACTAGTACTACTACTGCAAATACTACTATACTACAAGTACTAGTACTACTGCAAAATACTACTATACTACAAGTACTAGTACTACAACTGCAAATACTAGGATACTACAAGTACTAGTACTACTACTGCAAATACTAGTATACTACAAGTACTAGTACTACTACTGCAAATACTACTATACTACAAGTACTAGTACTACTACTGCAAATACTACTATACTACAAGTACTAGTACTACTACTGCAAATACTAGTATACTACAAGTACTAGTACTACTACTGCAAATACTACTATACTACAAGTACTAGTACTACTACTGCAAATACTAGGATACTACAAGTACTAGTACTACTACTGCAAATACTAGTATACTACAAGTACTAGTACTACTACTGCAAATACTACTATACTACAAGTACTAGTACTACTACTGCAAATACTACTATACTACAAGTACTAGTACTACTACTGCAAATACTACTATACTACAAGTACTAGTACTACTGCAACTGCTACTACTACTGCAAATACTATTATACTACAAGTACTAGCACTAATACTAGTACTACTGCAACTACTACTACTATTACTAGTGACAGTAGTTCTGGTTTAGTCCTAGATTAGTCCTGGTTTAGTCCTAGATTAGTCCTGGTTTAGTCCTAGTTTAGTCCTGGTTTAGTCCTAGTTTAGTCCAGGTTTAGTCCTGGTTTAGTCCTGGTTTAGTCCTAGATCAGTCCTGGTTTAGTCCTAGATTAGTCCTGGTTTAGTCCTAGTTTAGTCCAGGTTTAGTCCTGGTTTAGTCCTAGTTTAGTCCTGGTTTAGTCCTGGTTTAGTCCTGGTTCAGTCCTGGTTTAGTCCTGGTTTAGTCCAGGTTTAGTCCTGGTTTAGTCCTGGTTTAGTCCAGGTTTAGTCCTGGTTTAGTCCTGTTCTTACTCAAAGTGGTGTGTTGTGTCTAAACTGGTTGAACTGGACCAGTGGAATCTAATTATCAGTTTGGGTTGTTGATAATTAGATTCCACTGGTCCAGTTCAACCAGTTTAGACACAACACACCACTTTGAGTAAGAACAGGACTAAACCAGGACTAAACCTGGACTAAACCAGGACTAAACCAGGACTAAACCTGGACTAAACCAGGACTAAACCTGGACTAAACCTGGACTAAACCTGGACTAAACCAGAACTAAAGCAGGATTAAATCAGGACTAAACCAGGACTGAACCAGGACTAAACCTGGACTAAACCAGGACTAATCTAGGACTAAACCAGGACTAAACCAGGACTAAACCTGGACTAAACCAGGACTAAACCAGGTCTACACCAGGACTAAACCAGGACTAAACCAGGACTAAACCTGGACTAAAGTAGGACTAAACCAGGACTAAACCAGGACTAAACCTGGACTAATCTAGGACTAAACCAGGACTAATCTAGGACTAAACTAGGACTAAACCAGGACTAAACCTGGACTAAACTAGGACTAAACCAGGACTAAACCTGGACTAAACTAGGACTATACCAGGACTAAAAAAGGACTAAACCTGGACTAAAGCAGGACTAAACCAGGACTAAAAAAGGACTAAACCAGGACTAAACCTGTACTAAAGTAGGACTAAACCAGGACTAAACCAGGACTACACCTGGACTAATCTAGGACTAAACCAGGACTAAACCAGGACTAAACCTGGACTAAACCAGGACTAAACCAGGACTAAACCTGGACTAATCTAGGACTAAACCAGGACTAATCTAGGACTAAACTAGGACTAAACCAGGACTAATCTAGGACTAAACCAGGACTAATCTAGGACTAAACTAGGACTAAACCAGGACTAAACCTGGACTAATCTAGGACTAAACCAGGACTAAACTAGGACTAAACCAGGCCTAAACTAGGACTAAACCAGTACTAATCTAGAACTAAACTAGGACAACACCAGGACTAAACCTGGACTAAACTAGGACTAAACCAGGACTAAACTAGGACTAAACCAGGACTAAACCAGGACCAAACCGAACCCGCACCGAGACTAAACTAGGACTAAACCGGGACTAAACCTGGACTAAACCAGGACTAAACCAGGACTAAACCTGGACTAAACCAGGACTAATCTAGGACTAAACCAGGACTAAACCAGGACTAAACCTGGACTAAAGTAGGACTAAACCAGGACTAAACCAGGACTAAACCTGGACTAATCTAGGACTAAACCAGGACTAATCTAGGACTAAACTAGGACTAAACCAGGACTAAACCTGGACTAATCTAGGACTAAACCAGGACTAAACTAGGACTAAACCAGGCCTAAACTAGGACTAAACCAGGACTAAACCAGGTCTACACCAGGACTAAACCAGGACTAAACCAATATTAAACCAGGACTAAACCAGGACTAAACCAGGTCTAAACCAGGACTAAACCAGGTCTACACCAGGACTAAACCAGGACTAAACCAATATTAAACCAGGACTAAACCAGGACTAAACCAGGACTAAACCAGGACTAAACCAGGTCTACACCAGGACTAAACCAGGACTAAACCAATATTAAACCAGGACTAAACCAGGACTAAACCAGGTCTAAACCAGGACTAAACCAGGTCTACACCAGGACTAAACCAGGACTAAACCAATATTAAACCAGGACTAAACCAGGACTAAACCAGGTCTAAACCAGGACTAAACCAGGTCTAAACCAGGACTAAACCAGGACTAAACCAGGACTAAACCAGGACTAAACCAGACCTAAACCAGGACTAAACCAGGACTAAACCAATATTAAACCAGGACTAAACCTGGACTAAACCAGGACTACACCAAGACTAAACCAGGACTAAACCAGGACTAAACTAGTACTAAACTAGGACTAAACCAGGACTAAACTAGGACTACACCAGGACTAAACCTGGACTAAACTAGGACTAAACCAGGACTAAACTAGGACTACACCAGGACTAAACCTGGACTAAACTAGGACTAAACCAGGACTAAACTAGGACTAAACCAGGACTAAACCAGGACCAAACCAAACCCGCACCGAGACTAAACCAGGACCAAACCGAACCCGCACCGAGACTAAACTAGGACCAAACCGAACCCGCACAGAGACTAAACCAGGACCAAACTGAACCCGCACAGAGACTAAACCAGGACCAAACCAAACCCGCACCGAGACTAAACCAGGACCAAAGTGAACCTGCACCGAGACTAAACCAGGACCAAACCGAACCTGCACAGAGACTAAACCAGGACCAAACTGAACCTGCACCGAGACTAAACCAGGACTAAACCGAACCTGCACAGAGACTAAACCAGGACCAAAGTGAACCTGCACCGAGACTAAACCAGGACTAAACCGAACCTGCACCGAGACTAAACCAGGACTAAACCGAACCTGCACAGAGACTAAACCAGGACCAAAGTGAACCTGCACAGAGACTAAACCAGGACCAAACTGAACCCGCACAGAGACTAAACCAGGACCAAACCGAACCCGCACCGAGACTAAACCAGGACCAAAGTGAACCTGCACCGAGACTAAACCAGGACCAAACCGAACCTGCACAGAGACTAAACCAGGACCAAAGTGAACCTGCACCGAGACTAAACCAGGACCAAACCGAACCTGCACAGAGACTAAACCAGGACCAAACCGAACCTGCACCGAGACTAAACCAGGACCAAACCGAACCTGCACCGAGACTAAACCAGGACCAAACCGAACCTGCACCGAGACTAAACCAGGACTAAACCGAACCTGCACTGAGACTAAACCAGGACCAAACCGAACCTGCACCGAGACTAAACCAGGACCAAACCGAACCTGCACCGAGACTAAACCAGGACCAAACCGAACCTGCACCGAGACTAAACCAGGACCAAACCGAACCTGCACCGAGACTAAACCAGGACTAAACCGAACCTGCACCGAGACTAAACCAGGACCAAACCGAACCTGCACCGAGACTAAACCAGGACCAAACCAAACCCGCACAGAGACTAAACCAGGACTAAACCGAACCTGCACAGAGACTAAACCAGGACTAAACCGAACCTGCACAGAGACTAAACCAGGACCAAACCAAACCCGCACAGAGACTAAACCAGGACTAAACCGAACCTGCACCGAGACTAAACCAGGACCAAACCGAACCTGCACAGAGACTAAACCAGGACCAAACCGAACCTGCACCGAGACTAAACCAGGACCAAACCGAACCTGCACCGAGACTAAACCAGGACCAAACCGAACCTGCACAGAGACTAAACCAGGACTAAACCGAACCTGCACAGAGACTAAACCAGGACTAAACCGAACCTGCACAGAGACTAAACCAGGACTAAACCGAACCTGCACCGAGACTAAACCAGGACCAAACCAAACCCGCACAGAGACTAAACCAGGACTAAACCGAACCTGCACCGAGACTAAACCAGGACTAAACCGAACCTGCACCGAGACTAAACCAGGACTAAACCGAACCTGCACAGGGTCGTGGTTCTTACAAACAGGAAGTGGCACAACGACAAAAGGACATTTCTTAAAATCCTGTTATTTCCTCACCTGTCGAATGTGAAGAGTGTCCTGCTTCAGATCTGGATCAAACCTGGTTTAGACCTGGTTTAGACCTGGTTTAGACCTGGTTTAAACCTGCTGTAGTCCTGGCTCAGCCTCTTCTCTTTCTTCTTGTCCTCATGAAGAGGGCAGGGCTGGGCCGGGTGCCTGGGGGAGTTACACAACACGTCTGTGATTTAATCTCAGCAGAGAAACAATAACATGGAAGAAAAATACGCCTCAGACCAAAATATGTGGTGTTTTCATGTGGGTTCTTCTTTGAGTATTGGATGAATCTGTGAGTTTCTCCGGTTGAGGACCCTTGAAACAATAAATCAGAAGGCATGACGTGTTCAAACACCGGACTTTTATTTTCAGGAGGTATAGGCCCTTACATTTGACTCTATGAGACGTGGCTCTGATCTCTCTACAGCACCAGAGACGCCTCTATTTATTTGAGTATTGATTCATGCACATTTAGGTAATACAAAAGTAAACACAGACATAAAAACTGCGAGCATCATTCTCAGTTTAGCGAGTTCAAAGGAATCAAAGTCCATTTCCTTAGTACAGCATGTGGAGAAATCAATACCACAGGATCATCTCCTAATACAGATCACATGAAGTAAAAGAATAATTAATAATAAGCACAGTTCCTGTACTTAAAGAAGAAGAATGTGGTAATAGAACTGGATTGAGTGGAATTTGATTATTCTGAGCTCAGCAGCACCATGTGGCCTTTGTGGTTCTGACTTCACTAGAATTAAGAGCTTGGGGCACCACTCAACTAATGCTGAGAAATATATTTCCAGTACAATATAATCAATTACCTATTTTAATTAATTAATTAATTATGAATTGAACATTTGGATCTGAAGGTTCGTTAAGTTCTTTGACATGAACAGGGACCAGAATCTGAAGTAAAAACATCACATTGATCGAGTAAAACTGTGGTTTATGAATATTTATTGACCAAGTTAAACAGCATTTAAATATTAAATTATGCAAATGAGTTCAGAATGAGTAAAAAGAGGCTGAAGGACAAAAGAATTGTACAAAAGTCTTCAGAGTTATCTAAAGCTGTGTGTTGAGTTTGCACTGAGAAGCCTTTTCTGTGACATGCACATACCACCAGTAGAGGAGATGTCGGGCGGTTTCTCTGTAGTTCCAAGTCCTCAGGGCGTTGGATCTGAAGAATCAAACTTGTTGAGACGGAGGCCACAGAACGAGACAGTGTGAAACACTTTATCCTCCAAAGAGGAGCAGGGACACAGTGTTAGTGTCTGTTAGGTCTGAGTCGTGCTGTCAGGATAAGGCAGTCAAAAATGAGGATGTTCCAGTTCTGTCTGTCTCTAGGGAAAGTCCACTGACTTGAGAAGGTTCAATAGATCACAAAAGTCTCCTTTTATTTGTCTCAGTTATTTACTTCATATATTTTCTTTGAATTACTTCAGTCAGTGTGATTTCTTTGGAAAAGGGAACGTAGAAGTCTTTTTGAGTCTCTTGTCTCTTGTCTTCGGGTCAGTTTGGACAGAAAATGTCCCTTGTTTGTAGAGCAGATCCAGGCTAGAGGAAGCTTAGCAGGTGGAGGTTTGCTCCAGTCAGGAAGCATCCCAAAAGGGAGATAACAGTGGCCATTCTGAGTCTTTAGTTTCCTTAATCCAAATGGTCACGTTTAACCTATAAATGGCAGATTCATAGGGAAATCTTCCTCCAGACATGTTTTATAGTTTGCAGCAGAAGTCAGATTCTTTTGATTCAGTTCTCTGTAAACTCACATTTTGTATCAGATCTTCACAGAGAATCTGAATATTCCTGATTGAATGGTGTCTGTGGTTAGTATTTGTTCATTCAAGTATTCAACGTAATCTGAAGTATTAGTGTGTGAGTGTAAAACAGAATCCCTCTGCCTGTGTCATCGAGAGGAGAACTCCATCCAAACACTTTAAACCTTCATTTCACTAAATAAAACTCTGTTCTTTTATTTGAGTCTGATCACAACTGTTGAGTCATTTAGAGAAGTTCTGACCCCTGTGTTCACCTAATGGTGATGAGAAAACAGGAACTGTCACATCCGCTCATTCTCTGCAAATGTCATACATTTTGGCACTCACCTGTACAATCTCCTACATGTATTAGCAGCAGTAATAGTAATAGTAGTAGTAAATAGTAGTAAATAGTCGTAGTCGTAGTAGCAGTAGTAAATAGTAGTAAATAGTCGTAGTAGTAGTAGTAGTAGTAAATAGTAGTAAATAGTCGTAGTAGTAGTAGTAAATAGTAGTAGTCGTAGTAGTAGTAGTAGCAGTAGTAGTAGTAGTAGTCGTAGTAGTAGTAGTAGCAGTAGTAGTAGTAGTAAATAGTAGTAAATAGTCGTAGTAGTAGTAGTAGTAGTAAATAGTAGTAAATAGTTGTAGTAGTAGTAGTAGCAGTAGCAGTAAATAGTCGTAGTAGTAGTAGTAGTAGTAGTAAATAGTCGTAGTAGCAGTAGTAAATAGTAGTAAATAGTCGTAGTAGTAGCAGTAGAAGTAGTAGTAGTAAATAGTCATAGTAGTAGTAGTAGTAGTAGTAGTAAATAGTAGTAAATAGTCGTAGTAGTAGCAGTAGAAGTAGTAGTAGTAAATAGTAGTAGTAGTAAAAATAAAATAATCCGGTTCAAACCATGATACATTTATTGCATTCTTTCTCCCTCCATCTTCTTGCACTTTATGCGTCTGTTTACTGCATTATTTAAAATCCATAAGTCTAATCCATGTATAAAACACATGACACAGAGCACAGCCACGAGGTGTCACAGCCAGCGTGAGACCGAGAGGGAAAAACACACAGCCACCTGATGACATCATCCAGTGGGACAAGCGTCTGAGCTGCGCAGGACCACCGGAACATGAGTGACACAAAACAAAAGTCCAGGAGGATTAGAACTGTCTTTCCCAATCTGTTAGAAAAGTTTAGTCCTGGTTTAGTCCGGATTTAGTACCAGTTTAGTCCTGGTTTAGTCCTGGTTTAGTCCTGGTTTGGTCCTGGTTCAGTCCTGTTTTAGTTCCTTGTTTTTTCTTTTAGTCCTGGTTCAGTACTAGTTTAGTCTTGGTTTATTTAGTTCTTAGTCGTGGTCTCTTCCTGGTTTAGTCCTGGTCCGGTCCTGGGTCTGGTCTTGGTCTGGCGAGGTGGGCTCGGACTCGGGCCTGGTCCACGGCGTCCAGCAGGTTCTTGGAGTCGAGGGCGAGGGTGTGTGCGGCGGAGAGCATGTTCCTCACACAGTCGTCCTTCAGAGTGGTCACTGAGTTCTGCTGAGCCAAACGCATCTTGGTGATCAGCTCCCCCAGGTCTTTGTTCAGCAGCTTCTTCGTGCCCTCGATCTGCAGCAACACAAGCACAAAATCACACAAAATCACACAAAATCACACTGTGCCGTCCACGTTCTCTGGAGGTGAGGCAAAGACTAAATATTTGCATGTCTGAACCCAGCAGCAGCTTTGATTGAATGGGCCTGTGTGACTGTGCGGCTCTTCAGACCTCAGGGGCGGGAGGAGAGCGTCTCCTGCCGCTCTTTGGACAGAGGACACAGAGTTATCGTTTAAATCATGTGGCCTCGTTTGATTCTTCAGACCTGAAACCCTGGCGAATTCAGACCTCCAAACCAACGGACCTCCAGAGCCTCTCCATGAACGTCTCCACTCTCCCTGGACATGAACACTTCACAAAACGGCTTCACTCATCAGTTTAGACTCAACACTTTTATTTCTTTCTTCAGTATTTGACCAGGGAAGTCTATTGAGAACAGCTCCTCCTTTCCACTGACGCCCTGGCACCTGTAGCATGTTTTGAGTTGATGGGGGAAAGCGGAGCCCGGAGGAAACCCATCCAGACACGGGGAGAACATGCAAACTCCACACACAAATCAAATCTAGAACCTTCTTGCTGTGAGGCATGAGTGCTAGCCACAAACTTTAGGTAAGTCTTAAAGCTGATCTAATCTCAGATGTTTGGCCTAGACAAGCCTTCACTCATTTGCATGTTTCAGCTTTAGATGCTTCTGTTTAATCTGGTCCATAAACCACAGTTTGCTTTGGTGAACAGTGGTGTTATTTACAGATATGACTCACTGATATGGACAAGAACCTTCAGAACAATTGTTTAATTCATATTTCATTCACTTAGATAATTGATTATTCTGCATTGGTAATATTTGTTTGCATTTGCTGAGTGGAGCCCCAAAACTCTACTTCTAGTCAAAGCCAAACTCTCCAAAAGCCGTGAGTCCAGCTTTGACTTAGAGCTTTAATCTCTATATGAGTGACCCTGTTCTAACTTCAGCACCGCAGCCACAGTTTGACCCCAGAGCTGCTTCCAGACGTGTCATAAACTGTTTGTCCAGGGATCCTTCCTGTGTCTCACCTCTGTGGTGATGGAGCCGTGCAGAGAGGGCAGCAGCTCATCCACACTCTGGATCAGAGCGCGAAGAGTTAAACCCACGCTCTGAAACACACACACAGGGATTATACCATCACACACACACAGGGATTATACCAACACACACACACATACACAGGGATTATACCATCACAAACACACACACACAGGGATTATACCAACACACACACACAGAGATTATATCATCACACACACACACACACACACAGGGATTATACCATCACAAACACACACACAGGGATTATACCATCACAAACACACACAGGGATTATACCAACACACACACACATACACAGGGATTATACCATCACAAACACACACACACAGGGATTATACCAACACACACAGAGATTATACCATCACACACACACAGGGATTATACCATCACAAACACACACACACAGGGATTATACCAACACACACACACAGAGATTATATCATCACACACACACACACACACACAGGGATTATACCATCACAAACACACACACATGGATTATACCATCACAAACACACACAGGGATTATACCAACACACACACATGGATTATACCATCACAAACACACACACACAGGGATTATACCAACACACACACACACGGAGATTATACCATCACACACACACACACACACAGGGATTATACCAACACACACACACACGGAGATTATACCATCACACACACACACACACAGGGATTATACCATCACACACACACAGGGATTATACCATCACAAACACACACACACAGAGATTATACCAACACACACACACACATGGAGATTATACCATCACACACACACACACAGGGATTATACCATCACACACACACAGGGATTATACCATCACAAACACACACACACAGGGATTATACCAACACACACACACGGAGATTATACCATCACACACACAGGGATTATACCATCACAAACACACACACAGGGATTATACCATCACACACACACACACAGGGATTATACCATCACAAACACACACAGGGATTATACCATCACACACACACACGGGGATTATACCATCACACACACACAGAGATTATATCATCACACACACACAGGGATTATACCATCACAAACACACACACAGGGATTATACCATCACAAACACACACAGGGATTATACCATCACAAACACACACACAGGGATTATACCATCACAAACACACACACAAGGATTATACCATCACAAACACACACAGGGATTATACCATCACACACACACACAGGGATTATACCATCACACACACACGGGGATTATACCATCACACACACACACAGGGATTATACCATCACACACACACACAGGGATTATACCATCACACACACACACGGGGATTATACCATCACACACACACACAGAGATTATACCATCACACACACACACACAGGGATTATACCATCACAAACACACACACAGGAATTATACCATCACAAACACACACACGGATTATACCATCACAAACACACACACACACGGGGATTATACCATCACAAACACACACACACAGGGATTATACCATCACAAACACACACACAGGGATTATACCATCACAAACATACACACACACACACACACACACACACACACACACAGGGATTATACCATCACAAACACACACACACAGGGATTATACCATCACAAACATACACACACACACAGGGATTATACCATCACACACACACACACACAGATATCACACAGAGGGATGGAAAAGTACCTTCCAGGACTAATTCTTGTTTTTTTTTCTTGTTTTTTTTCTCATATTTCTTTGTTTTAGTTCATGTATTTAAAAAAAATACTTTAGTAGAATTATCTCCTGTTTTATTTGTGTTTATGTCAGTCTTTATTTTGGAGTTAAGTGGTTAAGTGGTTAAGTTAAAGCAGGACTAAAGCAGGACTAAAGCAGGAGTACATGAGGACTAAAGCAGGTCTAAAGCAGGACTAAAGCAGGACTAAAGCAGGACTAAAGCAGGACTAAAGCAGGTCTAAAGCAGGACTAAAGCAGGACTAAAGCAGGTCTAAAGCAGGACTAAAGCAGGTCTAAAGCAGGACTAAAGCAGGACTAAAGCAGGTCTAAAGCAGGACTAAAGCAGGACTAAAGCAGGTCTAAAGCAGGACTAAAGCAGGTCTAAAGCAGGACTAAAGCAGGACTATATGAGGACTAAAGCAGGACTAAACCAGTGACCGCCCTGGGGTGCTCTGTGTTACTGTGACTCACTCTGACCGCACTGGGGTGCTCTGTGTTACTGTGACTCACTCTGACCGCACTGGGGTGCTCTGTGTTACTGTGACTCACTCTGACCGCACTGGGGTGCTCTGTGTTACTGTGACTCACTCTGACCGCACTGGGGTGCTCTGTGTTACTGTGACTCACTCTGACCGCACTGGGGTGCTCTGTGTTACTGTGACTCACTCTGACCGCACTGGGGTGCTCTGTGTTACTGTGACTCACTCTGACCGCACTGGGGTACTCGGAGCTGGGCGCTTCATGGATCTGGTTCTTCAGTTGGACCACCTGTCGTACCAGCTCCATGACCCCACTGTAAACCTGGTCCTCGGTCCGGTCCAACTCAGCCGTCGGTAACGACTGAAAAGAAGCATTTTAATTAATACAGCGCTAATGGGTTAGGGACTAAACTAGAATTAAACCAGGGACTAAACCAGGACTAGTAGTCCGGCGGATAGCTGCGAAAATCGATCACTTTGCGATAAAAGCATGAAAATTGGTATGAAGACTCTCAAATGGGGTCTGATCAGATTTGGAACCGTAGGCGCTCAAGATCTGGCCCTTGGGGGCCATGGCGGCCATTTTGGAAAATGGCCGCCATGGAAATGGGGAAATGGATTAAAAGCACCCAGAAACATCACATATTTGTACCAAATTTGGTGGGAAGGTTCCCAAAAGGAGACTGATTAGATTTAGAACCATAGGCATTCAATATGGCGGCCATTTTGGAAAATGGTCGCCAAATATGGATTCCATAATGATAAAATGAATTGAAAACAGCCAGAAACACAACATGTTTGTATCAAAGTTGGTAGGATGTCACAAAGGGAGACTGAATAGATTTAGAACTATCGACATCCAATATGGCGGCCATTTTCCAAAATGGCCACCATAAATGGAGTTCCTAATTGGACAACAGATTAAAAACAGTGCAATAATACAACAGAAATACATGTCAATATAAACATACTTCACAAAAATGGCTATTGATATGTCTTTAAATTATTTATGTGATCCAAATCATGGAAAATGTGATCACCATGAAAACTGATTAAGAGCTGATCTTTGTCTCAGCCAAAGAAATTCACAAATGGTGAAACAGAAAGTTCAGTTGGCGTGATAAGAGACACGCAAGCTGATCCACCACGGCAAGGTGCCAGCTCATTAGGATTAGGTTGTTTTGTTTTTGTTTTTTTGTTTGTTTTTACTTTTTTTGGCTTTTAGATATTGATGTAGGACTGCATAACAACAAACAGAACGAAGAACAAGTGGCTCAACCCTTCAGCAGTTGAGTTTTGAACATTCATACAAGATTCAACTCACAACATGTCATTGTTTTGTCAGTTTTTTGTGGGGGTCGGTGTATCCTGAATTGTATACTTTAAATGTTTTTGCCATTGCATTGGGTCGCAGTATGTTACTGATTGGGTTGCTAATTTTAACCGAAAAATAACCGAAAAATAAAAAAGTATTCAAATTCCTGTTCCTCTCTTAACGTTCTCCGAAATGCCAGCAAAGTCTTGCACATATACCTCTATACCTTCTAATTCGTTCGATTAAGCTACCCAGGGAGTGCTGAAATATTGTACAGGCTACAGGCTTTGGCGTCAGCTAGAGGACTTGGGGTGCAGATTTGCACTTTAACAAGTCAACATAATTTGAAAAGTAAGAAATGTCACCAATTAACTTCTCTGGATGAACACCCTCTTCACTGGATGAAAAACAGTAGGTAAAGACTATGTAGAATTAGTAGACAATAAATGAAAACTAAATTCTCAAGACTGACCTCTCACACCCCTAAAAGCTACAACTAAATGAAATTTGGAATGACTATTAACATTATCAAAAGCAAAATTACATGAAAGAAAAAAATCTCACTGACTCTATTGCTCACACCATCACAATGTGTCACTGAATGAAATGTAAAGGTGTTACTGCTTATATTCCATATTCCATGGAAGTTAGTTTCCCAGTTCACAATTACTGTACTTTTTTCATCCTAAAGGACAGTTCAGACCCGAGCGGAAAGCGAAAATGCGGAAAAGCGAAAATGCGAAAAATGCTAAAGAGGAAAAATCGTCCACCGGTGGAGCGAAATTACGGAGCGATTTTTCTGATCTATCGACTCTTAGCGACTTTTCAGAGAGCCAGTAGCGACTTTCTGCGACTTTTCAACACTGTCCGGCATTCCAATTGGCTGCAGCGACTGTTGACAAAACGCATCATAGCACGTTAGCTCGTTAGCACAATATTCGCTGAATTAATTACTGCATGAAAACTAGCTCATGACTTGGTTGAGCACAGAGAACATTTCAGAGATCATGCAAGATTTACAATTACTGACAATCTATGTTTCCCAAATAATTTGTAGTGGGTCTCGCTACGTGTAATCCATTGGCTCTTGCTAGCTGAGCTACATACTCCCCAAGACAGTTTAAAACAACACAACGCCTAACATGAAAAATAAGACCCTCTACCACCTTTATAAACCCAGAGCAACAATTTTAACCATATCTAGCCCCAAATAGTAGCATACACCTTTAAATCTGATGAGTCCCAGTTTGTGAACATACTTACCAAATTTGATAGTAATATGTTATTGCATGCTGTGTTTCTGGCATACATTTTCCCATTATGGAATCCATATTTGGTGGCCATTTTGGAAAATGGCCACCAGATTGAAAAACTATGGTTCCTAATATAATTGGATGCCCTTTGTGAACCTTCCTACCAAATTTGATACAAATATGTTGTGTTTCTGGCTGTTTCATCTATTTTCATCCATAATTTTACCATACAAAATAAATATTTGGTTGCCATTTTCCAAAATGGCCACCATATTTAACGCCTATGGTTCTAGATCTAATCAGATCCCTTTTGGAAACCTTCCTACCAAAATTGATCCAAATATATGATGTTTCTGGGTGCTTTTAATCCATTTTCCCATTTCCATGACGGCCATTTTGGAAAATGGCCGCCATGGCCCCCAGGGCCCAAATCTTGAGCGCCTACGGTCCCAAATTTGATCAGAACCCCTTTGTGAGTCATCATACCAAATTTGACGCTTTTATCGCAAAGTGATCGATTCGCATGAAAATCTGCATCTATCGACCGGACTATAGACCAGGACTAAACCCAGACTAATATAGGGCTAAACGTGGACTAAACCAGCCCTAAACCAGGACTAATATAGGACTGAACCAGCGTAAAGTGAGAGAAGAAAGTGTTTTTCACCACAAAGAGTTGTTTATTCTGGGAAAAAACTCTCCCCACAGACATAAATTAACATCTGGCACAATAAAATCCACTTCTGCCGTCTCTCTGCTCTAATAAATCGAGCAAATGTCAGGAGATCAAAACACAGAGGTGTGTCACAACTCTAGATGCCAAGTCTTTCCCAACATCTGCTGGTAAAACACCAACATATTTCCTCCCTCTGATAACTTTTTCAGACTTTGGAGCTCCCTGAGACGCACTGGACCTGCCCCAACCTCCAGGATACAGTCTGCCTGAGGGGAAGAAAGTGCCAGAGTGTGGTGCAACACTTCAGTTTGAAGTTATATGTATGAAATGTCCCCATGCTGACCACCTTATTGATGACAGTGTTATCACTTCAGTCCATATTTTCTTAGAGGAAAGCTCCGGGGCATCAGTACCATTTACTTATAAACTTGGTTAAGCCGACAGGTGATATTTGTTGAGAATAAGTTTGTAAAGTGGGAATAATTCATCTTTAGATCATCTTAGGTGGATCCATGATTTGCATAAGCTACAAAAGCTCAACACAAATGTTCACGGCCTCTGGACGCTCGCTGACAAAAACAGCTGTTTGGTTTCTGGACTCAGCTCCACCACATCCTCTCGCCTGCCTGGAGCTCCGCTGGAGAGAGCTGCCCGCACGCCTCATCACTGAACCTGACTCTGGATCTGAACCTGGTCTCAGGAGCAGTGAGCAGTGACCTGATCTGCAGAAGTTGACATATTCAAAAAATTGCGTCCCCTGCTCCAGTTGAGCGTTTAATATCAATAACGAGCTAAAACCTTCAGTTGATCGCCTAATTTTAGCTTAGTTTTGATAAGTAAACCACACAAAAGAATTTGGGCTTTAGTGATTTTTGTTAATTACCAAAGTCCCTAAACGGGAACTTTTCTCCTTCAGACTGACAGAATTTATAAATTCAAATTATGGTTTTATATTAAATTCTTAGGAATTTGGTGCCCCAGATATGATTAACATCATCTTAATGCTAAACCATTAGACACACACCTCACTTATACAAGTCCACACATAGATACACTAAACCAGGGACTAGACCAGGACTAGACCAGGACTAGACCAGGACTGAACCAGGCCTGCAGAGCTGTACCTGTGTGGGAGTTGGGGGTGTGGGCAGCTTTGGTGGAGGACCTGATAAAACAAAAACAATTTATTCAGACTTAGAAATTCTAGAGAAAAATCAAAGCGAGTCGTGTTTATTCACCGATGAACGACGGACTGTCCGGAGTCTGAAAACAAACACACAAGAGTCACGTTTCATATTCTGTTCAGATTTAAACTAAAGTGCGTATGACACGTTTTTACCACTCTCTCATTTTGACTTAATTTGCAGGGATTATAACGATTGTAAATACAAATTATAGTTTTACACCAATCAAGAAGCCAGGATTTGTGACAAAAGTTGAAAAATATGTTGAAAATTACAGGAAGTACCATTTACACAAGAAACACATTGTGTCTGATGCTTTAAACATGATTTCAGCAAAGTAAAGATTCGACTTCAGGTTTCTGTGTGCCTGGTTGGACTTAATGGTAATTCCTTAATAGAACAGTTGATACTGGTGTCAAACTTAATGAAGTAGAACTTGACCTAGTCCCAGAATTTAAGTACCTCAGGGTTTTTCTGGATCCAACATTGTCATTTAATAGCCATATTAAAAAAGTAGCTCAGGTAATTCAGTTTAATAATCGTAATTTTCAACATATTGGGAAAAATCTACCCACAAGTGCTGCTAAAAATACTTTTATTCACTGATTATCTCGCATATTGATTATTGCTTGACTAGTTGGTCACTTGCCTGCCCCACAACTCTTAAAATCAGTGAAAATCTATACAAAAGAAGTTTAAAAATAGTTGATAAAAAAAAATGATTTCTCACCACCCGTGTCATGTCCTGGAAAAGCATAGACTCCTGAACCTTAACAACATGAGTAGTCTTAAAAGAACAGGTCTAATCTCTAAAGTCTGACACTCTCTCGCCCCTCCCCTTTTGAGTGAGGACATTCAATCTAAAGATAAGTTAGCGTGGAGCACACCGGCTCCACTGGAGGTGCCTTGGTGATACCTCACAGACGCACCACCTTTGGTCAGACCGTCCTGTCTGTCCCAGAGGGACAGGTGTGGAACAGTGTCCCCTTAACACTGAGACAATGGCCTACGGATAATTCTTTTAAAGCTCAAATGAAGAACTGGTTGTGGGCAAACCAAAGTTGCCCACATCTGTAACAGTAACTAACTTCAATTTTATTTGTGTTTGCAAGATATAAGTGCATGTGTGGGCTGCTGAATGGGGTTATGTGTGTGTGTGTGTGAAATGTACATTTTGTGAATATGTTGATGTGAAATAGTAAAGACTGTGCAATAACGGGAGCTGTGCAACGAGCTGATGATGCAGTGATTGGGAACGTGCAATGAGTGTCTGTGCAATAGTGGGATTGGTGCAATGAGTGTTTGTGCAATAGTGGGATTAGTGCAATGAGTGTCTGTGCAATAGTGGGATTGGTGCAATGAGTGTTTGTGCAATAGTGGGATTAGTGCAATGAGTGTCTGTGCAATAGTGGGATTGGTGCAATGAGTGTTTGTGCAATAGTGGGATTGGTGCAATGAGTGTTTGTGCAATAGTGGGATTGGTGCAATGAGTGTTTGTGCAATAGTGGGATTGGTGCAATGAGTGTTTGTGCAATAGTGGGATTGGTGCAATGAGTGTTTGTGCAATAGTGGGATTGGTGCAATGAGTGTCTGTGCAATAGTGGGATTGGTGCAATGAGTGTTTGTGCAATAGTGGGATTGGTGCAATGAGTGTTTGTGCAATAGTGGGATTGGTGCAATTGGTGCAATGAGTGTCTGTGCAATAGTGGGATTGGTGCAATTGGTGCAATGAGTGTCTGTGCAATAGTGGGATTGGTGCAATGAGTGTTTGTGCAATAGTGGGATTGGTGCAATGAGTGTTTGTGCAATAGTGGGATTGGTGCAATGAGTGTCTGTGCAATAGTGGGATTGGTGCAATGAGTGTCTGTGCAATAGTGGGATTGGTGCAATTGGTGCAATGAGTGTTTGTGCAATAGTGGGATTGGTGCAATGAGTGTTTGTGCAATAGTGGGATTGGTGCAATGAGTGTTTGTGCAATAGTGGGATTGGTGCAATGAGTGTCTGTGCAATAGTGGGATTGGTGCAATGAGTGTCTGTGCAATAGTGGGATTGGTGCAATGAGTGTTTGTGCAATAGTGGGATTGGTGCAATGAGTGTTTGTGCAATAGTGGGATTGGTGCAATGAGTGTTTGTGCAATAGTGGGATTGGTGCAATGAGTGTTTGTGCAATAGTGGGATTGGTGCAATGAGTGTTTGTGCAATAGTGGGATTGGTGCAATGAGTGTCTGTGCAATAGTGGGATTGGTGCAATGAGTGTTTGTGCAATAGTGGGATTGGTGCAATGAGTGTTTGTGCAATAGTGGGATTGGTGCAATGAGTGTTTGTGCAATAGTGGGATTGGTGCAATGAGTGTTTGTGCAATAGTGGGACTGGTGCAATGAGTGTTTGTGCAATAGTGGGATTGGTGCAATTGGTGCAATGAGTGTTTGTGCAATAGTGGGATTGGTGCAATGAGTGTTTGTGCAATAGTGGGATTGGTGCAATGAGTGTTTGTGCAATAGTGGGATTGGTGCAATGAGTGTTTGTGCAATAGTGGGATTGGTGCAATGAGTGTCTGTGCAATAGTGGGATTGGTGCAATTGGTGCAATGAGTGTTTGTGCAATAGTGGGATTGGTGCAATGAGTGTTTGTGCAATAGTGGGATTGGTGCAATGAGTGTTTGTGCAATAGTGGGATTGGTGCAATGAGTGTTTGTGCAATAGTGGGATTGGTGCAATGAGTGTTTGTGCAATAGTGGGATTGGTGCAATGAGTGTTTGTGCAATAGTGGGATTGGTGCAATTGGTGCAATGAGTGACTGTGCAATAGTGGGATTGGTGCAATTGGTGCAATGAGTGTTTGTGCAATAGTGGGATTGGTGCAATGAGTGTTTGTGCAATAGTGGGATTGGTGCAATGAGTGTCTGTGCAATAGTGGGATTGGTGCAATGAGTGTCTGTGCAATAGTGGGATTGGTGCAATGAGTGTCTGTGCAATAGTGGGATTGGTGCAATGAGTGTTTGTGCAATAGTGGGATTGGTGCAATGAGTGTTTGTGCAATAGTGGGATTGGTGCAATGAGTGTTTGTGCAATAGTGGGATTGGTGCAATGAGTGTTTGTGCAATAGTGGGATTGGTGCAATGAGTGTTTGTGCAATAGTGGGATTGGTGCAATTGGTGCAATGAGTGTCTGTGCAATAGTGGGATTGGTGCAATGAGTGTTTGTGCAATAGTGGGATTGGTGCAATGAGTGTTTGTGCAATAATGGGATTGGTGCAATGAGTGTTTGTGCAATAGTGGGATTGGTGCAATTGGTGCAATGAGTGTCTGTGCAATAGTGGGATTGGTGCAATTGGTGCAATGAGTGTCTGTGCAATAGTGGGATTGGTGCAATGAGTGTTTGTGCAATAGTGGGATTGGTGCAATGAGTGTTTGTGCAATAGTGGGATTGGTGCAATGAGTGTTTGTGCAATAGTGGGATTGGTGCAATGAGTGTCTGTGCAATAGTGGGATTGGTGCAATTGGTGCAATGAGTGTTTGTGCAATAGTGGGATTGATGCAATGAGTGTTTGTGCAATAGTGGGATTGGTGCAATGAGTGTTTGTGCAATAGTGGGATTGGTGCAATGAGTGTTTGTGCAATAGTGGGATTGGTGCAATGAGTGTTTGTGCAATAGTGGGATTGGTGCAATTGGTGCAATGAGTGTCTGTGCAATAGTGGGATTGGTGCAATGAGTGTTTGTGCAATAGTGGGATTGGTGCAATGAGTGTTTGTGCAATAGTGGGATTGGTGCAATGAGTGTCTGTGCAATAGTGGGATTGGTGCAATGAGTGTCTGTGCAATAGTGGGATTGGTGCAGTGAGTGTTTGTGCAATAGTGGGATTGGTGCAATGAGTGTTTGTGCAATAGTGGGATTGGTGCAATGAGTGTTTGTGCAATAGTGGGATTAGTGCAATGAGTGTCTGTGCAATAGTGGGATTGGTGCAATGAGTGTTTGTGCAATAGTGGGATTGGTGCAATGAGTGTTTGTGCAATAGTGGGATTGGTGCAATGAGTGTTTGTGCAATAGTGGGATTGGTGCAATTGGTGCAATGAGTGTCTGTGCAATAGTGGGATTGGTGCAATGAGTGTTTGTGCAATAGTGGGATTGGTGCAATGAGTGTTTGTGCAATAGTGGGATTGGTGCAATTGGTGCAATGAGTGTCTGTGCAATAGTGGGATTGGTGCAATGAGTGTTTGTGCAATAGTGGGATTGGTGCAATGAGTGTTTGTGCAATAGTGGGATTGGTGCAATTGGTGCAATGAGTGTCTGTGCAATAATGGGAAATTGTACAATATTTTTGTATGATGAAATGTGCTGTATTTGTCTGCCCCACTGTGACCCCTGCCCTGTGGGACAATAGATGGAAATTAGTGTGATGCTAACTGAAGGCACTGCTCTGTCTGAAGAACAGTTACTCGAGTTAGACTAAACAGGACCATAAACGCTTGTATTAATAACTTTTTAAAAGTGTTTTCTTGAGTTTTTAGACGTAAAAAAAATTTGCCTCTGTTTGCTGATGTGTGCACTGCGTCTCCATGGTAACTGCTGAACATTCCACCATACAGATACATGTAGAACATCCCCAACATGATGTTATGATTAGACTAATAAGAATTTGTCTGCAGAGCATTCCAGGCATAGAAATGACAATGACAATGCTTCGTGCAGCTTTAACAGACGTAAAACCATGAAATACACTTCAAAACGTGTCATACGCACTTTAAATGTTCCTTTAGAAAAATAAAAGCCAAACACCTGGCTCCGGTTTGAGTCTTGTCGCACCACCGGGTCCTGAAGCACACAGCACACACAGTGAGTCCTACAGGTGACATTCTGAGCGCAGTAACACACGTGTCTCACCAGGTGGCGCTCTTCCTGCTCCAGCCACTGTCCGTCAGTGACCATCTCCAGCCTCTGCCTCTGGATCGCCTCCTCCACCTGCTCCCGCTCCCGCTCCCACGACGGACGCTCATCGCACAGGCGCTGAAAACACACAAAAAAACAAGTCCAGATTTCAGCAGCAGGAGTATTTTTACTAGTAGCAGTGGTTGTGGTATTTGTAGCACAACAGTCTTAGCAGTAGTAGAAGTATTTGCAGTAGTAGTAGTATTTGCAATAGTAGTAGTATTTGCAGTAGTAGTATTTGCAGTAGTAGTAGTATTCGCAGTAGTATTTGCAGTAGAAGTATTTGCAGTAGTAGTATTTGCAGTAGTAGTATTTGCAGTAGTAGTATTTGCAGTAGTAGTATTTGCAGTAGTAGTATTCGCAGTAGAAGTATTTGCAGTAGTAGTATTTGCAGTACCTGTTGGAGGTGCAGTTCTCGGGGGAGGCTGCTGCCCTGGAACGACACGGGCGCCTGAATCCAAACAGTTGGAAAGGTCAAAAGTTCAGAAGTGGCATCACTGTATCGCTGTTTTAAAGAAGCACTGTGGAACTTTGCAGACAAAACAACATCTCCATGGCGACCAGAAGGTGTCAGATGATAAAAGTAGCATAAACAGTAGGTATATGTGAAGTATCTGACCTGTGCGTGCGCGCTCCGGGGAAGTGTACTGCCCTGGACCCTGGACGGCTGAAACACAACAGACTCAACTCTACAAACTTCAGGAAG
Source organism: Odontamblyopus rebecca (assembly GCA_030686955.1). Lineage (NCBI taxonomy): Eukaryota > Metazoa > Chordata > Actinopteri > Gobiiformes > Gobiidae > Odontamblyopus > Odontamblyopus rebecca. The sequence continues at coordinate 2,405,340 of CM060675.1, forward strand.
AAACAAACTAGAACTGAACAAACTTTCAAGGCCTAAAATTCACTCAAAATGTAAAATTTGGTCTTTTATAAACACTTTTTTGAAGTATTTTTGAGTGAAATGTGAAGTGAGTACCTTTGGAGGAGGTTCTGAAGTATTTTTGAGTGAAGTGTGAAGTGAGTACCTTTGGAGGAGGTTCTGAAGTATTTTTGAGTGAAGTGTGAAGTGAGTACCTTTGGAGGAGGTTCTGAAGTATTTCTGAGTGAAATGTGAAGTGAGTACCTTTGGAGGAGGTTCTGAAGTATTTCTGAGTGAAGTGTGAAGTGAGTACCTTTGGAGGAGGTTCTGAAGTATTTTTGAGTGAAGTGTGAAGTGAGTACCTTTGGAGGAGGTTCTGAAGTATTTCTGAGTGAAATGTGAAGTGAGTACCTTTGGAGGAGGTTCTGAAGTATTTCTGAGTGAAGTGTGAAGTGAGTACCTTTGGAGGAGGTTCTGAAGTATTTCTGAGTGAAGTGTGAAGTGAGTACCTTTGGAGGAGGTTCTGAAGTATTTCTGAGTGAAGTGTGAAGTGAGTACCTTTGGAGGAGGTTCTGAAGTATTTCTGAGTGAAGTGTGAAGTGAGTACCTTTGGAGGAGGTTCTGAAGTACTTTTGAGTGAAGTGTGAAGTGAGTACCTTTGGAGGAGGTTCTGAAGTATTTCTGAGTGAAATGTGAAGTGAGTACCTTTGGAGGAGGTTCTGAAGTATTTCTGAGTGAAGTGTGAAGTGAGTACCTTTGGAGGAGGTTCTGAAGTATTTCTGAGTGAAGTGTGAAGTGAGTACCTTTGGAGGAGGTTCTGAAGTATTTTTGAGTGAAGTGTGAAGTGAGTACCTTTGGAGGAGGTTCTGAAGTATTTCTGAGTGAAGTGTGAAGTGAGTACCTTTGGAGGAGGTTCTGAAGTACTTTTGAGTGAAGTGTGAAGTGAGTACCTTTGGAGGAGGTTCTGAAGTATTTCTGAGTGAAATGTGAAGTGAGTACCTTTGGAGGAGGTTCTGAAGTATTTCTGAGTGAAGTGTGAAGTGAGTACCTTTGGAGGAGGTTCTGAAGTATTTCTGAGTGAAGTGTGAAGTGAGTACCTTTGGAGGAGGTTCTGAAGTATTTTTGAGTGAAGTGTGAAGTGAGTACCTTTGGAGGAGGTTCTGAAGTATTTCTGAGTGAAGTGTGAAGTGAGTACCTTTGGAGGAGGTTCTGAAGTACTTTTGAGTGAAGTGTGAAGTGAGTACCTTTGGAGGAGGTTCTGAAGTATTTCTGAGTGAAGTGTGAAGTGAGTACCTTTGGAGGAGGTTCTGAAGTATTTCTGAGTGAAGTGTGAAGTGAGTACCTTTGGAGGAGGTTCTGAAGTATTTCTGAGTGAAGTGTGAAGTGAGTACCTTTGGAGGAGGTTCTGAAGTATTTCTGAGTGAAGTGTGAAGTGAGTACCTTTGGAGGAGGTTCTGAAGTATTTCTGAGTGAAGTGTGAAGTGAGTACCTTTGGAGGAGGTTCTGAAGTATTTCTGAGTGAAGTGTGAAGTGAGTACCTTTGGAGGAGGTTCTGAAGTATTTTTGAGTGAAGTGTGAAGTGAGTACCTTTGGAGGAGGTTCTGAAGTATTTCTGAGTGAAGTGTGAAGTGAGTACCTTTGGAGGAGGTTCTGAAGTATTTCTGAGTGAAGTGTGAAGTGAGTACCTTTGGAGGAGGTTCTGAAGTATTTCTGAGTGAAGTGTGAAGTGAGTACCTTTGGAGGAGGTTCTGAAGTATTTTTGAGTGAAGTGTGAAGTGAGTACCTTTGGAGGAGGTTCTGAAGTATTTCTGAGTGAAGTGTGAAGTGAGTACCTTTGGAGGAGGTTCTGAAGTACTTTTGAGTGAAGTGTGAAGTGAGTACCTTTGGAGGAGGTTCTGAAGTATTTCTGAGTGAAATGTGAAGTGAGTACCTTTGGAGGAGGTTCTGAAGTATTTCTGAGTGAAGTGTGAAGTGAGTACCTTTGGAGGAGGTTCTGAAGTATTTCTGAGTGAAGTGTGAAGTGAGTACCTTTGGAGGAGGTTCTGAAGTATTTTTGAGTGAAGTGTGAAGTGAGTACCTTTGGAGGAGGTTCTGAAGTATTTCTGAGTGAAGTGTGAAGTGAGTACCTTTGGAGGAGGTTCTGAAGTACTTTTGAGTGAAGTGTGAAGTGAGTACCTTTGGAGGAGGTTCTGAAGTATTTCTGAGTGAAGTGTGAAGTGAGTACCTTTGGAGGAGGTTCTGAAGTATTTCTGAGTGAAGTGTGAAGTGAGTACCTTTGGAGGAGGTTCTGAAGTATTTCTGAGTGAAGTGTGAAGTGAGTACCTTTGGAGGAGGTTCTGAAGTATTTTTGAGTGAAGTGTGAAGTGAGTACCTTTGGAGGAGGTTCTGAAGTATTTCTGAGTGAAGTGTGAAGTGAGTACCTTTGGAGGAGGTTCTGAAGTATTTTTGAGTGAAGTGTGAAGTGAGTACCTTTGGAGGAGGTTCTGAAGTATTTCTGAGTGAAGTGTGAAGTGAGTACCTTTGGAGGAGGTTCTGAAGTATTTTTGAGTGAAGTGTGAAGTGAGTACCTTTGGAGGAGGTTCTGAAGTATTTCTGAGTGAAGTGTGAAGTGAGTACCTTTGGAGGAGGTTCTGAAGTATTTTTGAGTGAAGTGTGAAGTGAGTACCTTTGGAGGAGGTTCTGAAGTATTTCTGAGTGAAGTGTGAAGTGAGTACCTTTGGAGGAGGTTCTGAAGTATTTTTGAGTGAAGTGTGAAGTGAGTACCTTTGGAGGAGGTTCTGAAGTATTTCTGAGTGAAGTGTGAAGTGAGTACCTTTGGAGGAGGTTCTGAAGTATTTTTGAGTGAAGTGTGAAGTGAGTACCTTTGGAGGAGGTTCTGAAGTACTTTTGAGTGAAGTGTGAAGTGAGTACCTTTGGAGGAGGTTCTGAAGTATTTCTGAGTGAAGTGTGAAGTGAGTACCTTTGGAGGAGGTTCTGAAGTATTTTTGAGTGAAGTGTGAAGTGAGTACCTTTGGAGGAGGTTCTGAAGTATTTTTGAGTGAAGTGTGAAGTGAGTACCTTTGGAGGAGGTTCTGAAGTATTTTTGAGTGAAGTGTGAAGTGAGTACCTTTGGAGGAGGTTCTGAAGTATTTCTGAGTGAAGTGTGAAGTGAGTACCTTTGGAGGAGGTTCTGAAGTATTTTTGAGTGAAGTGTGAAGTGAGTACCTTTGGAGGAGGTTCTGAAGTATTTCTGAGTGAAGTGTGAAGTGAGTACCTTTGGAGGAGGTTCTGAAGTATTTCTGAGTGAAATGTGAAGTGAGTACCTTTGGAGGAGGTTCTGAAGTATTTCTGAGTGAAGTGTGAAGTGAGTACCTTTGGAGGAGGTTCTGAAGTATTTCTGAGTGAAGTGTGAAGTGAGTACCTTTGGAGGAGGTTCTGAAGTATTTCTGAGTGAAGTGTGAAGTGAGTACCTTTGGAGGAGGTTCCGAGTTTGGATCAGACCCAGAAACAGAAACAGACAAAGTCCTTCCCCGAGTCACAGCGGAGTCCTGGGTCTGCTCCAGTCTGCACAGCTCACTGTAACACACCAGGACGAGACCAGGACTAGACCAGGACTAGACCAGGACTAGACCAGGACTAGACCAGGACTAGACCAGGACGAGACCAGGACTAGACCAGGACTAGACCAGGACGAGACCAGGACGAGACCAGGACTAGACCAGGACTAGACCAGGACGAGACCAGGACTAGACCAGGACTAGACCAGGACTAGACCAGGACTAGACCAGGACGAGACCAGGACGAGACCAGGACTAGACCAGGACGAGACCAGGACGAGACCAGGACGAGACCAGGACTAGACCAGGACGAGACCAGGACGAGACCAGGACTAGACCAGGACGAGACCAGGACGAGACCAGGACGAGACCAGGACTAGACCAGGACTAAACCAGGACTAGACCAGGACTAGACCAGGACGAGACCAGGACGAGACCAGGACTAGACCAGGACGAGACCAGGACTAAACCAGGACTAGACTAGGACTAGACCAGGACTAGACCAGGACGAGACCAGGACGAGACCAGGACTAAACCAGGACTAGACCAGGACGAGACCAGGACTAGACCAGGACTAGACCAGGACGAGACCAGGACGAGACCAGGACGAGACCAGGACTAGACCAGGACTAGACCAGGACGAGACCAGGACGAGACCAGGACGAGACCAGGACTAGACCAGGACTAGACCAGGACTAGACCAGGACTAGACCAGGACGAGACCAGGACGAGACCAGGACTAGACCAGGACGAGACCAGGACTAAACCAGGACTAGACTAGGACTAGACCAGGACTAGACCAGGACGAGACCAGGACGAGACCAGGACTAGACCAGGACTAGACCAGGACTAGACCAGGACGAGACCAGAACTAGACCAGGACTAGACCAGGACGAGACCAGGACGAGACCAGGACGAGACCAGGACTAAACCAGGACTAGACCAGGACTAGACCAGGACGAGACCAGGACGAGACCAGGACGAGACCAGGACGAGACCAGGACTAAACCAGGACTAGACCAGGACTAGACCAGGACGAGACCAGGACGAGACCAGGACGAGACCAGGACTAGACCAGGACGAGACCAGGACGAGACCAGGACTAGACCAGGACTAGACCAGGACCCGGTGTAACCCGTGTGTAACCCGTGTGTAGCCGTGTGTAGCCGTGTGTAACCCGTGTGTAGCCTGTGTGTAACCCGTGTGTAGCCCGGTGTAACCCGTGTGTAGCCGTGTGTAACCCGTGTGTAGCCGTGTGTAACCCGTGTGTAGCCGTGTGTAGCCTGTGTGTAACCCGTGTGTAGCCGTGTGTAGCCCGGTGTAACCCGTGTGTAGCCTGTGTGTAACCCGTGTGTAGCCTGTGTGTAGCCTGTGTGTAGCCGTGTGTAGCTTGTGTGTAACCCGTGTGTAGCCTGTGTGTAGCCCGTGTGTAGCCTGTGTGTAGCCTGTGTGTAGCCGTGTGTAGCCTGTGTGTAACCCGTGTGTAGCCTGTGTGTAACCCGTGTGTAGCCTGTGTGTAACCCGTGTGTAGCCGTGTGTAGCCTGTGTGTAACCTGTGTGTAACCCGTGTGTAGCCCGTGTGTAGCCCATGTGTAGCCTGTGTGTAGCCGTGTGTAGCTTGTGTGTAACCCGTGGGTAGCCTGTGTGTAACCCGTGTGTAGCCTGTGTGTAACCCGTGTGTAGCCGTGTGTAACCCGTGTGTAGCCGTGTGTAACCCGTGTGTAGCCCATGTGTAGCCGTGTGTAGCCTGTGTGTAACCCGTGTGTAGCCTGTGTGTAACCCGTGTGTAGCCTGTGTGTAACCCGTGTGTAGCCTGTGTGTAACCCGTGTGTAGCCTGTGTGTAACCCGTGTGTAGCCTGTGTGTAACCCGTGTGTAGCCTGTGTGTAGCCGTGTGTAGCCTGTGTGTAACCCGTGTGTAGCCGTGTGTAGCCTGTGTGTAACCCGTGTGTAGCCTGTGTGTAACCCGTGTGTAGCCGTGTGTAGCCTGTGTGTAGCCCGTGTGTAGCCTGTGTGTAACCCGTGTGTAGCCTGTGTGTAACCCGTGTGTAGCCTGTGTGTAGCCGTGTGTAGCCTGTGTGTAGCCGTGTGTAGCCTGTGTGTAACCCGTGTGTAGCCTGTGTGTAACCCGTGTGTAGCCTGTGTGTAACCCGTGTGTAGCCGTGTGTAGCCTGTGTGTAACCCGTGTGTAGCCTGTGTGTAACCCGTGTGTAGCCTGTGTGTAGCCGTGTGTAGCCTGTGTGTAGCCGTGTGTAGCCTGTGTGTAACCCGTGTGTAGCCTGTGTGTAACCCGTGTGTAGCCTGTGTGTAACCCGTGTGTAGCCGTGTGTAGCCTGTGTGTAACCCGTGTGTAGCCTGTGTGTAACCCGTGTGTAGCCTGTGTGTAACCCGTGTGTAGCCGTGTGTAGCCTGTGTGTAGCCCGTGTGTAGCCTGTGTGTAACCCGTGTGTAGCCGTGTGTAGCCTGTGTGTAACCCGTGTGTAGCCTGTGTGTAACCCGTGTGTAGCCTGTGTGTAACCCGTGTGTAGCCTGTGTGTAACCCGTGTGTAGCCTGTGTGTAACCCGTGTGTAGCCTGTGTGTAGCCGTGTGTAGCCTGTGTGTAACCCGTGTGTAGCCCATGTGTAGCCTGTGTGTAACCCGTGTGTAGCCTGTGTGTAACCCGTGTGTAGCCGTGTGTAGCCTGTGTGTAACCCGTGTGTAGCCTGTGTGTAACCCGTGTGTAGCCTGTGTGTAACCCGTGTGTAGCCTGTGTGTAACCCGTGTGTAGCCTGTGTGTAGCCGTGTGTAGCCTGTGTGTAACCCGTGTGTAACCCGTGTGTAGCCTGTGTGTAACCCGTGTGTAGCCTGTGTGTAACCCGTGTGTAGCCTGTGTGTAGCCGTGTGTAGCCTGTGTGTAACCCGTGTGTAGCCTGTGTGTAACCCGTGTGTAGCCTGTGTGTAACCCGGTGTGACCCGGTGTGACCCGGGTTACCTGAGCGAGCAGACGAGCTGCTTGAAGCTGGGTCTCCGGTGCGGCTCGTAGGCCCAGCAGTGGCTGAGCAGAGAGAACAGCCCTGGGGGACACAGCTCCGGCCTCGGGAGTCGAGCCCCAGACTCCAGCTGGATAATGACCTGCCCGTTCTCCAGCCAGAAGAAGGGCTGCTGGGCCAGAGAGAACACCTCCCACACACACACGCCTGCAGGACACACGGGGGCGCTATAGAGGCACTTACAACTGGAACACCAAACACTTCAAGCTCCTGAGTCACACTAGCAGACTCTGAAATCATGTTCTACTGTTGTTTCCTCCTCACAAACACACCTGGAGATGTGCTGTTTCATTCACATGTTTGACTAACTCTTAGTCTGTCTACATCTCCAAAGCTCCAAACGCTCTGTTCCACCTTGTGATGTCATCAAGTGGTAGTTTTCATGTGAACGGCTCCTTTTCCCTTTAGTTCAGTCAATATTAGAGGCGATTCCAGAGCTGAAATGATCCAAATGATTCTAGTGAAGGTGTGTGGAGTTTAAAAACACAGGGGAGCACTTCCTGTATCACTACATGATGACATCACAAGGTGGAGTAGAGTGTTTTCAGTTTGAGAGCAGAACTGGTGCTAAATGTGCAGGATTTGTTGTGTGTTAAAGGTGTGAACCAAACCCTGACTCCAGGTGTGTTTGTGAGGAGGACATCAGAACAGAGATAATAGTGTGATCCGGGCTGTTTAAACACGAGTCTCACCAAACATCCACACGTCGCTTGCTGAAGTGAACCTCCTGAAGTTGATCGACTCTGGGGCCATCCACTTTATGGGCATCCTGCTCACAGACGCTGGACACACACACACACCGACGGGTTAAGACACAAAACTGCAGCAGCTTCAGTTCATCAGCTTTAGCCTCTCTAAATCTGCGTCTGTGTCAATAAGTCTGTTTATTTAACTGTGGTGTAAAAGTTCTGGTGCTAATTTTGTTGATGTGATTTGTGTAACAGTTATTCATATGTGTGTATCTGGTACAGTTATTTCAGTTTCACTAATATTCTTTAAATGTTCTTATAAATAATCACACAGAAAAATAGAAGAAAGGACATTAAAGCTCCAGAAAAATGTTCCTGTGTCCCCCTTCACTCCGTGTCCCACCGTACTTCACACACACTCCCAGCTTTGTCCAGTGTGCTGGCTAATGCTAGCGCTCTCAGATTAAAATCTAACGCAGCCTCAGACAGAATAGTGCCTACAGTTAGCATTAGCCAACAGTTTTTCACCTTAACTCCTAAACAGGACCATGAACACTCGGACTGACCACACGCTCCTGAAAATGTGCTCTTTAAATCCATTTTGTGTATATTTTCCTGAGTTTTCAGATGATCTAAAAACTTATTTGACAGTGTTTGCTGATGTGCCCATTGTGTTACCGTGGTAACTGCTGAACATTATGCTATACACATGCATACAGAACCCTCCAGCCTGGTGTCACTGCAGAGTATCAGTAAAATAATAATAATAATAATAATAATAATAATAATAATAATAATGATAATGATAATAATAATAATAATAATAATAATAATAATAATAATAATAATAATAATAATAATAATAATGATAATAAAACCTTTGTAATACTCCTGCTCGTCGATGTATCTAGACAAACCAAAGTCTCCCAGTTTCACGCACTCCGGAGATGCCACCAAAATGTTCCGCACTGCGATGTCCCTGAAACACACAGAGGGTCAGGGGGCGGGGCCTGGAGGGTCAGGGGGTGGGGCATATAGGCACAGGAGGCGGGGCATAGAGGGTCAGGAGGCAGGGCCTGGAGGGATCACGCTGACATTTTGAAATCAGACCCGTTCTTCTCTGATGTTTCTCCAGGTTCTAGTGGTTTCTTCTCTCTGACCTTCTGAACTTGTATTTGGAGTGATCCACGTTTGAGGATTCTTAAATGATTCTCTTATTTTCAAGACTATTTTGCTGCTCCCTCCTCATTTTCAGCTCCACTGGTCCACGTCCGCTGTGACGTCCGCTCTTCCTTCTCCAGTTCAAAGTTCTTCATGGGTGATACTTGTAGGATTGGACAGCTTCGTGTCGTCTTTTTGGTCCAAACGTAAAAAACCCTCTGCTTTAATGTGATGTGCAGTGATCCATAGGAGGGGCCCACAGCCTGGTTTGGTCCAGGTTTAGTCCTGGTTTTGTCATGGTCTAGTCCTGGTTTAGTCCTGGTCTAGTCCAGATCTAGTCCTGGTTTGGTCTTTTCGTTGTTGATCCCATTGGACTCCACAGTTTTCCAACACCAAAGTCAGCGCACTTGTTTTACATCAATATTGCGAGTTTTCTGTAACTGGCTCGCATCTCCACAAACTGGACTCTTTATCTTTATCTGCTTGTCACCGTGGAAATGTTGTTCTTTTGGCATTAATGTTCCACAGTATGGCATGAAGCAGGTCTGTCTCCATGGAGAATCTTCTGAAGTTTGGTTTGATCTTTCTGTGTGGCTTTAAAGACACGTGTCGATCCTAATTTTGTTTGGTTTTGGGGAAACAGTGTGTTGTTTTTTTTTTGCTGTGGCTGATAAGCAGTGTAAGAATGTAAATTCTCAAAATTAGTTCTGTTTTTCATGTTTTTAAGAACTTAAGAGACTCTTATCTGGAACAGAGCCTTCAAAATCAGCTTCAGTGGTCCGGAATGACGCAAAACCGACTCTTGTGAGCTCAAAGTCATGTTCCAACAGCGTTTTCCTCACAAACAGAGCTGGAGCTGTGTTTTGTTTCATTCACACAGGTTTGAGTAACTCTTTTGGTGATTCTAGAGCTGAAATGATCTCAGTGATTCTAGTGAAGGTGTGTGGAGTGTAATGATGACATTACGAGGTGGAAAAGAATGTTTTAGATAAGTTGTTTTTGTTTTCTAGAGCAAAACTCATGCTAAATGTGCAGGTTTGTGTGTTAAACGTGTGAATGAACCAAAACACGACTCCAGGTCTGTGCGTGACGAGGAAACGACATCAGAAGAGAAAATATGGACCTTAAATAACCATTTGAGTGCGTGACCTTCTGATGGTTGGGTCGGACTCACCGGTGCACCAGGTTGAGTCCCTCTAAATAGGCCAGAGCTGTGCAGATCTGGAAGCAGTAGAGCATGAGCGTGGAGATGGTCAGGAAGTGCTGCTGCTCCACCAGAAACTGACCAAGCTACGAACCAAAGCACACAAACCGTTCAGAAAAAACTTCTGCAGGAGGATGTGCTCACATGGTCCATCGCCCTGGTGCAGTCCTGGTTTAGACCTGGTTTAGTCCTGGTTTAGTCCTGGTTTAGTCCTGGTTCAGTCCTGGTTTAGACCTGGTTCGGTCCTGGTTTAGCCCTGATTTAGACCTGGTTCGGTCCTGGTTTAGCCCTGATTTAGTCCTGGGTCGGTCCTGGTTTAGCCTTGGGTTAGTCCTGGTTTAGTCCTGTTTAGTCCTGGTTCAGTTCTGGTTTGGTCCTGATTTAGTCCCGGTTTGTTCTTGGTTTGAATCCGTGTTAATCCTGATTTAGACCCAGGACCACGGCCTGAATAAAGAAGTGGACTGAGTATATTGCTCCAGTCAAATGAAGCTCACTGAGGGGCGCAGTTACAGGACAGAATCTGAGTTTTCATATTATGAACAGGAATTTACAGGCAAAATAAGAAAATAAAAACCCCAGGATCATGTAGAGCGAGTTTATACAAACATTTTAAGACCAGAATGAGGCTCACCACAGCAGGTACAAAGAGGAGGGACTGAGGAAGGCTCACTTCCTGTTTGAAAGCAGCAGCACGTGAGCTGTGTTTATTTATATACACGGCCCGTGGTCTGAACCTGTGTTTAGTCCTGATGTAGACTTGGTACAGTGCAGTTATAGTCCTGATTCAGTCCTGGTCTAGTCCAAGACCAGTTGGGGTTTAGTCCTGGTAAACTCTAATAGTTTTATGACTCCAGCACATGATTCAAACAGACCTCTCCGTGCTCCAAAAGCTCCATGACGATCCAGACCGGGTCCACCTCGATCACCCCGATCAGACGCACGATGTGAGGGTGCTCCAGATTCCTCATCAAATCTGAAACCAAAGCATTTTCGATTCGACTCAAGTCTGTACCAACATGTATGTGAGCAGAATGTGTCTGTCTCCAGTTCAGATTTACGGCATAAGCAGCTCTCCAGGTCAAAATAAGTCCTCTGTTTTCTGTCTGCGTCTAATTATAAAGAGTTTTGTTATCTGAGGATCAGGAAGTGCATGTTAGAATGCTGGTTGTCATGGCAGAACTCTGCTGTGGAGTTGTGAAAAGCTCTTCTAAACTCATGTGGTGAATATTTAGGACTCTCTGAATGCAGAAGGGAAGTGAGGAAGAACTCTGGACCACAGCAAACTGTTCAAACTGTTTGAGATGTCGTTCTGTTTTCGAGAGAGTGAAAATCAGATACTCTGGACACACAGACTGTTTATTTAAATAGTTTTCGCTAATATCTGCTGCATTGTAAATCAGGAGTGAGCACAGGTGCACTGCAAACCGTTTAAAATGAACAAGTTTGGTTTTTCACATTTGAAGATGGTAAAAATCTGATTTAAACTATTTTCTTTAAGGTAAACGAACCTGCTTCACTGAGAAACTTCTCCTTGATGTCGGGAGAACAGTCTTTACAGGTTTTTACAGCCACTCGGATCCTCTCTCCAGCCTGAAAAGCACAAACACCAGTGGCCACGTGGACAGGTTGGACTATTTCACTAAAACACAGTTCAGATCATTACATTTGGGATTTTGATCAAACTTAAACATCTTTCCACAGTTTGGCCATTTTTTTTATTTCAAATGGTACTTCCTGGTTGGAAATCTTGACATCACACCAGGGAATTCCATAACCATGACCTACCAACAATGATACGCACTGAACTCCTCCAAGGAACAAAGAAATAAAACTTTTCCAGGACATTTGCAAGTGTCCCGCTGTAGGTTAATGCTTTTCTGTGGTAAATGTCTGGCATATTCTCCAGCAACTTCATAAATCTGAGGTGTTACAGAGGTGTTACAGAGGTGTTACAGAGGTGTTACAGAGGTGTTACAGAGGTGTTACAGAGGTGTTACAGAGGTGTTACAGAGGTGTTACAGAGGTGTTACAGAGGTCTTACAGAGGTGTTACAGAGGTGTTACAGAGGTGTTACAGAGGTGTTACAGAGGTCTTACAGAGGTCTTACAGAGGTGTTACAGAGGTGTTACAGAGGTCTTACAGAGGTGTTACAGAGGTGTTACAGAGGTGTTACAGAGGTGTTACAGAGGTGTTACAGAGGTGTTACAGAGGTGTTACAGAGGTCTTACAGAGGTCTTACAGAGGTCTTACAGAGGTGTTACAGAGGTCTTACAGAGGTGTTACAGAGGTCTTACAGAGGTCTTACAGAGGTGTTACAGAGGTCTTACAGAGGTGTTACAGAGGTCTTACAGAGGTGTTACAGAGGTCTTACAGAGGTGTTACAGAGGTGTTACAGAGGTGTTACAGAGGTCTTACAGAGGTGTTACAGAGGTGTTACAGAGGTGTTACAGAGGTGTTACAGAGGTCTTACAGAGGTGTTACAGAGGTGTTACAGAGGTCTTACAGAGGTGTTACAGAGGTCTTACAGAGGTCTTACAGAGGTGTTACAGAGGTCTTACAGAGGTGTTACAGAGGTCTTACAGAGGTGTTACAGAGGTCTTACAGAGGTGTTACAGAGGTCTTACAGAGGTGTTACAGAGGTGTTACAGAGGTGTTACAGAGGTGTTACAGAGGTGTTACAGAGGTGTTACAGAGGTGTTACAGAGGTCTTACAGAGGTGTTACAGAGGTGTTACAGAGGTGTTACAGAGGTGTTACAGAGGTCTTACAGAGGTCTTACAGAGGTCTTACAGAGGTCTTACAGAGGTGTTACAGAGGTGTTACAGAGGTGCCTTGAGGTGACAGAGTGGGCTGCACTCACTGAGCCCCATGGAGAAGACCTCGATGGGCTGACTGACTGCATCACCAGCTACATAAACTTATGTGTGGACTCAGTTGTCCCAACAAAGACTGTGAGCTGTTATCCAAACAACAAGCCATGGATAACCAAGGACATTAAAGCCACACTCATCAGAAGTTTTCTGACGACTCTGCAGTGGTGGATGCATCAGCGGTGGAGACGAGGAGGAGTACAGGACTGTAGTGGACTTTGTCACTTGGAGTGAGAAGAACCACCTCCAGCTCAACGTGACCAAGACAAAGGAACTGGTGGTGGACCTGAGGAGGACCAAAGCTGCTGTGACCCCCATCTCCATCCAGGGGGTCAATGTGGACGTGGTGGAGGAGGACAAGTACCTGGGGGTGTACTTGGACAATAAACTGGACTGGAGCAGGAACGTGGACGCCGTTTACAAGAAGGGCCAGAGCCGCCTCTATTTCCTGAGGAGACTGAGGTCCTTTGACATCTGCAGGACAATGCTCAGGATGTTCTACGAGTCTATGGTGGCCAGTGCATCATGTACGCTGTAGTCTGCTGGGGCAGCAGTCTGCGCCTGAGGGACACTAATAGACTCAAGAAGATCATTATGAAGGCTGGACATGTTGTGGGGGAGGAGCTGGACTCTCTGGCGGTGGTGTTGGACAGGAGAATACTGGACAAAATCTGGACTATTCTGGACTCTCTCTCCCACCCCCTCCACAAGGTGCTGGCCAATCAGAGGAGCTCTTTCAGCCATAGACTGTGGCTGCCGCGCTGCTCCACTGAGAGACACAGGAAATCTGTCCTGTCGCCATCAAACTGTTGAACGCTGCACTTTAAATCACAAACTACTCAATCCTTTTCATCCTATTCCCTGCTCACACATGTATATAGTCATAAATATGTCACTGATGTAAATAATTTCCCAGAGAGAGCTATTTTATCTTTTATCTTATTGTATTTATCTTATCTTATTTTTGTCACTTTTTGTAATTTGTTTCGAACTACATGCTCTTGGTCGGTTGCATCTGTAACAAAGAAAATTTCCCCTCGGGGATGAATAAAAGTGATTCTGATTCTGATTCTGATTCTGAATCTGCCCCATCACCAAATCTGCAACCAACAAGGAGAATTTATCCACAACGATCAAGGGAAAAAAGACGAAAGGAAAGGAAAAGGAAACGACGACGAGCATCAGTGAACTACTGAGCAACACGAAGGTTATGGTCCACACACATTTATCACAGAAAGCCATTAAGCACAAACCAACAGCGCAACACTTCAGCCGCTGTGAAAACCATCTATTATTATTTGACAAGTAAAATATACGAAACACCTTTATTTTGTTGAAAGTATCAGAAAAAGTGTGACTGTGTTGAGCTTTTGGTGTGATGTCCTCAGTGTGGGACTCTCTGAAACAGAACTCTACTTCCTGTCATTTTCAACACATTTTTCTTCTCAGTTGGGGTAAAACTATCATAAAAAATCTCTAAAACCAGTACTTGAGGCTTAACACTCACCAGAGGACATTTTGTGCATTTTAGTAGTAACATAAACCTGAAATAAAAAGTACTGAACTCACTGGACTTTTGTAAACGCCGTCGTGGACTTCTCCAAAGAATCCCTCACCGAGAATTCGACCCACAACCACGTCGTCTCTGGAAATGGAGCCCTTTTTCTCTGAAACAATAAAGACTCTATTCAAATACAGCAGTGACTGATATATTAAACTACTGTGTGAAACGTACCGTCCAAAGTACCGTCCGGGATCTCTGCATAGATGTCTGAACCTACAGGAAGTTCAGGGAGGATTTCAAAATAAAAGCACTGGACCCCATGATATTAAAGAAGGAAAATGACTCACCGTAGCTGCTGTTATTGTGCGTGAGTGCGGCAGAACTACAGAAAACAGATTGGAGTTGAACTTCATTAGAGAATTAAAAATAAAATATTTAAAGTGCATCTGGCCATGTTTTTCTTCATTTTTATCAGGTGTTCTTCATGTTTATCATGGTATTAAATCAGTTTAGTGGCAATTTGAGGAAAAATATTGAAAAGAAAAGAACAAAAACACAGGAAGTAGCTCTGAGTTAAAAACAGAATCCCTCTGCTTATGTCATCAACAGGAAAAGTCCATCCAAACAGAGTTTAGGCACAAGGAAGAACTTCTTAAACACTTTAAACCTAATAATAAATGAAATAAAACTGTGCTCTGTATGAGTCTGATCATGACTATTGAGTCATTATACTAAAATGTTACCTAATTTCATCTACTTTTTTATCATTTATTTATTTATTTATTTTGCACAGAAAACACCAAACTCAGAGAGAAAAGATGCTCAACAACAATTCATCCTTAGCAGTGTCACCTTAAAATAACCACGATCCAATTCATCGTCAAAACAATCCAAATTCATTCATCCTAATTTCCAGAAATACACGATTTCAAATTCATCATTATCTTCTAAAACATTCACCGCTGTCAAAATCCTCTAAAAAGCACATTGACCAAATTCATCCGTGTTCTTATTGTCTAAAACACAATTCAGAAATGACACGACCGTCAAACACCAAAACTGTTCTGTAAAGTGTTAGAGGTTCACAATCGCACTTCCTGGATGGACGCAGAAGCAGATGTGAACATTCTATAACCATAATTCAAAATAAGTGACAAAACGCAGATATAAGCTGAACCTGCCACGTTACAGATTGTACTGAAGTGGATACTCACGGTTTGGGGATCTCAGGCAGTTTCAGCTTCATGTCTCTGGCTACAGTAAAACAAAGAAGAGTCACTTTGTATCATTACTGTGTTTGTTCAGTATTCGTCACATGTCGTAGTATTTTAAACCCATTTTAAGGCCAGTAAACGGGTGCGTACATCTCGGGCGAGTGATGAGCGACCTGTCGGCCCCCTGGAGGCGACAGTGTCCATCGATCAGATCGGCCATGTTTTCAGCCACAGACACAGATGAAGTCCTCACCGTGAGGGGCTGGAGGAGACAAGGACCAGAGAGATCAACAAATACTATTAATACTATGACGACTACTAATACTGCTACTGTTACTACTAATACTATGACGACTACTAATACTGCTACTGTTACTACTAATACTATGACGACTACTAATACTGCTACTGTTACTACTAATACTATGACGACTACTAATACTGCTACTGTTACTACTAATACTATGACGACTACTAATACTGCTACTGTTACTACTAATACTATGACGACTACTAATACTGCTACTGTTACTACTAATACTATGACGACTACTAATACTGCTACTGTTACTACTAATACTATGACGACTACTAATACTGCTACTGTTACTACTAATACTATGACAACTACTAATACTGCTACTGTTACTACTAATACTATGAAGACTACTAATACTGCTACTGTTACTACTAATACTATGACGACTACTAATACTGCTACTGTTACTACTAATACTATGACGACTACTAATACTGCTACTGTTACTACTAATACTATGAAGACTACTAATACTGCTACTGTTACTACTAATACTATGAAGACTACTAATACTGCTACTGTTACTACTAATACTATGAAGACTACTAATACTGCTACTGTTACTACTAATACTATGACGACTACTAATACTGCTACTGTTACTACTAATACTATGACGACTACTAATACTGCTACTGTTACTACTAATACTATGACGACTACTAATACTGCTACTGTTACTACTAATACTATGACGACTACTAATACTGCTACTGTTACTACTAATACTATGACGACTACTAATACTGCTACTGTTACTACTAATACTATGACGACTACTACTGTTACTACAGATAACACCAATACTACTAGTAGTTCAGTCCTAGTTTAGTCCTGGTTCAGTCTTGGTTCAGTCTTGGTTCAGTCCTGGTTCAGTCTCGGTTCAGTCTCGGTTCAGTCTTGGTTCAGTCCTGGTTCAGTCTCGGTTCAGTCTCGGTTCAGTCCTGGTTCAGTCTCGGTTCAGTCTTGGTTCAGTCTTGGTTCAGTCCTGGTTCAGTCTCGGTTCAGTCTCGGTTCAGTCTTGGTTCAGTCCTGGTTCGGTCCTGGTCCGGTCCTGGTTCGGTCCTGGTCCGGTCCTGGTCCGGTCCTGGTCCGGTCCTGGTTCAGTCCTGGTTCAGTCCTGGTCCGGTCCTGGTCCGGTCCTGGTCCGGTCTCACCTGTGCAGCTCCTTCGATGTGCACGGTGAGTAAAGCTCGTCCATCCTTCTCAGAGGAACAGGAAATGCTGCGGATTTCACTGAAGCTGGTCAAACACACCGGCTGCAACACAAACACACACACACACAGAGATGCACACACACAGAGATGCACACACACACACACACAGAGATGCACACACACAGAGATGCACACACAGAGACACACACACACACAGAGATGCACACACACAGAGATGCACACACAGAGACACACACACACACAGAGATGCACACACAGAGATGCACACACAGAGACACACACACACACACACACACACAGACACACACTCTTTAAATATGGTAAAAATCTAGTCAGCAAGTGCTCCACTGTGTTTTTAAACTCCACACACCTTCACTACAATCATTTGGATCATTTCAGCCCTGGAATTGCCTCTAATCTCTCCTGAATTAAAGGTAAAAGGAGCTCACTTAAACTACAGCTTCAGGTCTAAACCAGGGACTAAACCAGGTCTAATATAGGTCTAAACCAGGGACTAAACCAGGTCTAATACAGGTTTAAACTGGGACTAAAACAGGTCTAAACCAAGACTAAACCTGTACTTTTAAACTCACATTAACCTTTTTTCACTCACATCTCGAGTAAACGTAAAAGGAGCTGCTCACTTGGAAACTACCACTTCATGACATCACAAGGTGGACCAGACCGTTTGGAGATGTAGACAAACATGTGTGAATGTTTTTGAGGACGGAGCATTAGAATGTGGTTTTACGCTCACAGGAGTCAGTTTGCATGATTCAGGTGAGTTCAAATAAAAATTACCTGGGAGTTTTCTGTCTGCTGACTGATCCCGTCTGAGCCAATCATCAGGTCGATGGTCAGACTCCAGCCGTGCTACAGACACAAAAACATAACATCAAATAAATGATCCAACTGGGACTTTTCTGACAAACATTACGGTTACAGTTACACCTAGATTTGAGATTTATGTGTTAATATGATAAAAGATTCTGACCTGAGAAATAAAAGGACACAGTTAGCAGGAGGGTTAGAGGTTTAGTTTGAGGAGGAAGTGATGGTCCTTTGTGATTTGTGTCCATTCAAAGTGTAAATGTAAAATGTTCTACAGTTAGTTTAAAGTGAAATTAGCTGGAGAGGATGCCGCTGGTGCGAGGTTTATCACTTTCACCACGTTTAAGGGCGTCAGGGTGTGGCCATCCTGTCTCTGGTGTTAAATGTGCAACTCGTGAAAACATCTGTGTGTGATTCTGTGTGAGGACGGCAGCTCTGCCCCGAAACAAGAGCAAAGCACACAGACAGTGACAGGAAGGAGACAGAGGACAGTGTGTGACAGGTGTGTGACAGGTGTGTGACAGGTGTGTGACAGGTGTGTGACAGGAAGGAGACAGAGGACAGTGTGTGACAGGTGTGTGACAGGTGTGTGATGGGTGTGTGACAGGTGTGTGATGGGTGTGTGATGGGTGTGTGACAGGTGTGTGACAGGTGTGTGACAGGTGTGTGATGGGTGTGTGACAGGTGTGTGATGGGTGTGTGACAGGTGTGTGACAGGGTGTGTGATGGATGTGTGACAGGTGTCTGACCGCGAGCTGGCAGGCGAAGCGTTCCTGGGTGAAGTCGTAGCATTGGGCCAGAGTGCAGAAGAACTTCCTCATGCACTGGTCCTGCCCCAGAGTCGAGTATCCCTGAAACGTCTGAAGCACCAGTCTGCGCAGCTGCTTCAGCTGAAACACACACCAGGAACCAGGACTGAACCAGGACTGAACCAGGACTGAACCAGGACTGGACCAGGACTGAACCAGGACTGAACCAGGACTGAACCAGGACTGAACCAGGACTGAACCAGGACTGGACCAGGACTGAACCAGGACTGAACCAGGACTGAACCAGGACTGGACCAGGACTGGACCAGGACTGAACCAGGACTGGACCAGGACTGGACCAGGATTTTGTACCTTCATGCTGTTGATAAGTTCTGTGGGGAAGAACAGGTCCAGACCCACTTCTTTCCTGAAAATCAAATTAAAAAGGTAATATTTATTTAAAATATTAAAGCTACGCACATGCTCATTTAGAACAGATACAGATCAAATATTCTGTGAAAATGTCCCAAAAACAGTTGTTGTGATCTGCTTAAATCAAGTAAAAACTAAAACAGGACAGAACCAAGACTAAACCAAGTCTATACCCAAACTAAATCAGAACTACACCAGGACTAAAGCAGGACTAAAGCAGGACTAAAGCAGGACTGAAGCAGGACTGAAGCATCCCAAAACCAAACTTTATGGGAATAAAACCTAAAACATGTTGGACACCCAACATCTGTCCTGGGACTACAGATGAAAAATAGCCGTCTGGCTAATTCTGGCATATTCACATGCAAATGTTGATTAATGTGCACTGTCCCATAAATAAATAAATAAATAAATAAATAAAAGATATTTGTCTAATCTGTTTTTGTTTCTGACTCAAAACTAAATGGGTTGTTTCCTGTTTTGTGTGTTTGAAATGACTGACAATGGCCCGGATGTCTGCGCAGAGAACAGAAGAGAAACCCGACCACAAGCTGACCACAGAGAGGAGAAAACCCCAAAAAACCCGATCAGATTTACAGGAGATCAGACATCAGACTAACGGTCGTTTAGAGACACTCACTCCAAAAGCTCAAAGTTGGATTTTTTCTCCAGACCGTTGGGATTCATGTCTTTGTAAAATCTCCTGCAAAAACAGTGCACACGGTAAATATACACATACACATGGTCAGTATTGATCCTGTGACGTCACGCTGGGGGGTTCTGTATGAGTGTGGAGTGATGCTTCCTGCAGTTTCCATGGTGACACATTCATAAATCCGGCCTAAACTTGGTCTTAAAGGGATAGTTTGTGCTTTTAGACATGAATCTGTACGTCTCCGTCAGCAGAGTCGCACCAACACTGACTGACCTCCCGACAGCGTCTGAGCCCAGTTCTTCTGGTTTTGGTGCTGATG
>CM060675.1:2430025-2520025 GCA_030686955.1 Odontamblyopus rebecca
TGTTTTTTATTCATGCACCTTCAATTACACAGAACACAATGCACGAACTCTCCCTGAGCCACTGGACAGAACCACCTTCAGAACAGACAAGGAGGAAGCCGGAAATCTCACTCACGTTATACGATTTAATTCTGTCAGAATTTCAGGTGGACGACTCGAACTCTACGATTCACTGTTTTAAAGAAATCTAAAAACTTCTGCTCCACAAATGTTATTATGTGTTATTATTTGTTTGATGAAAGAAAAAGACGAGAAAACCCCGAGGGGGGTTTATATAACACACTTTACATACAACACACTTTACATACAACACACTTTACATATAACACACTTTACATATATAGGCTGTATATGTGGGCTCAGCCCCTGTGGGCTCACCACCTGCAGAGGGGTTCATAGGGGGTCAGGTGCTATGAGGATTGCACCCAGATGGAATAACCGGGAGAAGATGGATGGATATGTTTTTGGGGTCAGCTCCACAAACTTTTAATAATATTAAATATGAATATTGTGAAGTACTATTGTGTGTGGTGTGAACTGAGAAGATGGATGGATTAATATTGTGGTTTATAGGTGTTAAATTGTTAAATCTTTCCTCTGTGGAGATATTATTGCTTTAGCTGAAATGTTGTACAGTATGAACATCAGCAACGATCCTCACAGAGACCAAACCAGACAAAGTTCCAGGTCAGATCTGTGGAGAGGTGACCCCCCTCACAGTCAGAACCGTTTATCGAGGAAGTTTTGAGCTCTAAAACCACCTGTAAGTGAATAGATGTAAAGTAGAGCTGTTTCATGTCACAGAGAAGAAAAGCATTTGACGAACTGTCCACTGAAAAGTTACACAGCGCAATGATCACGTTTCAGGCCTGAGTAACGGCACCACTTTCTGAAGCGATTTGTGTTCCAGTTTTTGTTTCTTATGAATAGGCGAAGCACTTACACAGATGTAGATTTAGACTCTGAGTAGAGTGTAGTCCTGGATTAGACCTGGTTTAGTTCTCTTTTATTTCTTTTCTCAAACTCACACTTGCTTCCAAAGACAATCTGGTTTAGTTTGGTCTGGTTTACAATGGGGTCTCTTCCTGAGTTACAAAAACTGCAATTCAATTTGATTCTTTTTATGGAATTCACGTAGAATCCGGTATTACACAAATGCTTTTCTCCTTATTTGTTAAAAATGTCCAACCATGGAAAACAAAATGATACCTGGCTATTATATTACACAAGCATAACAGGGCTACTTTAATACACATATGGCCTTTTATTTGGACCTTATTCTGAAATCATTGTAATCTTTCCAAGGTTTTCTCAGTTTAACTTCAGATGTATTCCGCTGGCGTTCAAAGTTTCTGAAGAATTGTAAACCTGAATGCATGTACTCACCCGCTTCACACAAGCTCCAATGCAAAAGTTACAAAACCATAAATCTATTCCTTATTGCTTAAAAATTAAACTGTTAAATAAATGAAAATAAACCTTTGTGAACGATCGTCGCTAAACATATGTGCAGTTCCAGATCACACATCAGCGGCCAAAAGAGGAAACAGTGCACTCAAAATGTAAAAAAGGAAGTCCTACCAACTGTAAAGACCTGACACCCCCGTCTTTACCGAAATGGAACAGTCTTACGCAGAAGTGGCCACGATGGTGTCAGTGGCACGGCCCACACTTCCTCTAGAAAGAACAAAAACAAAAACTGTGATACCTGCATCAAGTCATGCTGAAGTAAAGAAGTAAAAGTCCAGTTGTCAAAAGTATTGAGCCACAGAGTGCATAAAGACGTGGACTGACGCAGTGTGTTTATTGTCTAAAGAAAGTCTATTCCTTGGTATCAAAATCAAGTTTGAAGTTACAGTATCATGACAGCACTAAATATAGTACCGGCAGTATTAGTATTAGTATTAGTAGAGTCACCAGTATCGTTTGAGAATTCAGTCTAAATATGTGGAGTTTGTATGTTCAACATGTGTGAACAAAACAAAACACAACTAAATAAACCCATTGGCTCTGGATTTAGTCATCTCTGTTTTTATTAAATGAGTCCGTGTTAAATCTGGCCTCCACCCGCACTGAGATTAGACAGTGTTTGGACTCAAAGGGACAGTTTGATTCATCAGCAGTGTCGTGTAACAGCACTGACTTACCTCCCGACAGCGTCTGAGACGAGTTCTACCCCGGTTTCGGTGCTGACGAAAGTGTCCGACAAGTTGGCTGGAGTCATGAAAATAAAGCATTTTTATTCTCAAAACATGTGTTCAAAAGAGTGAAACATTTGCGTCACAAAACGTGAAGAGGAAAAAGTCAGAGCTCATAATCGCTTGGTACTATTTTCTCTCCGCTCATATCACCCGCTCAGCGGACGGTGCCGGGAGGTAAGTCAGTGTCGCGGGGACGTACAGATTCATGTTAAAAATCCTGAACTATCCCTTTAAATGGAAATAACACCAATTACAACAATGCTCGGCAAAGGAGAAATTCCACTTGCCAACTGGACAGAAGTTTATTTTGGTCGAATACGTTTGGCAGTTCCTCCAAGCTGCTTCTTCAGTCGTGGTCAGACGCTGGTGGACACGGCCTTAAATGTGCCTGTAGGACTATGACCCCACACCAGGGCAGTTCAACAGACTGAGCTAACAAACAAACTGTAAATGAATGTGTGTGTTTCAGTGTAGTTAGCTCCACCTTCAGGCAGATATAAGGCTGTGTCCACCGGCGTCTGACCATAAATGAAGAAAAACATGTTTGGTAATAATAAAATTGTGTAATTAAGGAAAACTGTTCTGCAGTCGGCTCTAATGTGAGTCTGTATAGTCAGTATAGTATATAGCATAGTTTTCTTTGTGTTTTGGTGATTTTTAAGCAGCTTTTCTGTATTTTACCTAAACAAATGACAATATACGCCTCTCTTTGCTGTTCAGATTGGTCAAAAATAGGGACACCCGGGACATTTCTTGTATAAAACTGGGACAAATTGATGGCTTTGGATAAATTCATAATTCATTTTCATAGATCCACGGTCCTTCCGCTCCTCTGCTCCTCAGACCTGGTTTAGTTCTGGTGGGACTTCATAATAACAGCTAAAAACAAAAACACCAAACACGTAACGTACTGTTTAAGTGACATGAGGGTGGATTCTTCATTCTGACTGTGAAACGCCACAGATCTGTACGAAATAAAAATAAAATATTTCAGAGTTTGGTTGATCCCGGACCTGAGCGGCACGAGCTTCAGCTAACGGTAACGGAAATAACGTTAGCCTTGTTAGTGTCGTTAAAATGTCCAAATTAAAGCTTAAAACCACCAAAAAACTCATTTTACACGCTTAGAAAAAACAGAGTGTTGGTGAAGTGTTAAATCTATAGTTATCATTAGATTACCGTAAAATAATGAAATAAAAACGACTTTTAATTTCGCTATCGTATCTTACCTCCCGCTTCTTCACCTGCGGGCGTCGTGCGTCAGATTGTTGATCAAAAATAAATAAATAATAAAGTTTTAAAAAAAAAAATTAAAAAAAAAAAATCATAAAGTCACACTTTCACATTTTTATTTTAAAGTTTAATTTAATTTTAAAATTTCTGGAGGCGGCACGTCACCCTCTGCATGATGCTATGGAAACAGAACTCATTGGAGATGCGTTTTATGCCATACTGCGGAACATTTTAACCAAGACAACATTTCCAAGTTGGAAGAGGAGGAGGAGGCCGTCGTTCACATAAAAAGTACTGCTCAAGTAACTTAAAGGTCCTGTATTGTGCAAATTTGACTCTTGTGAGCTGTAAGTCATGTTCTAATGTTGTTTCCTCCCCAAAAACAGACCTGGAGTTGTTTTGTTTGATTCACACGTGTTTAACACACAAACGAGGAACATTAGAACAGAGATGAGAAAATAGTGAAATTTGGACCCTTTAAAGAATCACTGGGACGTAACATCTGATTTAAAACGTGATGTGAATGTAATGTGAAAGATAAAACATGAAATAATGCACAAAATCTGAAAACTTAGAAAGGACAGACACAAAAACGAGACAAACTAATCATTTCATATTGTCACAAGAAGCACAACTTTTACACAAGTCCAAGGAATAAAAGTAGGCTGCTAGAAGTGGCCACCTCTGAAAATCATTCATAATAGTTCAAAAACCATTCACCAAGTTAAAATGCCGTTTTATTGCGTCCGTGTTGTGTGTTAAAATGACATTGCTTTAAGATCTCTTGTAAATAAAAGCGTTTATTCAAAGTGCTTACACGGCCTTTACAACACAACTGAGTCAAAGTCACGTTTAATATTTTACAACCTTCTCGATCGTATTTACAAAGAAATGTACAAAAACGACAGAATCCTCCAGAGCTCAGTGAAGCACGTAGGTTCTGTCCCAGTCCAGAGCAGTGAGGAGCAGTGAGGAGAATTTCAGAAACCCAAACTGGAGACGTTTTATTGCACTCGGAATTTGTAGAAGTCGCAGAGTCCTCGCGTGAAGTTCCACCCGAGAGACACAGAGAGGACGTACACCAGGACGAGGAGAGCAAACGGGTACAGAAGAATCACCGTGTTCCTCAAGAAAGGCAGCACTGCGGCAGAGAGAAGGGGCAGATCTTTAGGACAAATTTAGTGGTCATACCGGCTCGTCAAAGCCTGAACCCGTCAGATCTCAGAAGCTCAGCAGGGCCTGGTTAGTACTTGGATGGGAGACACTGGGAATTCCAGGTGCCACAGTGGGGCGCCAGTCACTAAAAACTGTCGTCGTGTCCTTAGGCAAGACACTTCACCCACATTGCCTAGTATGAAAGTGGTGTGTGTGTGAGTGTTGGTGGTGGTCAGAGGGGCCGATGGTGCAGATTGGAGCCTCGCTTCCGTCAGTCTGCCCCAGGGCAGCTGTGGCTACAATAGTAGTTTACACCACCGGGTCTGGAGTGAATGAATAATGCTGTAAAGTGTCTTTGAGTGTCCAGAAAAGCGCTGTATAAAACTGATGCATTATTATTATTATTATTAAATGTGTAAAGTACATTTGACAGGTCAGATGATGCACCTTTGACTTCACCTTAACATTTTTTGAAACAACTTTTTTTCCATTTTCTTTCATAATTACACTTTCTGGTTGGACACAGGCAGCAGTGAAATGGACGGCTGTAAGTGCCACGCAGTTTGTAGAACATCTGATTAATGTTTTTCTGTGGTAAACGTGTATGTAAATGTCGGGCGTATTCTCCATAAATCTGCCCCATCACCAAATCTTCAACCAACAAGGTCCACAAAGGAGAAACATTCTTCATGAAGAATTTACCCACAACGACCGAGGGAAGAAAGACGAAAACTTCAAGGAGAACGACGAGCATCAGTGAAACGACTGAGCAACACTAACGTTCTGGTCCTGGAAACGTGTCACATTCAAACTGCACAAATCTGTCTGAGCGCAGATCCACATCAGGAAATGTTTTATTTGAATTGTAGAATGAGTCTGAGTGAACAAGTTCCTTCTGTTTTCTTCAGGACCATAACATTAGTGTTGCTCAGTCGTTCATTGATGCTCGTTGTTGTTTCCTTTAAGATTTCGTGTTTCTTCCCTTGATCATTGTGGATAAATTCTTCATGAAGAATGTTAATTAGGGATGTAACAATAACTGAAATATGGTGATACGGTATCGTCAAAGGTCTCACAATAATCTGGTGGAGCATCACAATATATCAAATCCCAAGTCTCTTTGCTTAAATGAAAAGTTCTGATGCAAAAATAGCTAAAAAAAAAAAAGCAGAGGGAACTACATAGACCATGATCCTTTGCTCCGTTGCAGTGCAGACGACATGAAGAAATAACTGTTCTAAGCACTTTTACATCTTCATTCTTTGGGTTAAGTCTTGTGAAGCATTTTTAGAGGAAAAAGGAGCAGATTCCACAAAATATTGCAATAAATCTGGTACAGTGAGATGTTTATGGCAAAAATCTGGTCCAGAGAGATTTGGATACCGTTCCATCCCTAATGTTTCTCCTTTGTGGACCTTAGTGGTTGAAGATTTGGTGATGGGGCAGATTTATGAAGCTGGTGGAACATACGACATTTACACAAAAAAACATTAACCAGACGTTCCATAAACCTACAGCGGGAAGTAAACATGAGACAAACATGAAAATCTGATGCAGTGTTAATAATGTGACAAAGGTCTCACCATTGTAGCCTAAAAAGGTGATGTAAAGATAATATCCGATGGCTATGAGCCACAGCGTGTTCCCCGTGAAGTATCCCACGAACCAATCCGAGTTTATCACCACGAGATCTGCAAAAACACACAACGTCAGGGCTCAGTGTGAGGAGGGAGGGGCCTGTGGAAGTCTGAGGAACATTCACTGTTTTTAAAAACACACAACGTCAGGGCTCAGTGTGAGGAGGGAGGGGCCTGTGGAAGTCTGAGGAACATTCACTGTTTTTAAAAACACACAACGTCAGGGCTCAGTGTGAGGAGGGAGGGGCCTGTGGAAGTCTGAGGGACATTCACTGTTTTTAAAAACACACAACGTCAGGGCTCAGTGTGAGGAGGGAGGGGCCTGTGGAAGTCTGAGGGACATTCACTGTTTTTAAAAACACACAACGTCAGGGCTCAGTGTGAGGAGGGAGGGGCCTGTGGAAGTCTGAGGAACATTCACTGTTTTTAAAAACACACAACGTCAGGGCTCAGTGTGAGGAGGGAGGGGCCTGTGGAAGTCTGAGGAACATTCACTGTTTTTAAAAACACACAACGTCAGGGCTCAGTGTGAGGAGGGAGGGGCCTGTGGAAGTCTGAGGAACATTCACTGTTTTTAAAAACACACAACGTCAGGGCTCAGTGTGAGGAGGGAGGGGCCTGTGGAAGTCTGAGGGACATTCACTGTTTTTAAAAACACACAACGTCAGGGCTCAGTGTGAGGAGGGAGGGGCCTGTGGAAGTCTGAGGGACATTCACTGTTTTTAAAGAAACTTCCAAACGTCTCATCCACAAATGATTCTCCTTCTCGTTATTTGTTTGGGATCACACCTTCACTAGGGTCATTTCAGGACTGGAGTCACCGATCTCGACTGAACTAAAGGGAAAAGGAGCTGTTCACTCAAAAACTACCACTTGATGACATCACAGGGTGGAACAGAGCGTTTGGAGCTTTGGAGATGTAGACAGATGAATAATAAAGAGTTACTTAAACATGTGTGAATGAAACAAACACAGTTCCAGCTCTGTTTGTGAGGACGAAATAACATTAGAACGTGACTTAAAGCTCACGAGAGTCAGTTTAGTGTAAAAGTGTACTGTAAAATAGTGTAAAAATAGTGTGTAAAATCGAGAAGTGTCGTGTAAAATAGTGTAAAAGAGTCCGTTTATTGTAAAATCGGAGCTTTAGACCCTAAACGTAAACACGGAGCTGCTCACGGTTGATGAAGAGGAGCTGTAGAAAATGGAGGATGACTAAAAGTGGGTAGAAGGCGTTCAGGTGCACGTCGAAAGCGTAGCCCCACTCCACGTCAAAGTCCCGGCTCGGCTGCTTCAGCAGGTACTTATTTGTGACGAACCTGGAGACAGAAACACGACCAGGGGTTAAACGGGAAAGTGCTTCTGTTTAAAGCTGCACTGTGTCACTTTTCTGATGCTGGGGCCGTTAACTGAATAAATGTAAAGTAGAGCTGTTTAAAGTCACACTGTGGAATATTCCAGGCAGAGCAGTGACGTATCCATAGAAACAAGCAGGTGACGGACCTCGAATCAGCAGTATCAGTAGTAGTAGTAATAATAGTAGTATCAGTACTCGTAGTACTCACCACATGAGTGTGGATATGAGGAGTCCGACTCCAATACAGTCGACAAACACGACCCACAGCAGCAACTTCAGAGTCTCCACAAAACCCATGTCCAGAACCAGCCCGAAGCCCACGGTGGACACTACAGAGACACAAGAGGACACTGAGGACACTACAGAGACACAAGAGGACACTGAGGACACTGAGGACACTACAGAGACACAAGAGGACACTGAGGACACTACAGAGACACAAGAGGACACTGAGGACACTGAGGACACTACAGAGACACAAGAGGACACTGAGGACACTACAGAGACACAAGAGGACACTGAGGACACTGAGGACACTACAGAGACACAAGAGGACACTGAGGACACTACAGAGACACAAGAGGACACTGAGGACACTACAGAGACACAAGAGGACACTGAGGACACTACAGAGACACAAGAGGACACTGAGGACACTACAGAGACACAAGAGGACACTGAGGACACTACAGAGACACAAGAGGACACTGAGGACACTACAGAGACACAAGGACACTACAGAGACACAAGAGGACACTGAGGACACTACAGAGACACAAGAGGACACTGAGGACACTACAGAGACACAAGAGGACAGTGAGGACACTACAGAGACACAAGAGGACACTGAGGACACTACAGAAACACAAGAGGACACTGAGGACACTACAGAGACACAAGAGGACACTGAGGACACTACAGAGACACAAGAGGACACTGAGGACACTACAGAGACACAAGAGGACACTGAGGACACTACAGAGACACAAGAGGACACTGAGGACACTACAGAGACACAAGAGGACACTGAGGACACTACAGAGACACAAGAGGACACTGAGGACACTACAGAGACACAAGAGGACACTGAGGACATTAAACAGGACCATCTTGTATTTTTTCGTGAGTTTTCAGACAATCTTTTGCTAATGTGTGCCTATTGTTGCCATGGTAAACACCGTAAACATACACGTAGCACCCCCCAGTGTGATATGTCTGTCAGTGAGGCTCTTTAAATGTGCTGTTTTATCAGGATCACGGTGTGAGCACAGAGCGTATATATGAGGGTCATACATACGGTCTATGGCTGTGAGTTTGGGCCCTCACCACAGAGCCACACGCTGAGCAGCACGAGGAAGGCGGGGTCGTCGCGCGCCCACTGGTCTTTGGTCTGTTTCCGGTAGTGGAAGTTTCTGTAGACCCTCTGAGGAGACGTGAACAGGTAGAACATCTGCCACAGGGCGAACTCGAAGTCCATCTGTCTGAAGTGAAGCAGCCTCCTCAGGTACTTGTAGCGTTTGGCCCCGGCCGTGTGCCTCGCCGCATCACGAGAGTCCAGAGAGTAGTTAGAGCCGGACGAGGACAGGGGCAGCATGGTGCTACGGGAGAGGAGCACAGGAGGTTACGACAGGAGTTTACAACAGGAGTTTATTTGTTTCTTAACTCTTATTTATCATTTAAAGTAACTATTTAACAACTTAGAAAAATATAACAAGCTGTTTTGGGCCAATATTGTTCGGTAAATCATCTTTATAGACCAACTGAAGATAGTGACTGAACAGAGATCTTGGAACCAATATCCAATCAATCTAAATGTCCAATATCAGCACAGATTTTTATTTATTTGATATTTTACCAGGTAAGTCAATTGAGAACAGCTTCTCATTTACAATGACGCCCGGGGACCTGTAGCATGTTTGGGGTTGATGGGGGAACCTTCCCACCGGTAGGAGGCCCCGGGGAAGACCCAGGACACGCTGGAGGGACTATGTCCCTCGGCTGGCCTGGGAACGCCTCGGGGTCCGTCCGGAGGAGCTGGAGGAAGTGGCTGGGGAGGAGGAAGCTTGGGAGCCCCTGCTTAGACTGCTGCCCCCATGACCCGGCCCTGGATAAGCGGAAGAAGATGGATGGATGGATGGGGGAACCCGGAGCCCAGAGGAAACCCATCCATACACAAACTCCACACAGAAAGGCCTGGGTGACCCGAGGATCGAACCCAGAAACTTCTTGCTGTGTCAAAACTGGGACTCAGCTGGGATTAATTTCAAAACTAATCCTGAACTAGACCAGAACTAAACCAGGACTAGAATAGGACCAAACCAAGTCTGAATCTAGACTTAACTGGGCTCAAAGCAGGACAAGTATGAAGCAGCCTTGGTTTGGTTCTGATCTAGTCCAAACCCAAGTCCAGGTTGAAGTCCGGCTGTAGTTCCAGTCTAGTCCTAATGTTTAATCATAAGCTCTTTCTCCTCTCTGCTGTCGGCTCATATAAACTCATCATTTAAACAACACTGACCGCTTAAAACTACAGCCCTCATGTGAACACATCATTTTTTGACTGTTCGACTGAAGACGCTGCTTGAACGACAAATTCACACAAAAAAATCTGTAAATACACAACAGTCTCATAAAGGACTCGGAGCAATAACTTCAAATGAAAAACACTGAACACACCTCCCTTTAGCTGTCATTGGTCTTAGACAGATATGACCAGAGAGAAATCAGAGGAAATACAAAACAGTCCAGAGCATTTCTTGAATTATTACATATGTATATAACATGTTTTAAAACTACGAGCTCAACAACCAGACCCAACATCTTGATTTTAGTCATTTTCTACTGCATTGCAAAGCCAGTTTAGTAGTTTTAAGGGTAAACATATATCAAAATTTTAAAAAGACGAATTTAAGATAATTTAAGAGGGTTTTGTTTAGTAAATCCGGACTTTTCTGGGTGTTATGTTGAGTAGCAGCCACTGTAGCCTGAAGCTAACACCAAAACAGAGCCACGAACTCGACTTTATTCACCACTTTTACCACTTGTGCGGCTAAACTCTATAAATCAGGAGTCAGAAATGATGTCCCGGTTTGACACTGACCTGATTTAGCAGCACTTTTCGAGAGAAAACCGCCACTTCACGTTCTTTCTGGAGATGTTCGCCGCGAGCTTCCGGGAGTGTCACAGAAACGTACACGTACCGACTTCCGGTATCTGCGGTGGCATCATGGGAAATGTAGTTCAAGAGCCTATATGACGAAAATTTGACTTTTGGATGTAAATTTTATTCATTTCAATTTAATATACTTTTATCACTGAAAATAAATTCTTGTGAGTTTTAATCCATGTTCTAAGGCTGTTCCCTCCTCAAAAACAGACCTGGAGTTGTGTTTTGTTTCATTCACACGTGTTTTGAGTAACTCTTTACTATTAGTCTGTCTACATCTCCAAAGGTCGAAACGCTCTGTTCCACCTTGTGATGTCACAAAGTGGTAGTTTTCATCAAGTGAACAGCTTCTTTTACCTTTAGTTCAGTAGAGCTGGACAAATCTAGGGCAGTACTGTTGAATGTTATTATAAATGATATTATGTATGAGAATTTTCAGTTTGAGAAAAGAACTCGGCCTAAATCTGCCTACGTATTTGCGTGTTAAACATGTGAATGAAACAAAACACAACTCCTGGTCTGTTTGTGATGAGGAAACATTAGAACAGAACAGAGAATAGTGTGAAAAGCCTTTAAACTTTGATTTTGTATTAAAGAATCACAACAGACGGGTGTAAAGACACAACATTTTATTCATATTTATAATCGTCTATTCAACAGAGCAGCTCCCGGCAGTAAATATATGCAACATTTAAATTATACACACCAGGAACACGGGATCATGGAGGAGCGTGAGCAGTACTGTGGGACTGTTACTGCGTGGTGTGCGAATATCTGCGCAGTAAAAGTACATGAAGCGCGTTTTCTAAAACCCGTCTCTAACAAACGGACGGTTCTTCCACGGCGGCCGCTCCTTCCGTCACGGCTTTCACGCATTTGGCCATGGTCTGAGAAGCACGAGAGATCGAGTCTGGAGGAAGAAACACAAAGAGTCAATATGGACCGTTCGGACATCAAAAGCTGCACTGTGGAACTTTTTGCCCTGCTCGTTTCTATGGATACGTCATTGCTCCACAGACATTAAACAGCTCAACTTTACGTTTATTCAATTCCAGATGGTTTTAGAGCTCAGAAATATTGGTCTGGTTTGGTCTCCATGAAGATAGAAGGTTTAAGGCTTTATTTGCATTTAATTAGAACACACAGTTTAATTTAATTCCTTTATTTAGACTTGTATTTTCTGATTTAAGTGCACATGTTTTGGCTAATATAAGTCTGAATTATTGACTTAAACTTAAAGGCCAACAGGGGGAGCTCTAGTTTGTTACTGCGTTTGTCTAGTTTGTTTGTTTTCACTGTTATTATTTACTGTATTATAATTATTTGCCGTCTTGTTGCTCTGATGACGCGAGGTGTTTCTCTTATTTAACTGCTCCCTCTTGTGTTCAGCTTTAGTTTGTTCTGTTTAGTTGGTTTAACTTAAGGCTTTTTGCTCAATACTAATTTAAGCTTTTGCTAAATTAAACTTATTTTCATTATTATACCTTTGTCTTTGCCTTTCTGTTTGGTCCATTACAATCCCCAGATAAACGCCCTACTGTGGAATAGCTTTGGGCGGTATCCAAATTTTGATCCTGTTAAACCTTCTCAGCATTTTCCCGGGGGATACGGTATAATTATTTTGTATCTTGCACCTAAACCGTTCAGAAACAGAGTCGCAGCTTTATATTTGAAGATGAGGCACAAGTTCTGATCAAACCAAACTTCACCAGCGCTTCTCAGTCATTCCAGGGCCTGTGATATTTCCACTGCAGCATGTTGTGTCTGACAGACCCTCGGAGAAGTTCCCGTCTCCTCGGTGAAAGTCTGACTTCGCCCTCAGGAACTTCCTCCTCTTCAGCCTCGTCCCCTCGACTCTCGGCTTCAGTAAAACGTCTCCATCACAAACTTTTGGGCTCAGCGTCGCACACGATGCGTCAGTCAGGTTTTTTCTTCTTCCTCGCTGCGTGTGGATGGAAATCTCCGAGCGGAACCACGTTTGAAGAGGAGAGAGAGCGGAGGGAGGAAGTCCTGCTGTGGGTTTAGGTCCTGATGCAGATTGTTCTAATGACGGTGATGAAACTGACACCACTGATACTTTCTGATACCAAACCCTACAGTGGAATATTCCTTGATGACATAAGCAGAGGGATTCTGTTTTCTCCAACTTGAATCTACTTTCTGGATTTTGTGCTTTTTTCCCTCAACTTTTTTGCACATACTGAAGTCAGAATGAGTAAAACAAACTGGTTTGTGTCTCAGTCCTTGTGTGTTTTGCGTCGTACCCGTCATGTAGAAATCTTTCACTGTGACCTGAGGAGGGACCAGAGGCGCTGAGATCAGGTCCTGTTTCACCGTCTGTGAGAGGGGAAAAAAACAGATTAAATCATTGTCCGTTTTTGAGAGAAATCTCCACACGTCTGATCCACAAATGTTTCTCTCTTTCTCGTTCCACAAACTCGTCCTTTATGGCTGAAATAGCTCCTTTTCCTGAAGCGATTATGAGAAAATAATTTGTCTTTCATTTATTTCTCATGACAGAAGAGGCTGAACTTTGTGACAATTTTTGTTTCATGTGGATCAACACAAGAATGAAGGATCTGAACCGTAGACCAGGTTGATACAAGAAACCAGGACTAAACCAGACAGTGTGCGGACAGATGCAGGTGTAGACACAGGCAGGTGCAGGTGTAGACACAGGCAGGTGCAGGTGCAGGTGTAGACACAGGCAGGTGCAGGTGTAGACACAGGCAGGTGCAGGTGCAGGTGTAGACACAGGCAGGTGCAGGTGCAGGTGTAGACACAGGCAGGTGCAGGTGCATGTGCAGGTGTAGACACAGGCAGGTGCAGGTGCATGTGCAGGTGTAGACACAGGCAGGTGCAGGTGCATGTGCAGGTGTAGACACAGGCAGGTGTAGGTGCAGGTGTAGACACAGGCAGGTGCAGGTGCAGGTGTAGACACAGGCAGGTGCAGGTGCAGGTGTAGACACAGGCAGGTGCAGGTGTAGGTGTAGGTGTAGACACAGGCAGGTGCAGGTGTAGGTGTAGACACAGGCAGGTGCAGGTGTAGGTGCAGGTGTAGACACAGGCAGGTGCAGGTGTAGGTGCAGGTGTAGACACAGGCAGGTGCAGGTGCATGTGCAGGTGTAGACACAGGCAGGTGTAGGTGCAGGTGTAGACACAGGCAGGTGCAGGTGTAGACACAGGCAGGTGCAGGTGTAGGTGTAGGTGTAGACACAGGCAGGTGCAGGTGTAGGTGTAGGTGTAGGTGCAGGTGCAGTCTCACCTGTGCGAGCTCGTTGGCCTGTCTGAAGTAGTTTGCTTCTTCCACGTCGTCGTAGCGGACGAGGTTTGGAGACACTTCGGAGAGTCGGGTCCGGACCTCGTCCAGGGTGTCGTAGGGCAGAGGGACTCCGGCCAACTGCACAGGGACAAGAGAGCTGTGAGTGACGAGTGTGTGTGAGGAGTGTGTGTGTGAGGAGTGTGTGTGTGAGGAGTGTGTGTGACGAGTGTGAGTGACGAGTGTGTGTGAGGAGTGTGTGTGTGAGGAGTGTGTGTGTGAGGAGTGTGTGTGAGGAGTGTGTGTGAGGAGTGTGTGTGTGAGGAGTGTGTGTGAGGAGTGTGTGTGAGGAGTGTGTGTGAGGAGTGCGTGTGAGGAGTGTGTGTGAGGAGTGTGTGTGAGGAGTGTGTGTGAGGAGTGTGTGTGAGGAGTGCGTGTGAGGAGTGTGTGTGAGGAGTGTGTGTGAGGAGTGCGTGTGAGGAGTGTGTGTGAGGAGTGTGTGTGTGAGGAGTGTGTGTGTGAGGAGTGTGTGTGAGGAGTGTGTGTGAGGAGTGTGTGTGAGGAGTGTGTGTGAGGAGTGTGTGTGAGGAGTGCGTGTGAGGAGTGCGTGTGAGGAGTGCGTGTGAGGAGTGTGTGTGAGGAGTGCGTGTGAGGAGTGTGTGTGAGGAGTGTGTGTGAGGAGTGCGTGTGAGGAGTGTGTGTGAGGAGTGCGTGTGAGTGTGTGTGTGAGGAGTGCGTGTGAGGAGTGCGTGTGAGGAGTGTGTGTGAGGAGTGCGTGTGAGGAGTGCGTGTGAGGAGTGCGTGTGAGGAGTGTGTGTGAGGAGTGCGTGTGAGGAGTGCGTGTGAGGAGTGCGTGTGAGGAGTGTGTGTGAGGAGTGTGTGTGAGGAGTGTGTGTGAGGAGTGCGTGTGAGGAGTGCGTGTGAGGAGTGTGTGTGAGGAGTGTGTGTGAGGAGTGTGTGTGAGTGTGTGAGGAGTGTGTGTGAGGAGTGTGTGTGAGGAGTGTGTGTGAGGAGTGTGTGTGAGGAGTGTGTGTGAGGAGTGTGTGTGAGGAGTGTGTGAGGAGTGTGTGTGAGGAGTGTGTGTGAGGAGTGTGTGTGAGGAGTGCGTGTGAGGAGTGTGTGTGAGGAGTGTGTGTGAGGAGTGTGTGTGAGGAGTGCGTGTGAGGAGTGCGTGTGAGGAGTGCGTGTGAGGAGTGTGTGTGAGTGTGTGTGAGGAGTGTGTGTGAGGAGTGTGTGTGAGGAGTGTGTGTGAGGAGTGCGTGTGAGGAGTGTGTGTGAGGAGTGTGTGTGAGGAGTGTGTGTGAGTGTGTGAGGAGTGTGTGTGTGAGGAGTGTTTAGATGGAAATAATTCTGAATTGAGGTTTCAGCGTGTGGGGTGGGGAAAGGTTCTGATTGGACAGCGACGCAAACACATTTATGTCTTTGGGAAGAAAACACAGAAGAAGAAACGTTTACATGATCCAGGAAGAAATTCATTCAGCTTTAAAATCAGAATAAACCCACTGGATTAAGGATTAAGATCATTTTTAGGAATTAAGTGTTTATTTGGTCTTTTTTTTTTTTAAGCGGAATGCATTTTTATTTAGAATTTTAAAAATGTATTTGAAACTAAACCTCTCATGTAAATGTGGCGAATGTCAGTAAAATGGAGTCATTGACAGACTTTGCTTTTCCCTTTAAAGCGTGTTGAATATTTTGAATGATAATAATCTGGAGCGTGTGCACATGTTGTTGGTTCAGACCTCGGACACGGCTCTGATGATCCTCCAGTCCTCGCGGGCCATCCCCGGAGGAGTGACGGCCACCTTGGTGTGCTGGCTCCGGCCCTCCGTGTTCACGTACGTGGCGTTCTTCTCCGTGTACGCCGCTCCCGGGAGGATGATGTCGGCCATGGGAGCTCCCACGTCGCCGTGGTGACCTGGAAAACGGGCGAGGAAAACGCCGTTTGTACCGTTCGTGAAGCAGAGCCGCCAGAAGGATCGAAAACCAGATTCTAGACGATACTAAAGCTGGAATCGAAACTGGATCATCATTTATCACAGGTTTGGATTCTAAAAAATTCATTTGGACACGACAGAGCAGAACGTTTCCTGAATGCAGACCTGGTTTAGACCTGGTTTAGACCTGGTTTATGCCTAGTTTATGCCTAGTTTAGACCTGGTTTAGACCTGGTTTAGACCTAGTTTAGACCTAGTTTAGACCTGGTTTAGACCTGGTTTAGACCTAGTTTAGACCTGGTTTAGACCTGGTTTAGACCTGGTTTAGACCTGGTTTAGACCAGGTTTAGACCAGGTTTAGACCAGGTTTAGACCAGGTTTAGACCAGGTTTATGCCTAATTTACGCCTGGTTTAGACCTGGTTTAGACCTGGTTTAGACCTGGTTTAGACCTGGTTTAGACCAGGTTTAGACCAGGTTTAGACCAGGTTTATGCCTAATTTACGCCTAGTTTAGACCTGGTTTAGAACTGGTTTAGACCTGGTTTAGACCTGGTTTAAATCCGGGCCATTGAGCAGTTACACACACATTGGAATAAAAAATAAAGTTCTACCATTTAATGTGGAAAATGACAGGATATTGTCTAAAGAAAGAGGGTTTTTATTGTGGTATTGGTTTTCCTCAGTATCGAAATAAATAAACTTTTTTAAATGTAGAAATGTAAAGTTATAGTAGAATTATAGATGAAGTAGTAGTATTAGTAGTATTAGTAGTATTCCTAGCGGTAGTAGTAGTAGTATTCGTATTACCCTGGTATATGATGAGGCAGTTCTTGGGCAGGTCCGCTCTGGTCACACAGCCTCCGTCGGCTCCCAACAGGAACAGGACCTGAGGAGGGTTCTGACGGATCAGATCTACGCCGGGTCTGTACCCCAGGTCCAGAGCCGCCACCTGACTCGCCACCCTGACGAGAAGCACACAGAGCACCATCAAACCGACACAGGGAACACCACCGAAATATTCTAAAAGACATCTAAGACAGGCTCTGTTAACCTGTGGTTTCTTTTCTCAAGTGAGTTTAGATCAATGTTGTGATTTTAAATGTGACAGAACAGAATGAGCCACAGGGGTCAGAGGTCAGAGGGGGGTGGGTTTACACGCAGGAATCAAAATACCACTAGTATTAAGAACGCTGAGGGAGCGAAGGTAGAAAAAGGTGATTTTGCAGCACATGTGTGACCTGTGCAGTATTTGTTGTATTGCAGTACTCCGGTTACCTGTGCAGTATTTGTTGTATTGCAGTACTCGTTGTATTGCAGTACTCCCGTTATCTGTGCGGTACTCGTTGTATTGCAGTACTCTGGTTACCTGTGCAGTACTCGTTGTATTGCAGTACTCGTAGTATTGCAGTACTCCTGTTACCTGTGCAGTACGTTGAGCACCCTCCAGCCCTCGTCCACGCCGCTGCTCACTCTGGCGTTCTGCGCGATGGTCGACACTGCGCTCAAAATGGCCGCCCCGTCCTCCCTCTGCAGAGTGGAGCTGCCGACGAGTACCACGGGGCGCTTCGCCGACGAGAGGACCTGAAAGAAGACGGGGGCATGGTGAGGACCTGACAGAAGACAGCAATGTGAAGAAAGGCCCATCTCCGTGCAACAGAACAGTTCGTGGAGCCAAAACCAGAAAAGTTTCACAGTGCAGCTTTAAAGATGAGAGACCCACATGATCATAAACACACAAAAATCTGTACACTGCATTTTCCTTCACTCCGCACTCCGGTGGGGTCATGTTTCTGTTTATTTGTGGAGAAACGTACAGGCTCATACTGCTGCCCGTGAGGAGGGTTTGAACAGGGCCCAGGAGAGATCTCTAGATGACTCAAACATGTATGAATGACTCTAAACGTTACAACACGGGTGTGACGGAGGAGCGGGCGCTGACCTGACAGAACGGGTGCGTCCCATTGGCCAGCTCCCTCAGCACCGCAGTGTCGGCCCCCAGATGGTCGTAGGAGTAACTCAGGTCCACAGCGTGTCCCACCAGCGCCACCTGCAGCTCATTATGAAGCCAACTGAAACCAGAGAGAACGAGATTAACCTCTAAATACTTTATATGCACCGTGATTCTGCTCTTTCTTACCTCTTTCTGATTCTGGCGTTGAAAAGTGGCGCCTCGTATCTCGGGTTTGTCCCCACGAGCAGCAGGAGGTCGCTCTCCTCGATCCCGGCGATGGTGCTGTTCAGGAGGTAGTTGGAGCGCAGGTCGGTCCTACGGAGAAAGAGAAGAGACGGGCTAACCACTCTGCCGCAGCGACACAGGGAGAACGTGCACACCGGGAGCGCCGCCTCACCCCGCTCCGGCCGTGGGGAACAGCTCCTCCGTGCACAGGTTTTCCGAGTCCAGCCGGTGGAGCAGATCCCGGAGAGAAACCAGAGCCTCAGCGTCGGCCATCCCCCCGACCACAGCGGCCACCTGCCCGCCCTGCACGCCCTGCAGCTGCAAAACACACACACCGGGTCAAACGCAGCTGCAAAACACACACACCGGGTCAAACGCAGCTGCAAAACACACACACCGGGTCAAACGCAGCTGCAAAACACAGACACCGGGTCAAACGCAGCTGCAAAACACACACACCGGGTCAAACGCAGCTGCAAAACACACACACCGGGTCAAACGCAGCTGCAAAACACAGACACCGGGTCAAACGCAGCTGCAAAACACAGACACCGGGTCAAACGCAGCTGCAAAACACAGACACCGGGTCAAACGCAGCTGCAAAACACAGACAGCAGGTCAAACGCAGCTGCAAAACACAGACAGCGGGTCAAACGCAGCTGCAAAACACAGACAGCGGGTCAAACGCAGCTGCAAAACACAGACAGCGGGTCAAACGCAGCTGCAAAACACACACACACCGTTTAAATCCTGTTTATAAAAATACTTGTTTAAAGAAATCCAGCAGCAAAATGTGAATTCCACATTAAAATACCTAAATAAGTGATATTTACAGTTTATGGACATAACCGAACTAAATAATATAAACTGAAGCAAAATGTCGTATAAACACTTTTAAATAAAGTGTGCACATGGGTGTAGTAAAGTGTGCACATGGGTGTAGTAAAGTGTGCACATGGGTGTAGTAAAGTGTGCACATGGGTGTAGAAAAGTGTGCACATGTGTGTAGTAAAGTGTGCACATGGGTGTAGTAAAGTGTGCACATGGGTGTAGTAAAGTGTGCACATGGGTGTAGTAAAGTGTGCACATGGGTGTAGTAAAGTGTGCACATGGGTGTAGAAAAGTGTACACATGGGTGTAGTAAAGTGTGCACATGGGTGTAGTAAAGTGTGCACATGGGTGTAGTAAAGTGTGCACATGGGTGTAGTAAAGTGTGCACATGGGTGTAGAAAAGTGTGCACATGGGTGTAGTAAAGTGTGCACATGGGTGTAGTAAAGTGTGCACATGGGTGTAGTAAAGTGTGCACATGGGTGTAGTAAAGTGTGCACATGGGTGTAGAAAAGTGTGCACATGGGTGTAGTAAAGTGTGCACATGGGTGTAGTAAAGTGTGCACATGGGTGTAGTAAAGTGTGCACATGGGTGTAGTAAAGTGTGCACATGGGTGTAGTAAAGTGTGCACATGGGTGTAGTAAAGTGTGCACATGGGTGTAGTTTCTGACCAGTGTATAGAAAGACGTTCAATATTTTTTAATGTTTTTTCAAACGGTGGAGACGGCACTACAGCTCCCTCTGGTGTTCAAACAGGATCATTTCTCATCATTTACTTTAATCTGAATTTTCTTTTCTTTTTTTTAATGGTTTAATTTGATCATGAGCACCAAAAGTCCGTTAACGTCAGCTCGAAATGTCATTCACAATCCCACAGGTCAGTTTGGAGCAGTTTACACTGGGATTTACCACCACAAAACCTGAGAAATGTGGATTATTTTGAGACATTTCACTGCTGCGCGTCCAGATGAGGACAGAGGACAGAGGACAGAGGGACAGAGGGACAGGGGGACAGGGGACAGGGGACAGAGGGACAGAGGACAGGGGGACAGAGGACAGGGGGACAGAGGACAGGGGGACAGAGGACAGAGGGACAGGGGGACAGAGGACAGAGGGACAGGGGGACAGAGGACAGAAGGACAAATGCAGCTGCAAAACACACAACGCCGGGTCAGGAGAGATGAACACAGTGTAAAAGTGCAGGTTTGTGGGTTAAACGTGTGAATGAAACAAAACCCGGCTCCAGGTCTGTGACGAGGATCAGAAAAAGGTGCATTATGGAACTTTTAAACCTGTTTCGTGGCCGTCGCCGCCCTCAGACTCTGCGGCTCTAAATGAGTAAAACAGAGTAATAAATGTGTCGGACTTACAGCTCCTGCGACTCTGGTGAGCGCGTCCTCCCACGTGGTTGGACTCAGCTGCCCAGACTCGTCCTTCACCAGAGGCTGGGTCAAACGCTGCCTCTTCAACCCGTCGTACGCAAACCTGAA
The DNA here is from genome assembly GCA_030686955.1 of Odontamblyopus rebecca. Lineage (NCBI taxonomy): Eukaryota > Metazoa > Chordata > Actinopteri > Gobiiformes > Gobiidae > Odontamblyopus > Odontamblyopus rebecca. The sequence continues at coordinate 2,450,462 of CM060675.1, forward strand.
ACAAAACAGAAACATGATCAACTCCCATGGACTGGGGACGGTCCAAACATCTGTGCGCAGCTTTGTCCACCTTTTAAAAAGCCTCAAAAGTGAAATAAAGCCACAGAGAGCGATCCGAGAGCGGTGAAAAACTCTTTACGGAGTGTTCACCTCTAACTGAGGACGCTCAAAACTGGAACTGGAAAAAGGCGACAGGAGGTCAAAAAACTTGTCTTAAATAAGGAGCCAGGAACACAAAAAATAAATATTACTGAGGTAAACTTATGATTCACATGAGCAAAAATTAACTGAAAGAAAAAAGTAAATAGATAAGATAAGATAAGATATCCTTTATTTGTCCCACAATGGGGAAATTTCAGTGTTGCAACGCACAGTAAAGAGAACAGCAAGAAACAGTAGCAGCAATAGAAGCACAGTTAAGTTAAAAATAGACAAACACTATAAGGATCTAAAAAGATAAGGATTATAAAACTATGCATCAAAACTATATATACAATAAATTACTATCTTACATTATTAGTCCAAGTAAATCACCAAATAATCACCAAGTAAATCACCAAATAATCACCAAGTAAATCACCAAATAATCATATTAGAATTACCAAAAATTAAGCATTTTGAGTCTTTTTTAAAATGTAAGTTTAACACTAAATACTAATAAAATACAACTCCAAATACAGTCAATCAGTTCAATACTGTCCCACTTTAACTGTGGCTTTTAAATGGATGTTTTAATCCTACTTCATTTGTTTATGTTGTGAGACGACCCTGGGGGTCCAGAAAGGCGCCTCATAAATAAAATGGATTATTATTAAGTAAATATTAAATCAAACAAAATAAGAATAATTATCTCATCAAAAAAATATGGCAAAATGTCAAAACTGGGTTTAAGCTCCAGCAGACGGTGTAAAAGAGTGAACTACGGGAGTTCACGAGTTAAAGAACAAAAGAAAAAGCCCAGGATCATGTAGAGCATTTGAGTCTGACAGCAGCAGTGACAGAGAGAGGGGCCAGAGGCTGTACAGTCCTGGTCCCAATCCCGGTCCCAGTCCCAGTCCTGTACCTGGTCTTGTCTGAGATCCACTCCTCGTTGATGTCTTCGTTGAGTCGCGGCATGACCCTCATGACCTCTCCTCCTCTGGTGCTCACGATGATGTTTGAGCCCACGGCGTCCAGGACGTCGATCGACTCCGTTTTCCTTCAAAATAAAAGAGCAAAAGATTCAAACGAGAAGAAACTGAAGCATTTAACAGCGGCTTTCCATCGAGAACTCTGTGTCTGACATCTGTCTGACACACGGGGAGGGCCTCAGACACACGGGGAGGGCCTCAGACACACGGGGAGGGCCTCAGACACACACGGGGAGGGCCTCAGACACACACGGGGAGGGCCTCAGACACACACGGGGAGGGCCTCAGACACACGGGGAGGGCCTCAGACACACGGGGAGGGCCTCAGACACACGGGGAGGGCCTCAGACACACACGGGGAGGGCCTCAGACACACACGGAGGGCGTCAGACACACACGGGGAGGGCCTCAGACACACACGGGGAGGGCCTCAGACACACACGGGGAGGGCCTCAGACACACACGGGGAGGGCCTCAGACACACGGGGAGGGCCTCAGACACACACGGGGAGGGCCTCAGACACACACGGGGAGGGCCTCAGACACACACGGGGAGGGCCTCAGACACACGGGGAGGGCCTCAGACACACGGGGAGGACCTCAGACACACACGGGGAGGGCCTCAGACACACACGGGGAGGGCCTCAGACACACACGGGGAGGGCCTCAGACACACACGGGGAGGGCCTCAGACACACACGGGGAGGGCCTCAGACACACACGGGGAGGGCCTCAGACACACACGGGGAGGGCCTCAGACACACACGGGGAGGGCCTCAGACACACGGGGAGGGCCTCAGACACACACGGGGAGGGCCTCAGACACACACGGGGAGTGCCGCAGACACACACGGGGAGCGCCACAGACACACGGGGAGGGCCTCAGACACACACGGGGAGGGCCTCAGACACACACGGGGAGGGCCTCAGACACACACGGGGAGGGCCTCAGACACACACGGGGAGGGCCTCAGACACACACGGGGAGGGCCTCAGACACACACGGGGAGGGCCTCAGACACACACGGGGAGGGCCTCAGACACACGGGGAGGGCCTCAGACACACACGGGGAGGGCCTCAGACACACACGGGGAGGGCCTCAGACACACACGGGGAGGGCCTCAGACACACACGGGGAGGGCATCTGGCGCAGTACCTGGTCTCCCAGGGCCGTGCGGTGAAGGCGTAGGGTTTGGAGGTGAGTGCGCCCACAGGACACACGTCGATCACGTTTCCCGACAGTTCGGACATGAACATCTTCTCCACGTAGGTGCCGATCTGCAGGTTGTTCCCGCGGCCCGTGGTGCCCAGGTCCTCCACGCCCGCGATCTCACTGGCAAAACTGAAACAGGGAGACACACGCTCTAAAGCTGCACTGTGGAACTTTTCTGTGTGGGGGTCCGTCACATTCTTGTTTCTACGGAGACGTCACTGCTCTGCCTGGAAATGTTCCACAGTGTGACTTTAAACAGATCGACTTTACATTTGTCCCATTACAGGAGGGTTTAGAGCTCAAAAGTCCTGGTCCAGTCCTGGTTTAGTCCTGGTCCGGTCCTGGTTTAGTCCTGGTCCGGTCCTGGTTTAGTCCTGGTTTAGTCCCTTGGTTTAGTCCTGGTCCGGTCCTGGTTTAGTCCTGGTCCGGTCCTGGTTTAGTCCTGGTCCGGTCCTGGTTTAGTCCTGGTTTAGTCCCTTGGTTTAGTCCCTTGGTTTAGTCCCTTGGTTTAGTCCTGGTCCAGTCCTGGTCCGGTCCTGGTCCGGTCCTGGTCCGGTCCTGGTTTAGTCCCTTGGTTTAGTCCCTTGGTTTAGTCCCTTGGTTTAGTCCTGGTCCAGTCCTGGTCCAGTCCTGGTCCGGTCCTGGTTTAGTCCTGGTCCGGTCCTGGTCCGGTCCTGGTCCTGACCGGACACAGCGGGTGCACTGGATGCATCGGGTCATGATGGTTTTGATCAGGGGTCCGATGTTTTTGTCTTCGACGGCTCGTTTTCCTTCAGTGAATCGACTCCGGTCTGAACCAAACTGCATCGACTGGTCCTGAAACACCGAAACAAAACACTTTAAACCACTGAAAACAAAATATATACAAAAAACAGATAATTAGGCAAACAAACAGCTTTATTTAGTGAAATGAAGGTCAGAATCAGACAAATTTATGAATGAATCTGTCAAATGCACTTTTTAAATCTACATTTTAGTGGTTATATTCAGTGTTTAAGACCTACGTGAAGTTTGTGCCCGAAAATGTTGAAACAAAATAATTACAAACTATTACATAAATTCTTTGTTTTTTGGTGCCATTAATAGTTTACATTTTGCGTTAATATATTTCAAGTTATTATTTACTTATTTCGCTGATTACATTACGTCATTTCTGGCCAGAATCAACTTTTTGCAGCACAAACGAAGCAAAAACGATTGACGTAGTTTTTGTGTAGGTTTGTGTTTGACGGGGCGACTTCACGCATGTCTTAATCGGGGAATATAACGACTAAAATGCAGATTTAAAAAGTGCATTTGACAGATTCATTCATAAATTTTACTTCCCGCAGCTCTGTTTAAGCCTTCAGTATTTCCAAATTTCAACATTTCTTCGAGCAATCATGTAAAAGTAAGTCTCAGGGATAAATACAAATAATCGCAGATGAGTTAATGACTAAAACATTCAGTTGGAGCCATAATTCTGGTACATGTATCGGTAATGAGTGTCGATATCGGCCGATTCCCGCCGGCGATGCTGTGTGGTACCTGCAGGTCGCACTCTCCTCCCTGGTCACAGATGGGGCAGTCCAGAGGGTGGTTGGCCAAGAGAAACTCCATCACCCCCTCCCTGAAAACACACACAGGCCTAAGTTCACTATCAGAGTCATTTTATTTCAGAATCTGTGGGGTTTTTTCTCCAGAGTCTTTTCGTACCGCGCTTTACGTGTTTTTTCTGAGTTTGTGAGAATGTTCCAGCCCTTCATCACCGGCATCGCACAGGCCGCCACCGGCTGCACGGAAAAACACAACACATTTCACCGAATTATACCTCAAATACGCAATATCTGAGTTTGTTCAGGTGCGGTTTGTTCAGGTGTGCGGTTTGCTCAGGTGCGGTTTGTTCAGGTGTGCGGTTTGTTCAGGTGTGCGGTTTGTTCAGGTGTGCGGTTTGTTCAGGTGTGCGGTTTGTTCAGGTGTGCGGTTTGTTCAGGTGCGCGGTTTGCTCAGGTGCGCGGTTTGCTCAGGTGCGCGGTTTGCTCAGGTGCGGTTTGTTCAGGTGTGCGGTTTGCTCAGGTGTGCGGTTTGTTCAGGTGTGCGGTTTGTTCAGGTGTGCGGTTTGTTCAGGTGTGCGGTTTGTTCAGGTGTGCGGTTTGTTCAGGTGCGCGGTTTGGTCAGGTGCGCGGTTTGGTCAGGTGCGCGGTTTGTTCAGGTGCGGTTTGTTCAGGTGTGCGGTTTGTTCAGGTGTGCGGTTTGTTCAGGTGCGGTTTGTTCAGGTGCGGTTTGTTCAGGTGCGGTTTGTTCAGGTGCGGTTTGTTCAGGTGCGGTTTGTTCAGGTGTGCGGTTTGTTCAGGTGCGGTTTGTTCAGGTGCGGTTTGTTCAGGTGCGGTTTGTTCAGGTGCGGTTTGTTCAGGTGTGCGGTTTGTTCAGGTGCGCGGTTTGTTCAGGTGCGGTTTGTTCAGGTGCGCGGTTTGTTCAGGTGCGCGGTTTGTTCAGGTGCGCGGTTTGTTCAGGTGCGCGGTTTGTTCAGGTGCGCGGTTTGTTCAGGTGTGCGGTTTGTTCAGGTGCGCGGTTTGTTCAGGTGCGCGGTTTGTTCAGGTGCGCGGTTTGTTCAGGTGCGGTTTGTTCAGGTGTGCGGTTTGTTCAGGTGTGCGGTTTGTTCAGGTGTGCGGTTTGTTCAGGTGCGGTTTGTTCAGGTGCGGTTTGTTCAGGTGCGGTTTGTTCAGGTGCGGTTTGTTCAGGTGCGGTTTGTTCAGGTGTGCGGTTTGTTCAGGTGCGGTTTGTTCAGGTGCGGTTTGTTCAGGTGCGGTTTGTTCAGGTGCGGTTTGTTCAGGTGCGGTTTGTTCAGGTGTGCGGTTTGTTCAGGTGTGCGGTTTGTTCAGGTGTGCGGTTTGTTCAGGTGTGCGGTTTGTTCAGGTGCGGTTTGTTCAGGTGCGGTTTGTTCAGGTGTGCGGTTTGTTCAGGTGTGCGGTTTGTTCAGGTGTGCGGTTTGTTCAGGTGTGCGGTTTGTTCAGGTGCGGTTTGTTCAGGTGCGGTTTGTTCAGGTGCGGTTTGTTCAGGTGCGGTTTGTTCAGGTGCGGTTTGTTCAGGTGTGCGGTTTGTTCAGGTGTGCGGTTTGTTCAGGTGTGCGGTTTGTTCAGGTGCGGTTTGTTCAGGTGCGGTTTGTTCAGGTGCGGTTTGTTCAGGTGTGCGGTTTGTTCAGGTGTGCGGTTTGTTCAGGTGTGCGGTTTGTTCAGGTGTGCGGTTTGTTCAGGTGCGGTTTGTTCAGGTGCGGTTTGTTCAGGTGCGGTTTGTTCAGGTGCGGTTTGTTCAGGTGCGGTTTGTTCAGGTGCGGTTTGTTCAGGTGCGGTTTGTTCAGGTGCGGTTTGTTCAGGTGCGGTTTGTTCAGGTGTGCGGTTTGTTCAGGTGTGCGGTTTGTTCAGGTGTGCGGTTTGTTCAGGTGCGGTTTGTTCAGGTGTGCGGTTTGTTCAGGTGCGGTTTGTTCAGGTGCGGTTTGTTCAGGTGCGGTTTGTTCAGGTGTGCGGTTTGTTCAGGTGCGGTTTGTTCAGGTGCGGTTTGTTCAGGTGTGCATTTACCTTTGGCGCCTTCTCAATCTCCACCAAACACATGCGGCAGTTTCCGGCCACAGACAGACGCTCGTGGTAACAGAACCGAGGGATCTGGACTCCTGCTTTTTCACACGCCTAAAAACAAATATGAAGAGTCAGAAAGATCAAAATGACACTTCTGCATTAAACACTGAAATAATCTGCACTTATTCTGTTGTTTTGTATCTGTTAAACTGTATCAGACTGTATTTCTCCTTTGTACAGGGTTTTGGTGGTTTGAAATGTCTTTTCTAATGAGGAGTAAACGGTCACCTGCAGCACTGTGGTTCCAGGCGCCACCTCCACAGATTTCCCGTCCACAAACACCTCCACGAGGGAACTGGCCGACCGCACAGACGCCCCCACTGACCACACAGACAAGACACGTGTTTAAGTGACACTTTAGACCACTGTCCTTGGGACTTGGTTAAAAAGTCTACGGGACTTCTGTTTTTCAGAGTCTATGGGACAAACTCACCGGAGCTGCTCGGGGCCCGGCTGCTCGTGGCGGCTCCGGCCAGAGCTCGGCCCAGAGTCGGCAGGCGCAACATGACGCTAAAGGAGAGAGAGAATCAGCGATAGTTCACACAGACATACACAGAGAGAAAGACTTTTATAATAACAGATATTAAACACACAGGAATCACGCAGGATGTCAGGACTAAAAGAAACATGTTTATTATATCAAAAATAGTTTGACAACAGCTTAGAGGATTTGTGTTTCTCTCCTCGCTCCTTGTTAAATTAACTTAAAGTGCAGATGAGCGATTAGACTCATTTCTGAAAACATCGTCAACATGATTATTTCGAAGATTTTACTGAAAATTTTGACACTTTTCTAGTTTTGGTGAAGTTTATAATTTTCTGGTTGGACATGGGCACCAGGTAATTTTATAACTGTTACCTAGCAGCTGTAATGTAAACAAAGGTCAAAGCTCATCTAATTTAGTGTTGTTGAAGTTTATCTTAACTTAGTGAAATGAAGATTTAAAGTGAAAGAATCTGACAAATTTATGAATGAATCTGTCAAATGCACTTTTTAAATCTACATTTTAGTCGTTGTATTCCCCGTTTAAGACCTGTGTGAAGTTGGCCCCCATCACACGCAAACATACACAAATACATCTATCGTTTGTGCTTCTCCTCAAACATTTATTGTCATTACGGATGGAACAATATCCAAATGTCTCTACGATATTTTCACCATAAACATCTCACCGTACCAGATTTATCGCAATATTTTGTGGTGAATCTGCTCCTTTTTCCTCTAAAAATGCTTCACAAGACTTAATCCAAAGAATGAAGATGTAAAAGTGCTTCGAACAGTTATTTCTTCATGTCGTCTGCACTGAAATGGAGCAAAGGATCATGGTCTATGTAGTTCCCTCTCTTTTTTAGCTGTTTCTGCATCAGAACTGTTCATTTAAGCAAAGAGACTTGGGATTAGATATATTGTGATGCTCCATGATATTATTGTGAGACCTTTGACGATACCATATCACCATATTTGCGTTGTTGTTACGTCCTAAATGAACACACCAGTCAGTACATCACAGCTAAACAGGTCATTTTCCTCAGTTTTGTCTGTCCTTTGAAAACGCCAAAGTCTGAGCATTATTTAACGTTAAGTCCTTCATATCACAAGAACTTCACATTATAAATCATATGTTAGGTCCAGACAGGAGCGTTTACTGTGTTCACCTTGCTCCACTTCTGACCCTCTGCTTCAGTTCAGGAGCTAATGTTATATTATTGTGTTGTAACTGTATTCTTACTTTTGGACATTTAATTTCCCAGTTATGACAATTAGCCCAATATTGATGAATTTATGTCCATATCTTTGACATACTCGTTAAAAATCTGTAAATAAATCTAAGCCTGTAAATAACCGGTGCGCTCATGTAGCACGGATGCTAACAACAACAGCAGGACTTTTATGTATAATCAGGCCAAAGGTGAAATCTAAAGCGGACAAAACTCTTTAAATAGATCTAGAACACGCGAAGAGGACCTGTCATAAAGTTAATCTGAATTATTTTCCAGTTTGTGCTCCCGGAGTGTCCGCTGCGTAACTCTGTGTGGCGTTAGCTCCGGGGCTAGTCAAGGACACGGGCATGGAGGCTTTGGTAACGGGGTTATCTGCGAACAAACCCGCACAAACAGCTCCTAAACGCGGCCTGGACTCTGACACGGGCCCGGGGAAAAGCGCGGTGCTCCGAGGGAACTTACCTGGCGCTATTTGGCCTTCTAGACCAGAACAGCTGCGGATTCTTCAGATAAACACAAATCTGCCGCACGAACTGCAGGACACGCGGCGGAAGTGACGCACACGAGGCGGAAGTTCACTGCGCTCTTCCGGTGTGACACAGCGCCCTCCAGCGGCGCGGGCGGAAGCGTTTATGGGAATATCAGGGCATTACATCATGAAGGAAAATATTCTGTCGCTCAAGATTGCACTCAAGTAAGAGTAACGGTACTTTAAAATAATAGTACTCATGTAGAAGTACAAAGTAATGGCCCCAGAAAAAAAGAAAACATAAAAAAGTCACAAAATGGTGTTTTCACAAAAATGAGACAAAATCTAAATTATATCTGAAGGAGCGGCAAGAAACACAAATCATTCTGTACTGTCACATAAAAGAGTAGTATTCATAGTAATAGGGTGGTAGTAGTAGTAGTAGTAGCAGTAGAAGCTCTAGTAGCAGCAGCAGCAGTAGTAGTAGTAGTAGTAGTAGTAGTAGTAGTAGTAACAGTAGTAAATACATGTGCGTATATATGTACACATGCAGTTGGAGGTTGAACGGCTCAAAAGCAAAACTCAAACCACATTAAACTCAGAAACGAGTTTGTTTCATTGCTCAAAGACACAAAGGCACCAGTGATGTAACATAATTTATATTTATTTTCTGTTGAACAAAATGTTCATAAATGTCTTCTTCTTTACGTCCAAAAGGTCATGACTCGTGGAACGTTTTTACAAAGAATTCTCAGAGAGTTTGTAGAAAAGAAACCAGAGAAACCAGAGCAAAGTAAAGCCGTGTGTGGAGGTGAGGAACCAGAGGAAAGAGAGAAAAGTGAAGCTGAAGCTGCGTGTGTGTGGAGATGATAAACCAGAAGAAAGAGAGCGAACTGAAGCTGAAGCTGTGTGTGGAGATGAGGAACCAGAAGAAAGAGAGCGAACTGAAGCTGAAGCTGTGTGTGTGTGGAGATGAGGAACCAGAGAAACTGAAGCTGAAGCTGTGGAGATGAGAAACTAGAGAAACTGAAGCTTAAGCTGTGGAGATGAGAAACCAGAGAAACTGAAGCTGAAGCTGTGGAGATGAGAAACCAGAGAAACTGAAGCTGAAGCTGTGGAGATGAGAAACCAGAGAAACTGAAGCTGAAGCTGTGGAGATGAGAAACCAGAGAAGCTGAAGCTGTGGAGATGAGAAACCAGAGAAGCTGAAGCTGTGGAGATGAGAAACCAGAGAAACTGAAGCTGAAGCTGTGGAGATGACGCTAGAATCTGTGTGTTACGTGGAGCTCTTGGTCGTCTCACACCCTCTTCCTCCCTCAAACAAACCCACTCTGAAACGGAAACGTGCGGCCGGAGGACCGGACTGATACTCTGCAGTGACGTCGCGCCAGGGGAAGGGGGGGGGGTCCCGCGTGCGTCTCTACGGTGGGATGTTCAAGCAGCAGATTGTGTTCAGATGAAGCTCAGATTAAAGAGTGAGCTTCAGGGAGCGTTGGCGTCGTCTGCAGAGCATCAGCAGCTGGTGTCAGGACGAAGTCTGTGCCCCGGGGGTCAGACGGGTTTTACTGTGGCGCTTTTTCACTTTTCAGAAAGTTTCAGGAATAAACCCACTGAACCCAGAGCTGCTCCTCAACTCTTCTCCTCAGACGTTTCTCCATCTTCTAGTCATTTCTTCCCTAATTCTTTCATCGCTAATTCTTTAACCCCTTTTTTCCAAGATGCCGTCTTGTCGCTCTGACCCCGTTTCCAGCTCAGTTTCAGTTTCGTACACGTTTCCTTCTCCGGTTTGATGCTCTTAATCAACTCCGGCCAAAACGCAGACACAGTTTAGGCACAAAGAAGGACTTTTTCGGACAAATTTCAGTAAACAAAGCTGCCGTCTTTTAGGTTTATGTTGAGGGTGACCAGATTTTCAGTATTAGAAACTGAAACACACCACAGTGCAGACTTTTGTTGGTGCATTTTCATCATTTCCAAGCACAGTTTTCTGTATTTTAGCGAAACAAATGATCATTTGTTTCGCTTTTTAGTGTTAGCCAGTTTCAAATGGGTCAAAATCAGGGACAATTGGGGCATTTCTGGTATAAAACTGGGACAAATTCAAGTTTTGGGAGAACTGGGAGTGTCCCAGGAAATAGGGAAGTCTGGTCACCCTGTTTGTGAGTCTAAAATAATAAAAATATAGCAGAATTTAGACACGTTTTGGCCCTTGTTTACGTTATGGTTGCTAGGTAACAGTTACAGAATTTCCTCTATTATTAAAAAACGTGGGGGCGCAGAGTCAGTCCCGACACCAACTGAAGTTAGAACTGTGCACCTGTCTACACCTGTCTGCACCTGTCTGCTCCTGCCTCCTCCTGCCTCCTCCTGCCTGAACTGAACCTTTCTGCCTCTGTTCCAGACATGTTAAAGCTACATCGGGCGTTTGTTGAGAAATGGGAACTCTTCCATCGCTCGTTTGGTTTATTTGAGCCGTTTTTGTCCCGTTGGTTTATTTAAAGAGGGGGTATAACTGTTTAACCTGCGCCACCGAACACACGCAGATCACTGACATGTTCCTTTTACTGTTCCCAACATGTTTTACCGGTTTCACTTTGCTCTCCACGCTAAGTGACTCCCCCTACAGAGCGCTCCCAAAAATGTGTCATCACTTCACAGGCCAAAAACTCAGGCAATTCTCGTTGAAATAACCTGAGATTTTCACAGAATGTAGAGAAACGTGTAGAGATGTAACAATAAGGTAAATCTGGTGATATCGTATCGTCAAAGGTCTCACAATAATATCGTGGAGCATCACAATATATCGAATCCCAAGTCTCTTTGCTTAAATGAACAGTTCTGAAATAGCTAAAAAAAACAGAGGAAACTACATAGACCATGATCCTTTGCTCCGTTTCAGTGCAGACGACATGAAGAAATAACTGTTCTCAGCACTTTTACATCTACGTCTGTGAAGCATTTTTAGGAAAAAGTGGCAGATTCACCACAAAATATTGTAATAAATCTGGTTTGGTGAGATGTTTATGGTGAAAATATCGTATCGTGAGACTTGGACATGGTTCCATCCCTAACAGAAACAGATCAAGATTATATATTTAATGTTTTATTTTTGTTTTGTCTGGAAAAACTTGGGAAACAAATTTGGACTTGGTGCTAAAAATGTAAAGAGGAAATCTACAGGATCTCGGCTTCAGCAGTAGTTTTCACCATAGTTGCTTTTAAAATGATGCCCTGTGTTTATGGAGAAGTGTCGTGTGGGAGCCTGGATGACGTAGGCTTGTGGGCGGAGCCTCGTACACGCTCGTACTGCTCACTGTAAGGAGAGTGTGGCCCAGGAAAGACGCCTGGAGGACTCTAAACCGTCTGCAGGCAGAACAGAGAATACCCCCTCTTTAAAGGTTTGGACAGCTTTGAACCGAAACATTCTTTCTCCTTTTGTTCCTAAACGCTAAAATCTCCTGTGACATTTTGATCTTTTCCTGCCCTGGTCTGTGGTCGAATGTGTGAAATCCTGTAAACACGCGTCACCACCACGTCCCGGAGAAATGCAACAGAAAACACGTTTAAAGACGACGCACAGAATCCTCTCGTGAGACAAAACCTGCAGCAAAAAGAGCGCAAAGAAATCTGAACTTTTGGGTGTGTTTTTTCGTTCTGCGGCAGAGTCTCGGGTCGAAGGAGGAACACGGAGCGGAATCCAGCGCCAGGAGCCGGAGTCCCAGATCCACGGCGACCGGGAGAGGGGCGGAGCTTCGGAGGAGGGGGAGGAGATAAGTGGGGAGTGGGACGACTGCAGGAGGAGCCAAAACCGGTCAGGACTAGGACCAGGTCTGGTTATGATCCTGGTCTGGACTAAAGCTGGACCCTCCTGGTTTAGACCTGGTTTAGTCTCTGGTTTTTACTTGGTTTAGTCTTGGATTAGTCCCTGGTTTAGACCTGGTTCAGTCCTGGTGTAGTTCTTAGTTTAGATCTGGTTTAGTTTTGGTTTAGTCTCTGTTTTTTAACTGCTTTAGTCCTTCGTTTAGTCCCTGGTTTAGACCTGGTTTAGTCCTGATTTAGACCAGGTTTAGTCCCTGGTTTAGTCCGAGTTTAGACCTTGTTCAGTCCTGGTTTAGTCCCTGGGTTTGATCTGGTTTAGACCTGTTTTAGTCCTAGTTTGGACCTGGTTTAGACCTGGTTTAGTCCTGGTTCAGTCCTGGCTTTTGTCACGGCTCCTGCTCCTCAAAACCTCTAAACCACAAATTCCACAGGCCTCTTTATTTTCTCCTCCTCCTCTTCTGCTCTTCTTCTCCTCCTCCTCCTCCTCTCTTTCTCCTCTCGTCTCCTCCTGCTCCTCCTTTCCTTCCTCCTGCTCCTCCTTCCTTCCTCCTGCTCCTCTCTGGTGGTTGTTCCTCTCGGGTGTTCGGTGTCGGGGTCTCAGTCCTCGTTGGCGGCCCCGTCCTCCGCCGCGCCCCACAGCAGCGTGGTGGCGTTGTGGGAGAGGAGCAGGACGGAGTGCAGGATGACGAGCGCCAGCAGGGGGCAGAGTTTGAGGCGGGGCGACGCCGAGCTCGCCCACGCCCCCTGGTGCCGGCAGGAGGGAGAGGCAGTCCTTTGTAGAGTCCCGTGTGAGGGCGGCGAGGGCGGCGAGGGCGGGTCCCATCGCACGTCACAGCAGCGCGCCTCCGAGTCCGACGCCAGACCTGAGAGCAAAGACCGGGTTTAGACTGGGTTTAGTCCTGGTTTAGACCAGGTTTAGACCGGGTGTAGACCGAGTTTAGACAGGGATTAGACCAGGTTTAAACCAGGTTTAGACCGGGTTTAGTCCCTGGATTTGTTTTCATCTCTGTCCTTGGTCCTGAATGTTTAGTAACCCTTTATTATTAGTGGTTTAGTCCTGTTTCGGTCTCCACTATAATCGCCAGTTTAGTACTGGTTTCGTCCTGGTTTAGTCCTGGTTTAGTCCTGGTTTAGTCCTGGTTTAGTCCTGGTTTCAACCTGGTTTAGTCCAGTCTGAATCCAGTTTTAGTCCAGTTTTAGTCCACTTTTTGTCCAGTTTGAGTCCTGTTTTAGTCGTTGTTTAGTCCAGTCTGAGTTCTGGTTTAGTCCAGTTTGAGTCCTGGTTTAGTCCAGTTTGAGTCCTGGTTTAGTCCTGGTTTAGTCTTGTTTTAGTCCTGGTTTAGTCCCTGGTTTAGTCCAGTTTTAGTCCCTGGCTCAGTCCCAGTTTAGTCCTGGTCTAGTCCCGGTCCAGTCCTGGTCCGGTACCTGTGCAGATGAAGCTGGGGCTGCCCCCGTGGATCAGGTCTTCGTTGTCGGGCAGGATGAAGGGGCAGCTCTGTTGGACCTGCAGGCAGCTGGTGCCACAGGGGACAGTCTGAGCACAGGACGGGGAGGTGTCCAGGAAGAACTGCGCACACAGCCACCACTTGTACGCCATCTGGTGGACACAGGCAGCACAACCACTTACTCAAACGTGCGCCCTCTGGTGGACACAGGCAGCACAACCACTTACATGTATGTGCCCTCTGGTGGACACAGGCAGCACACGCACTTACAAGTATGTGCCCTCTGGTGGACACAGGCAGCACACGCACTCACACGTGTGCGCCCTCTGGTGGACACAGGCAGCACACGCACTCACACACGTGTGCGCCCTCTGGTGGACACAGGCAGCACACGCACTCACACACGTATGTGCCCTCTGGTGGACACAGGCAGCACACGCACTCACACGTATGTGCCCTCTGGTGGACACAGGCAGCACAACCACTTACATGTATGTGCCCTCTGGTGGACACAGGCAGCACACGCACTCACACGTGTGTGCCCTCTGGTGGACACAGGCAGCACACGCACTCACACACGTGTGTGCCCTCTGGTGGACACAGGCAGCACACGCACTCACACGTCTGTGCCCTCTGGTGGACACAGGCAGCACACGCACTCACACCCGTGCGCCCTCTGGTGGACACAGGCAGCACACGCACTCACACATGTGTGCCCTCCGGTGGACACAGGCAGCACAACCACTTACATGTATGTGCCCTCTGGTGGACACAGGCAGCACACGCACTCACACACGTGTGTGCCCTCTGGTGGACACAGGCAGCACACGCACTCACACGTGTGTGCCCTCTGGTGGACACAGGCAGCACACGCACTCACACACGTGTGTGCCCTCTGGTGGACACAGGCAGCACACGCACTCACACACGTGTGTGCCCTCTGGTGGACACAGGCAGCACACGCACTCACACGTGTGCGCCCTCTGGTGGACACAGGCAGCACACGCACTCACACACGTGTGTGCCCTCTGGTGGACACAGGCAGCACATGCAGTCACATGTGTGCCCTCTGGTGGACACAGGCAGCACATGCAGTCACATGTGTGCCCTCTGGTGGACACAGGCAGCACATGCAGTCACGTGTGTGCCCTCTGGTGGACACAGGCAGCACACGCACTCACACACGTGTGTGCCCTCTGGTGGACACAGGCAGCACATGCAGTCACGTGTGCCCTCTGGTGGACACAGGCAGCACACGCACTCAGATTACTGGTTTGAAAATGCCCAAAACAACAGATTTACACATTTTCTAAGTTTGGCTTTGGTTTTTTGGTGCCTGTTCCTTTGCTCTTGGCCCTCAGTCGCTCCCCCTTCAGAGTCACAACACACTCAGCTGAAGCCCACTGATGACACCACCTCTTTCTCCTCCTGCTTTCTCTCTTTTCTTCTTTCTGTTCTCTTTACCTCTCTCCTCTGCTCTTTATTCTCTCCGTTCTCACTCTTTTCTCTTTCTCACTTCTCATTCTAAAGCTGTTTATTTTCCTCTGTCAGGGGCAGTGGAGCAGACAGGGTTTTCCCCAAACCTCTCCTCCTCCTCCTCCTCCTCCTCCTCCCTCCATCCTGACGGAGAGGAGGAGAGAGGCTAACCACTCTGCCACTGTGAGTCTAAATAAAGGCCGTGACTCACGACACTAATGAGGCTAATGAGGCTAACGAGGCTAACGAGGCTAACACACCTCAGGTATTTTTACCTTCTGCACTGCCCCGTCTGGCCACTAGAGGGATCTGACCCCCCCCCCCCTTCCAGTTTTAGACCCGGTTTAGACCAGTTTTAGTCCAGTTTTAGACCTGGTTTAGACCAGTTTTAGACCAGTTTTAGTCCAGTTTTAGACCAGTTTTAGACCTGGTTTAGACCAGTTTTAGACCAGTTTTAGTCCAGGTTTAGACCAGTTTTAGTCCAGTTTTAGACCAGTTTTAGTCCAGTTTTAGACCAGTTTTAGTCCAGTTTTAGACCAGTTTTAGTCCAGGTTTATATCACTTTTAGTCCGGGTTTAGTCCAGTTTTAGTCCAGTTTAGTCCAGCTTTAGTACAGTTTTAGTCCAGTTTTAGTCCAGTTTTAGTCCAGTTTAGTACAGTTTAGTCCAGTTTTAATCCAGTTTAGTCCAGTTTTAAACCAGTTTTAGTCCAGTTTAGTCCAGTTTTAGTCCAGTTTAGTCCACTTTTAGTCCAGTTTTAGTCCAGTTTTAGTCCAGTTTAGTCCAGTTTTAGTCCAGTTTTAGACCAGTTTTAGACCAGTTTTAGACCAGTTTTAGACCAGTTTTAGGCCAGTTTTAGTCCAGTTTTCTTAGACCAGTTTTAGTCCAGGTTTAGACCAGTTTTAGACCAGTTTTAGCCCAGTTTTTGTCCAGTATTAGACCAGTTTTAGCACAGTTTTAGACCAGTTTTAGACGAGTTTTAGCCCATTTTTATAACAGATTTATACCAGTTTTAGTCCAGTTTTAGACGAGATTTAGTCCAGTTTTAGACCACTTTTAGACCAGTTTTAGTCCAGTTTTAGACCAGTTTTAGACCAGATTTAGACCAGTTTTAGTCCAGGTTTTAGACCTGGTTTAGACCAGTTTTAGACCAGTTTTAGTCCAGTTTTAGACGAGTTTTAGACCTGGTTTAGACCAGTTTTAGACCTGGTTTAGACCACTTTTTAGTTCGGGTTTAGACCAGTTTTATACCAGGTTTAGACCCGGTTTAGCCCAGTTTTAGTTCAGTTTTATTCCAGTTTTAGTCCAGTTTTAGTCCAGTTTTAGTCCGGTTTTAGCCCAGTTTTAGTCCGGTTTAATCCAGTTTTAGCCCAGTTTTAGTCCAGTTTTAGCCCAGTTTTAGTCTAGTTTTATTCCAGTTTTAGTCCAGTTTTAGTCCAGTTTTAGTCCGGTTTTAGCCCAGTTTTAGCCCAGTTTTAGCCCAGTTTTAGTCCAGTTTTAGTCCAGTTTTAGCACAGTTTTAGTCTAGCTTTAGACCAGTTTTAGTCTAGTTTTAGTCCAGTTTTAGTCCAGTTTTAGACCAGTTTTAGTCCAGTTTTAGACGAGTTTTAGACCTGGTTTAGACCAGTTTTAGACCTGGTTTAGACCACTTTTAGTTCGGGTTTAGACCAGTTTTATACCAGGTTTAGACCCGGTTTAGACCAGTTTTAGTCCAGTTTTAGACCTGGTTTAGACCAGTTTTAGTCCAGTTTTAGACCAGTTTTAGACCTGGTTTAGACCAGTTTTAGACCAGTTTTAGTCCAGGTTTAGACCAGTTTTAGACCAGTTTTTAGTCCAGTTTTAGACCAGTTTTAGACCAGTTTTAGTCCAGTTTTAGACCAGTTTTAGACCAGTTTTAGTCCAGTTTTAGACCAGTTTTAGTCCAGGTTTAGACCAGTTTTAGACCAGTTTTAGGCCAGTTTTAGACCAGTTTTAGACCAGGTTTAGACCAGTTTTAGTCCAGGTTTTAGACCTGGTTTAGACCAGTTTTAGACCAGTTTTAGTCCAGTTTTAGACCAGTTTT
The DNA here is from genome assembly GCA_030686955.1 of Odontamblyopus rebecca. Classification (NCBI taxonomy): domain Eukaryota; kingdom Metazoa; phylum Chordata; class Actinopteri; order Gobiiformes; family Gobiidae; genus Odontamblyopus; species Odontamblyopus rebecca. The sequence continues at coordinate 2,467,409 of CM060675.1, forward strand.
AGACCTGGTTTAGACCAGTTTTAGACCCGGTTTAGACCAGTTTTAGCCCAGTTTTAGTCCGGTTTAAACCAGTTTTAGGCAAGTTTTATTCCAGTTTTAGACCAGTTTTAGTCAAGTTTTAGTCCGGTTTTAGACCAGGTTTAGTCCAGTTTTAGACAAGTTTTAGCCCAGTTTTAGCCCAGTGTTAGACCAGTTTTAGTCCAGTTTTAGACCAGTTTTAGACCAGATTTAGACCAGTTTTAGTCCAGGTTTAGACCTGGTTTTAGACCAGTTTTAGACCAGTTTTAGTCCAGTTTTAGACGAGTTTTAGACCTGGTTTAGACCAGTTTTAGACCTGGTTTAGACCACTTTTAGTTCGGGTTTAGACCAGTTTTATACCAGGTTTAGACCCGGTTTAGACCAGTTTTAGTCCAGTTTTAGACCTGGTTTAGACCAGTTTTAAACCAGTTTTAGTCCAGTTTTAGATCAGTTTTAGACCTGGTTTAGACCAGTTTTAGACCAGTTTTAGTCCAGGTTTCAGACCAGTTTTAGATCCAGTTTTAGTCCAGTTTTAGACCAGTTTTAGACCAGTTTTAGCCCAGTTTTAGACCAGTATTAGACCAGTTTTAGTCCTGTTTTAGCCCAGTTTTAGCCCAGTTTTAGCCCTGTTTTATCCCAGTTTTAGTCCAGTTTTAGACCAGTTTTAGACCAGTTTTAGACCAGTTTTAGACCAGTTTTAGTCCAGTTTTAGACCAGTTTTAGGCCAGTTTTAGACCACTTTTAGACCAGTTTCATTAGTCCAGGTTTAGACCAGTTTTAGACCAGTTTTAGTCCAGTTTTAGACCAGTTTTAGTTCAGGTTTAGACCAGTTTTAGACCAGTTTTAGTCCAGTTTTAGACCAGTTTTAGTCCAGGTTTAGACCAGTTTTAGTCCAGTTTTAGACCAGTTTTAGTCCAGTTTTAGACCAGTTTTAGTCCAGTTTTAGACCAGTTTTATTCAAGTTTTAGACCAGTTATAGACAAGTTTTAGTCCAGGTTTAGACCAGTTTTAGACCAGTTTTAGACCAGTTTTAGTCCAGTTTAGACCAGTTTAGACCAGTTTTAGTCCAGTTTTAGACCAGTTTTAGACCCGGTTTAGACCAGTTTTAGTCCAGTTTTAGACCTGGTTTAGACCAGTTTTAGACCAGTTTTAGTCCAGTTTTAGACCAGTTTTAGACCTGGTTTAGACCAGTTTTAGACCAGTTTTAGTCCAGGTTTAGACCAGTTTTAGTCCAGTTTTAGACCAGTTTTAGACCAGTTTTAGACCAGTTTTAGTCCAGTTTTAGACCAGTTTTAGTCCAGTTTTAGACCAGTTTTAGTCCAGGTTTAGACCAGTTTTAGACCAGTTTTAGTCCAGTTTTAGACCAGTTTTAGACCAGGTTTAGACCAGTTTTAGTCCAGGTTTAGACCTGGTTTAGACCAGTTTTAGACCAGTTTTAGTCCAGTTTTAGACCAGTTTTAGTCCAGGTTTAGACCAGTTTTAGACCAGTTTTAGTCCAGTTTTAGACCAGTTTTAGACCAGGTTTAGACCAGTTTTAGTCCAGGTTTAGACCTGGTTTAGACCAGTTTTAGACCAGTTTTAGTCCAGTTTTAGACCAGTTTTAGTCCAGGTTTATACCAGCTTTAGTCCAGGTTTAGACCAGTTTTAGTCCGGGTTTAGATCTGAAAAGTTCCTATTCTCTCATTTCTAGTGGGGGTCTGTCAGCTCCATGTCTCCATGGAGATGCACTTGTTTGGGCTGGAATGTTGCACAGTACGGCATTAAAATGGTTTGTCTTCATGGAGACAAAGAGCTGATGCTACTAAGACAAGTTACAGGCCAGATCAGTGGAGAGGCGAGCCCACTCAGCAAGAATGCATGTGTGTCAGGGCAATACACTAAACCAGGACTAAACCAGGACTAAAACAGGACTAAACCAGGACTAAACCAGGACTAAACCAGGACTAAACCAGGACTAAACCAGGACTAAAGCAGGACTAAACCAGGACTAAACCAGGACTAAACCAGGACTAAACCAGGACTAAAACAGGACTAAAGCAGGAGTAAAGCAGGACTAAAGCAGGACTAAACCAGGACTAAACCAGGACTAAAACAGGACTAAAGCAGGACTAAACCAGGACTAAATCAGGACTAAACCAGGACTTCTCTGTACATAAACCTGTGGGTGTTTCAGACTCATTAGTTAATGACTTGTGGCCCACAGTCTGTAATCCAAACACAGACGACATCTCCACAGGATTAATGTTAGAGACAGGAGCTAAACCAGGTCTGAACCAGGTCTGAACCAGGTCTGAACCAGGTCTGAACCAGGACTGAACCAGGACTGAACCAGGTCTGAACCAGGTCTGAACCAGGTCTGAACCAGGTCTGAACCAGGTCTGAACCAGGACTGAACTGGGAATAAAATCAGACTAAATGAAGGCCCAGGAGACCAAACCAGGGTCAAACCAGGTCTAAACTAAATCTGATCCAGGTCCAGACTAAACCAGGTCTTCTGTTTAAACCTGTGATTTGTTTGTTTTTGAACCTGAGCCGTAAACGTCACAGATCAGACCTGCTCCTCTGTGCCCTACACTCTGCTCCTCTGTGCCCTACACTCTGCTCCTCTGTGCCCTACACTCTGCTCCTCTGTGCCCTACACTCTGCTCCTCTGTGCCCTACACTCTGCTCCTCTGTGTCGTACACTCTGCTCCTCTGTGCCGTACACTCTGCTCCTCTGTGCCCTACACTCTGCTCCTCTGTGCCCTACACTCTGCTCCTCTGTGCCCTACACTCTGCTCCTCTGTGTCGTACACTCTGCTCCTCTGTGCCCTACACTCTGCTCCTCTGTGCCCTACACTCTGCTCCTCTGTGCCCTACACTCTGCTCCTCTGTGTCGTACACTCTGCTCCTCTGTGCCCTACACTCTGCTCCTCTGTGCCCTACACTCTGCTCCTCTGTGTCCTACACTCTGCTCCTCTGTGGCGTACACTCTGCTCCTCTGTGTCGCACACTCTGCTCCTCTGTGTCGTACACTCTGCTCCTCTGTGCCCTACACTCTGCTCCTCTGTGTCGTACACTCTGCTCCTCTGTGCCCTACACTCTGCTCCTCTGTGTCGTACACTCTGCTCCTCTGTGCCCTACACTCTGCTCCTCTGTGCCCTACACTCTGCTCCTCTGTGTCGTACACTCTGCTCCTCTGTGCCGTACACTCTGCTCCTCTGTGCCCTACACTCTGCTCCTCTGTGCCCTACACTCTGCTCCTCTGTGCCGTACACTCTGCTCCTCTGTGCCCTACACTCTGCTCCTCTGTGCCCTACACTCTGCTCCTCTGTGTCGTACACTCTGCTCCTCTGTGCCCTACACTCTGCTCCTCTGTGTCCTACACTCTGCTCCTCTGTGCCCTACACTCTGCTCCTCTGTGCCCTACACTCTGCTCCTCTGTGCCCTACACTCTGCTCCTCTGTGTCGTACACTCTGCTCCTCTGTGCCCTACACTCTGCTCCTCTGTGTCGTACACTCTGCTCCTCTGTGCCCTACACTCTGCTCCTCTGTGTCGTACACTCTGCTCCTCTGTGCCCTACACTCTGCTCCTCTGTGCCCTACACTCTGCTCCTCTGTGCCCTACACTCTGCTCCTCTGTGCCCTACACTCTGCTCCTCTGTGCCGTACACTCTGCTCCTCTGCACTGTTCCTCGGATTTCAGTTTGCCTGTGACATTTGACCTGCAGCTCCACAAATCAAAGGGGCACCTGTGGAGGAGGTAGCCCAGGATCGGAGCCCTGCAGCTGGGGAAGGAGCCACGGGAGAGGGGGGCAGGGGTGGAAGTGCAGGAGTGTGCAAGTGTGTTTGATCCTGATCCCAAACCAGGACTAAAAAGACTTAAAAAAGACTTAACCAGACTGAACAAAGAGGATGTAAGAATTAAAGCAGGATCAGACCAGGATTTAACCAGAACTGAACCAGGACTGAACCAGGACTGAACCAGGACTGAACCAGGACTGAACCAGGATGTTTCTGGTTGGTCTGAGCCTCATTTGTTTACTGAATGAGACTCATGTGAATGAAGCCAGAGCCATTCAGGACCATGGACAGCTCCCTTCAAAACACACACTCAACAAGAACCAGGACTAAACCAGCTCCAAACCAGATCCAAACTAGGGCTAAACCAGGACCAAACCAGGACTAAACCAGGACTAAACCAGGACTAAACCAGGTCTAAACCAGGACTAAACCAGGTCTAAACCAGGGAATAAACCAGGGTCTAAACCAGGAGTAAAACAAGACTAAACCAGGGACTAAAGGTGATCTAAACCACAATTTCATCAGGACCAAACCAGGACTGTACCAGGACTAAGCCAAAAAATACCGAAAGGGTCCATATTACATTATTTTCTGACGTGTTCTGCTTTCATTCCCTCATCACAAACAAACCTGGAGTTGTGTTTTGTTGCATTCCACATTAAAACATGGCTTAAAGCTCACAGAGTCAATTTTGTGTAATACAGATCCAGTAAGTTATTGTGAAGCATGGAAAAGTGCCATCCCCAGCTAATTACAATGAAAAAAAGAATAATGTAGCTCCAGGACCACGGACAGCTCCAGTCTGTCCTGCAGTGTAAATCCCGTGCAAACTAAACCAGGGGAATACTCTCACATTAGTGTCTTGGAAATCCCCTTTTTTCAGCAGATACGGCTCATTAACCCGAGAATCAGCACCACAGACAGCTCCCTCTGCTTTATCCAACACAAAACACCACGACTCCTCTGGGTTTGGCTCAGTGTCCACCTTAGAAACAAGAATACAGGACCACAGACAGCTCCTCCTCTGCAGGACTGAACCAGGGCTAAACCAGGAACTAAACCAGGACTCAACAGGGCTAAACCAGAGCTAAACCAGTCCTAAACCAGGACTAAACAAGGACTGAACCAGGGCTGAACCAGGCCTAAACCAGGACTAAACAAGGACTGAACCAGGGCTGAACCAGGCCTAAACCAGGACTAAACAAGGACTGAACCAGGCCTAAACCAGGACTAAACAAGGACTGAACCAGGACTGAACCAGGGCTAAACCAGGACTAAACCAGGACTAAACCAGGGCTAAACCAGGACTAAACCAGGACTAAACCAGAGCTAAACCAGGGTTAAACCAGGACTGAACCAGGTCTAAACTGGGAGATTGAACGAAGACTAAACAAGAATTAAAACAGATTTCAATACAATACTGGACAAAATCCAGAGTAAACCAGGTCTAACTCAGTCCCCTCTCTGTCCCTTTACATGGTCGGTCCGTGGTGCTCAGGTGCCCACGGCGGAGTGAATACACAAACACATCTCCTCCTCCTCCTCTCCTTTACTCCTCCTCTTCCTCCTCTCTCTGTCTCCTCCCCTCATCTCCTTCACCCCTCCCTCCTCTGTCGTTCCGGGACATTAAATCAGGAAATCCCTCTCCAGCTGAAGAGCTCCGTGTGTTTGGACAAGATCAGAGCAGCTCCACAACTCCTGGTTTTATGAATGAACAAATCTGGACTAAACCAGGTCTGAACCAGGTCTAAACCAGGACTAAACAAGGACTAAACCAGAACTAAACTAGGGCTAATCAGGATCACACAAAACTCATTTTTTATAATAAAATGACTAGACATCAAACATGAAATGCAGTTAGAATCCAGCTCTGATTAGTCCTGGTTTAGTTCTTGCATAGTCCCTGTTTAGTCCCAGTCTAGACACTGGCTTTAGGTTTAGTTCTATTTTAGATTCACTTTGGCCCAGTTCAGCTGAGGATAAAAGATCAGCACCACGGACAGAGGCACTGGTATGGTCGGGTATTTTCTGCTTTGCTCATTTTTTTTCTCCGGATCAGATGAAAAATATGAAGCTTTATCAAATGTTTTCGATTTCACATTTTATCTCAAACTCACAATCTCAGTTTGAACTCAGAGTCTCAGGAAACCCCAATTTAAGAAAATCAGCACCATGGACAGCACTCACATTTAAACAGGACCAAACCAGAACAAAAACAGGACCAAACCAGGACCAAACCAGGACTAAACAAGGTCTAAATCAGGTCTAAACTAGGACCAAACCAGGACTAAACCAGAATGGATTCAGTCCTGGTTTAGACCCGGTTTAGACCCAGTTTAGACCCAGTTCAGACCTGGTTTGGTCCTGACCCTGTGCTCTGTGCTCTGAGCGGCGTCTCCGGGTGCGTTTCGTTCTGAGGAGATGAATGAACGCGTTTCCATGACGACGCAGCAACAAAGAAGAGGAGGGCATTAGCATACGGTGGTGCACGGCTAACGGGGGACTGGGACTGGACCAGGACCAGGACCAGGACCAGGACCAGGACTAGGACCAGGACCAAACAAAACCACTGAAGGTTCCAACAAAACCTGCACAAAATCTGAAATGTGGGTCAGAAACACGAACCGAACCAGAACTCAAAACAGATCAATAAAAACCAGGACCAGAAATAAAACATGGGTTAAACAGGACTAAACCAGGTCTAAACCAGGACTAAACCAGGTCTAAACCAGGACTAAACCAGGTCTAAACCAAGTCTAAACCAAGTCTAACCCGGGACTAAACCAGGACTAAACCAGGTCTAAACCAAGTCTAAACAAAGTCTAACCCGGGACTAACCCAGGACTAACCCGGGACTAACCCGGGACTAACCCAGGACTAACCCAGGACTAACTCAGGTCTAACCCAGGACTAACCCGGGACTAACCCGGGACTAAACCAGGACTAACCCAGGTCTAACCCAGGACTAACCCAGGACTAACCCAGGTCTAACCCAGGACTAACCCAGGACTAACCCAAGACTAACCCAGGACTATCCCAGGTCTAACCCAGGTCTAACCCAGGACTAACCCAGGACTAACCCAGGACTAACCCAGGACTAACCCAGGACTAACCCAAGACTAACCCAGGACTAACCCAGGACTAACCCAGGACTAACCCAGGACTAACCCAGGACTAACCCAAGACTAACCCAGGACTAACCCAGGACTAACCCAAGACTAACCCAGGACTAACCCAGGACTAACCCAGGACTAACCCAAGACTAACCCAGGACTAACCCAGGACTAACCCAAGACTAACCCAGGACTAACCCAAGACTAACCCAGGACTAACCCAGGACTAACCCAGGACTAACCCAAGAGTAACCCAGGACTAACCCAGGACTAACCCAAGACTAACCCAGGACTAACCCAGGACTAACCCAGGACTAACCCAGGACTAACCCAGGACTAACCCAAGACTAACCCAGGACTAACCCAGGACTAACCCAGGACTAACCCAGGACTAACCCAAGACTAACCCAGGACTAACCCAAGACTAACCCAGGACTAACCCAAGACTAACCCAGGACTAACCCAGGACTAACCCAAGACTTACCCAGGACTAACCCAAGACTAACCCAGAACTAACCCAGGTCTAACCCAGGTCCACCCCAGAACTAACCCAGGTCTACCCCGGGTCCCCTCTGCCCCTCGGGCCGTTACCTTGCACTGGTCCATGCACGTGCGCACGGAGTACGGTCCCGGTTCGTACTTGAGCGCGAGCTCCTCAAACTCCTCGTACTTCTCGAGCGCGTGCAGGTCGTAGCGCTGATACGCCGCGACGCACGCGCCGCACGTGCCGTCGGGGCCCTCGTGCAGCGCGTGCACGCTGCAGTTGAGGCGATCCGGACGCGACGCGCCGCGGAGCAGGTCCAGCAGCGAATACGAGCTACAAAAAGACAGGTACAAGCCGCGAGCGCTCCGCTCCGACACGTTCCCGCACAAAAGATCCACATCCGCGAACGTGAACGAGTCTGTGAACGAGTCTGTGAACGAGTCTGTGGCGGAGAGCGGCTCCTCCGCCTCGGAGCCGTCCCGCGGGCTGTCGCACAGCGGCGTGGAGGAGTTGTGTAAAAACACGGCCCGCGTGCGCTCGGGGTAGAGCGGGACCCCGGGGACCCCGGGGCCGCCGGGGGACCGGGCCAGTTTGTCCGGAGCCAGTTTGGCCTCGGCGCGGAACCACAGGTGGTCAGAGAGCAGCGCGAGCAGCAGCGCGAGGGAAGCCCAGGACAGTCGGCCTCTGTCGGGGGGCGCGGGGGGCGCGCAGGGCGGCGGGTCGGGGAGCAGGCGCGCGGGCTCTATCCAGATCGGGAAGCCGTCGACATCTTGGTGCTGCCAACACGTCCCGGCTCCCTGGGTCATATTTCGGGAACGGGCCGACTCCACCGCGGGGGCTCCTCTGCCGCAACAGTCATGGACGTGGGGTGGCGCGCGGGTTGGACGCGGGAAGGCGGATTGTTCTTCGCGTTCAGCGGTGATTCCCGGTGATCGGAGCGTGGGCCGTCTCCTCCGGCCCCGATCCCATGGCTGAGCGCTGGGGCCCGCCTCTGCGCAGCCTCGTCGCCGTTTTTAGCAGCCCTCGGAGCGGCCGCACACGGTGGCAGTGCAGGCGCGGTGTGTCCGCGCGGCCTGGAGCATGGCGCTGGGTCGCGCGGTGCCGCTCGCCGCGCCGCTCGCTCTGCCGCTCGCTCGCCGCTCGGTTGTGCGCGTCTTCAGCAGCTCGCGGTGTTCATCGCTGCCGTTCTCCAGTCGCCGCCATGTTCGCCACAGACGCGGTGGATGGAGGATGTGGAGGATGCGAGCGGCGGAAAGTGCGCGACAAACTGCGCGCCGCGTTTCCGCTTTGGACCTTCACAATAAGAGCGGCAGGAAGTGGAGCCAAAACAAGAGCGGCGGAGTTCCGCGCGGACGGACGGGAGGGCGGACGGGGCGCCCCGGGGACAGCGGAACCTGAGACTGAACCAGGACTGAACCAGGACTGAACCAGGACTGAACCAGGACTGAACCAGGACTGAATCAGGCCTGAAAAAGGACTAAACCAGGACTGAACCAGGACTGAACCAGGACTAAACCAGCACTAAACCAGGCCTGAAAAAGGACTAAACCAGGACTGAACCAGGACTAACCCAGGACCAGGACTGACCCAGACAAATCTGGACTATACCAGAACCAAACTAGAACTAAACCAAGACTAATCTAGAAATAAACCTGCACTAAATCTGAACTAAACCAGTCCTGTGTTTGTGTTGGACCAGATCTCACTTATTCAGATGACATTTTCTCCCGTGACAGCGCCCCCTGGAGACACTGGAGAGCGCCTGCAGGCCTCTTCTGAAGGTTACGTCCACACTCCCCCGCTCCACTCATAAAGACGGATTTCATGCATCCACTATTACTACTGCTACTACTACTGCTACTACTACTGCTGCTACTACTACTGCTGCTACTACTACTGCTGCTACTACTGCTGCTACTACTACTGCTACTACTACTACTGCTACTACTACTGCTGCTACTACTACTGCTGCTACTACTACTGCTGCTACTACTGCTGCTGCTACTACTGCTGCTACTACTGCTGCTGCTACTACTACTGCTGCTACTACTGCTGCTGCTGCTACTACTGCTGCTGCTGCTACTACTACTACTACTACTACTACTACTACTACTACTACTACTACTACTGCTACCTTAATACCATGACACAACAGTAGTGTGTAGTGACCTAATTAGGAATCCAATCATTAACACTTTCCATAAAAACATGTCAGACCTCCGGGATTCAGCAGTTTGAATGTATCAGCACCACGGACAGCTCCCAATTAAAAAGTACCTCAAAAACTGTCTGCTCCTAATACGACCACAACGGTAACACCTACGACTCACGAGGACTGTCAAAGGTATCGACACTAGATCCTCAAAATGATGTTAGTATCGTGACAACATGAACATTACTGATAATAATAGAAATAAACACACTTTTATTAGTTGGATTGTTTGAACTCAGGACAAACAGGAACAAGAATCTAAAACGGCAACAACAAAAAACAGTTATTACAGAAATTTGAGTTCCAGACATTCTTGACAATATTTGTAAGGCAGCAACATTATTTAGTGACAGAAGTGGGACAGTGAGACTCCTTAAAATTACTCATTTCACTCAAAGTTCATTTTTATACAATATTTACTTTTGCAGAAACATTCACGCTTGTTTTCCTGTGTTTTTAGGTTTAAAATGTTACTCACACAAACTGTTACTGAACAAAACTCGTCTAACGTGCCCAGAAATTAATATCTGATCAATAGAAATACAGGAAAGCAGCTTTATTTTGTTGAAATGATGTTTAAAGTAGACGAAAAAATGTGTTTCTTCTGTAAATTTGGACTAGAATTCAACCAGAACTCTCAACCCAGAATTCAACAGAATTTTTTAACAGCGGGTTATGAAGATTCTCGAATTTTGATTTTATTTGGTGAGAGAATTCCTGTCGCGAAAATAAATTACAGTTTCACACCAATCGAGAAGCAATTTATGAAAAAAAAGTTGCTGAAAGTTTTCTATCCAAGGGTTCAGCACAATTTACACAAGAAACATGTTTTTTCCTGAGATTTTAAACGTGATTCCAACAAAATTAAAAGGTGTTTTCTTGTATTTTTCAGAGGCGTTTCGGTTCGGTGCACTGTGCGGTTGCTACGGTAACGGTTCTGGAATTCCCCGGCGCAACTCACGATTTTCCAACCAGGAAGTAAAATTAGAAACTTGCACAAAAACGGCCAAACTGGGAAAATAACTGTAGAGTTTTGAGCTGAATCTTAAATATGAATGAGCTTGACTGTGTTTTAGTGAAAGGAGCGGTGTTGTGGTGTTGTGATGTTGTGGTGTTGTGGTGTTGTGGTGTTGTGGTGTTGTGGTGTTGTGGTGTTGTGGTGTTGTGGTGGTGTGGTGGTGTTGTGGTGGTGTTGTGGTGTTGTGGTGTTGTGGTGTTGTGATGTTGCGGTGGTGTTGTGGTGTTGTGGTGTTGCTGTGTTGCGGTGTTGTTGTGGTGTTGTGGTGTTGTGGTGTTGTGGTGGTGTTGTGATGTTGTGGTGGTGTTGTGGTGTTGTGATGGTGTTGTGGTGTTGTGGTGTTGCGGTGTTGCGGTGTTGCGGTGTTGCGGTGTTGCGATGTTGCGATGTTGCGATGTTGTGGTGTTGTGGTGGTGTTGTGGTGTTGTGATGTTGTTGTGGTGTTGTGGTGTTGTGATGTTGTTGTGATGTTGTGGTGGTGTTGTGGTGTTGTGATGTTGTTGTGATGTTGTGGTGTTGCGGTGTTGCGATGTTGCGATGTTGCGGTGTTGCGATGTTGCGATGTTGTGGTGTTGCGGTGCTGCGGTGTTGCGGTGTTGCGGTGTTGCGATGTTGCGGTGTTGCGGTGTTGCGGTGTTGCGGTGTTGCGATGTTGCGGTGTTGCGGTGTTGCGGTGTTGCGATGTTGCGATGTTGCGGTGCTGCGGTGCTGCGGTGCTGCGGTGTTGTGATGTTGCGATGTTGTGGTGTTGCGATGTTGTGGTGTTGCGGTGTTGCGGTGTTGCGATGTTGCGATGTTGCGGTGTTGCGGTGCTGCGGTGCTGTGGTGTTGCGGTGTTGCGATGTTGCGGTGTTGTGGTGTTGTGGTGTTTAATGTTTCATTTTAAAAAGACCGGGCGATAAAAATACTTCAATTTGCCATAAAAAGTCTTTGATTATTTGAATCGTATTGCCGCTCATGTTTGATCTGTAAACATCATTTCATTTAAAAAGGTGAAACTTTTCTGGTGGAGAGTTCGACAAACAACAGGAGCAGAATCTGCAGTAGTAAAGAAGTAGTAGTATTATTAGTATTAGAAGTATTAGAAGTCGTAGTAGTTTTTACCTTGTTGACATGTTTCTGCTACTGCATCTCCAGAACTGTCCAGAGTTCTGAAACATGTCAACAGGGTAAACACACTGTCTTCAAAAACAACCCAAGGAGTTAAAGTCCTAAGACGACATAATAATGAGCATCTGTGGCGTTTAAACGAGGTAGTCGTGGTCGTCCAGCACAAACCCGGCGCTGATCGAGTCCGTGACCCACGAGTCCTTCACGATTTTGAACTTCCTCGTGAAGGTTCTGCGTAACGTTCTCAGCTCCAGGATCGAGTCTTCCGCCTCCACCACCACATGGGTCACTCCCTCCTCCAGCCTCTGCTCCACCCTCCCGCCGTGCAGCTCGAACTCCAGCGCCCGGATGTCCAGGCAGCTCCCGGCTCTGGGCTCCTGCGACTCCCCGATGTCGTGGAAACGGTCCATGTAGGCGGTGAAGGGCCGGAACATGTTGCTGGGCAGGTCGTCCCAGCCGTACCGCTCCTCCACCCGCGCCACGTCCACGTCCACATCCGGGGACGTGATTCTGTCGAACGCCTCGCGCAGCTGCTCCGCGTCCGTGTCCACGTCGTAGCTGTCGCCGTAGCGGTCGTACTGTTTGGCGAAGTACTCGCGGGTGGATGGGGTCATGCTGATCATGTGACGCGGTTGCCACGGCACCATCTCCTTCCTGTCCAGACACTCCAGGAGCCACGACGCCCGCACGATGTCATGTTTGTTGGAGGCGATCAGGTTCTTCACGCGCATGTTCTCGGAGCCCACCAGGACGCAGTACGTGTCCGGGCCCGGGTTCTGCACCGGGATCCCGCCGCAGCTGGAGGAGAGCCAAATGTCAACAATTAGGGCTGAACGATCATTTTGGACTGAAAATCGTGATTTCAGACACCAGACAAAACTGAAATGCTTTGCCCAGTCATTTACGGTCACGGTCTGAACCTCACGGTACAATATTTATTACGATATGGTGGGGAGGCTCAGGATATTGCGATATTCTACAGAATAACAAGACTGACTCTAAAATGCTTTGACCAGTCATTTGGTGCAACATTTACTGTCATTAGGGATGGAACGAAATCCAAATCTCTCTGTTCGATATTTTCACCATAAACATCTCACTGGACCAGATTTATTCCAATATAAAACTGTGACTTTTTCCTCTAAAAATGCTTCACAGACTTAATCCACAGAATGAAGATGTAAAAGTGCTTAGAACAGTTATTTCTTCATGTCGTCTGCACTGAAACGGAGCAAAGGATCATGGTCTATGTAGTTCCCTCTGTTTTTTTAGCTATTTCATTTAAGCAAAGAGACTTGGGATTCGGTCCACGATATTATTGTGAGACCTTTGACAATACGATATCATCAGATTTAGGTTATTGTTACATCCCTATAATATTTCATTTATTTTATTTTTATTATTATATAATTGTTACATTAAACTATTTACTTAATTACCGTAAATTCCGGATCACAAGCCGCTACTTTTTTTCTACACTTTCAACACTGCGGCTCGTAATATGAAGCGGCTTTTTTTTTTTTTTTTTCATCGCGGGAAAAAACATGGACCAATAAAATGAATAAGTAGTTCACTGAGGTCCAATGAAATTGTATGATTAATCACAACTTCCTTATTTCAGTCTTTCTGCTAACCCTCATCAACATGGAGAATACCAGACAAAAAGCATATGATGCAGCTTTTAAACTAAAAGCGATCACTCTGGCAGTTAAAGAAGGAAATCGAGCTGCTGCCCGTAAAATTGGCATAAACGAGTAGATGGTGCGAAGGTGGAGGCTCCAGCAAGAAGAACTGAGCCAGTGTAAAAAGACAACCAAAGCTTTCAGAGGTAACCATAGCAGATGGCCTGAGCTTGAAAACTTTCTGGAGGACTGGGTTAACACGCAAAGAGCGGCCGCGGTGTTTCCGCTGTACAAATCAGACTGAAGGCTAAAGCGATCGCTACCGTGGTTTATTCCCAGAGCGCCAAGGTGTGTATGTGCATGTCGCGTGTGTGTGTCCCAAGTGTGTGAAGGTGTGTAAGTGCCTGTGGCGCGTGTGTGTCCCAAGTGTCACCAGTGAGCGAGTCCGTCCCCAGAGTTCAGCGGGGGACCGCGTCCGCGGCCCATCCCGGAGGCGCTCCAGGCGGCGGGGACGCAGAAGCGAACCCCCCGCCTAGTCTTTGGCCAGCGGTTTATAATATGGTGCGGCTCATATAATTACAAAATAGATTTTTCTTCATAAATCTGAGCACGCGGCTCTTAATCGGGTGCGCGCTGTAGTCCGGAATTTACGGTAATAAAAAAAAAGTTCAATACAAGAATTCATTGTTCATATTGGTTGAGTATTTGAAATAAAAACCTCAAGATTCAGTTGTTTTTTTGTAATTCATTCCTTGAAGGTCAAAGAATCTAAAGTTGAGGTCAAAGCTAAACTTTAACATCAATTTTGGTAAATAATTCTCAATATGAAACTTACAAACGGACCTAATATGTCAGAGTCCGACAGGGGTGAGTCACAGACACGATGCTGCTGGTGGGAAACACTGAACTTGGGAGAACGATAAATAAAGATACTGCTTTATACTCGCTCTTTAAATACGATTGGTCAGTAGGATGTTGGGGGTACCTGGCCACGCCCCTCTCCAGCGCCGCCTTGTCGTGCTCCTCGGTGCCGTTTATGACGCAGAACTCCACGTCCTCGAACATGTCGGTCTCCCTGCGGACGCCGCTCAGATCCTGCGGTCTGAAGTGATCCACGACTCCCACCACCTTCTTGGGCTTCACCGGGACCTTCCTCTTCTTCTTCTGCGGCGCTCCGTCCTCCAGGCTCAGGTGACGCGACGCCAGCTTCCCTGACGCTCTGCCCCGGAACTGGTCCAGCTCCGCCAGCGTCGTGCACTGGTGCCACTCTTTGTCGTCGCGGATTTTCTCGATGCGGGGAAAGCGCAGGGTGCAGTTGGTCTTGTACATGTCGCTGCTCACGATCTCCGCCGCTTTGACTTGGACGATCACGGAGTTGGGCGGTTCGATGTAAACTTCCGGCTTTTCTGTCGCGCACAGAATGGACGCCGGTGGATCGTTTTTCCTGTAAACTTTCCAGTGTTTGGCCAGTTTCAGCCCCAGATCGTACAGCTCTTTCATGGTGTAGCCTGATCCGATCCGGCAAAGCGTGTGGAAAACTGATGGTCTGGATTCTCCTGGTTTTGGAGCCTCCGCTACAGCGCAGAGAAAGTGTGACATCATACCTCCCCGTCTGCCTTTTCCCCAATAACCGCCGACGATCAGCAAGTCCAGTTCGTCCATCAAACCGTCGACGTACTCGGGCTTGATCTTGAGCCAGCCCTCGCCGCGTTTATCCGGTTTGTAGATGGACATCGGATCTTTGACCATGATCCCTTCCTCGCGTCCGTCTATCGCGTCGTTCAAAGCGCTTACAACTTCTTTGGTGCTTTTCACTTCGGTTTTATGCACGATATGGATGCGTCCTTTCACCGGCGTGAAGACGGTTTGCAAAATCTCGTATCGCTTTTTTAACGTCTCCTTCCCCAGTTTCTGATTGTTCACCAACAAGACGTCGAACACGCAGAAGCACGTCTGCAGCTCGGAGTCTTCCATGAGCTTCTTGATGTCGAATTTGCTTCCCTTCTGCATAAACGCCTCTGCCGTTGGGCTGTACGCCATCATCTCCCCGTCTAAAATGCAGTTCACGACGTTGCTTTTGAAAACGTTGTGAATGTGCGGCGTGAGGGAGCCCTCTAGTGGCGACCCTCCAAACTGCTGCGTGTACTCGAAAGCGTTACGGCTGAAATACTTGTAAACGTCGCCGTCTTTGTGCAGCTGGATTCGTTCTCCGTCCAGTTTAGTCTCGATGTAAAAAGGGCTGTTGCTCATTTGTTTCTCTATGTTGCGGAGGTTAGCGATGGCGGCAAGCATCGGTTTGAACGCGGAAAATAATCCGATCGAAACTTCGCTCAGAGACACCGCGCGGTCGTGGAGCTGTTGACAAACTTTATTCAGATCCGTGTTGACGTTGTAAAGCTCCGGCGCGTCCGGGTGGAACACTTGGAGCACCGTTTCTTTGCTGATGCTTATCTTCATGTCCTTCAAAATCATCCGGATCAACCATTTCTGCTCAAGCGCCGAACTCTGCGTGATGAGATGCAGTAAACTTTGCCGAACCAAGTCCTTCTTCTTGTTGGCGTTGTTGAGTGCCACAGAATCTAGAAAATCGTTCACTTCTTTTATGGTAAGTTTGCCTTCGCCGGTGCAGCGCTTTTTTAAAACGAAGAAAGCCATTCCCGCAAAGTCCCCGGCCTCTCCTTGCGTAGCCGTCGGCGCGCGATAATTTAAAAGTTTATTTGCTTCAGGCCCATTTTTCGGCAGCCCCAGCACGTCGATGTACAGTTTCGCCAGCATGTTTTCCTTGATGCCGTACGCCATCCGCTCCCGTTCAAACGCCGGCACGATCAGGCGCATCGCCGGGTAAAAGGAGTCTGTGGTTTTGGGATTTTCTTTGTGTAAAACCGAGTGGAATTTTCGCCACGTTTCCATGAAGTCTCCCAGGATTTTGGACTTTTCCGGGCGCGTTTTGGCCTTTTGGATCCGCTCCAGAGTGTTGCAGAGGTGAATGAACGGGACCTGAGCGGCGACAGAGGCCGGGGCTGAAGAGGAGGAAGAGGAGGAGGAAGAAGCAACGCTCTCGGACGGACCCTCCATTTTAAAAACCTGCAACAACAAAAAAAAAAGCAAATAACATTGAAAGGGATCATTTTACGCTATTTTCTGATAATGTGGAGTTGTGTTTTGTTTCATTCACACAAACCCTACATATTTAAGCCGAGTTCTTCTCTCAAACTGAAAATACACTGTTCCACTGCGTTTTTAAACTCCACGCACCTTCAGAAGAATCATTTGGATGATTTTAGTCCTGGAGTCGACTGATCTCTACTGAACTAAAGGTAAAAGGAGCTGTTGATTTGAAAACGACCATTTCATAACATCGCAACACTGCAAATTTCTCTGATCTGGCCAAGATTTAAACACTTATATCAGGTTATTCATCTTGTTTTCAGATTTATTATCGACTTAATAGTTCAGAGACAGCTTCATTCTAGTCTAAAGGTCGTTTATTTTAAGATCTTGTCAAGTAAACTGATCTTGCTGCAACAGATAATTTCACTAGTTTTAAGTCATTTTCTGATAGATTTAAGTGTTTAGATCTTACATTTTGGCCGAGCTTTTTTGCACTGAAGGCGGAACAGAGCATTTTGAGCTTTGGAGATGTAGACAGAGTAATAATCAAGAGTTACTCAAACATGTGAATGAAACAAAACACAACTCCAGGTTTGTTTTTGAGGAGGGAACAACATTAGAACAGGGCTTTAAGATAATTTAATACCATAGTGTGGAACATTCCAAAGCTGTACGATCACGGATCCGGTATACCAGAGGAGATGAGGAGTGCGCGGTACGCTTCAGTACGCAGTGCACTCTGCGTGTGGATTGTGTCTTGTCGCGTACACTCTGTAGACCGCGCTTCCTCCTGTGCCTCTAAACCAGAACTCACACCAGGACTAAGCCAGGTCTAAAGCAGGTCTAAAGCAGGTCTAAAGCAGGTCTAAAGCAGGTCTAAAACCAGGACTAATCCAGGTCTAAAACCAAACAAGAATTAGCAGGAGTTGGCGGCTACATTTATGTAGTTTTAAAAATCATGACAATATCAAGTAATCCAAAGTAATCAGATTACGTTACTCACTTTAAGTAATTTAATGGATTATGTCACAAACTACATTTTGGGAAATGTAATCTGTAATCTGTAGGGGAACATTTTAAAAGTCACCTTTTCAACACTGATGCTACAACATCTAAACAGAACCGTACATTACATCAAATGGAAAAGAAACCGTGAGGTGAGTCGACCTGAGCCCAGTGATAATTAAGTTTTTCATGTCCAAAACACGTGTATCTGTCAGTGCAGGTGGTGTGGACTTAACATGTGCAAAGTAAACACGACAATAACAAACGATTACTCCATTATTCAAACTAAATAATCGACAGAATAATCGATTACTGTAATAATCGAGAGCTGCAGCCCTAATAGAAACAGAAAAAGCCTAGCGCATGTATCAACCAACTTTAAAAGAAAATGAAAACAAACAGAATATTTCACATGATATAAGACATAATAGTTTTGAATTGATGATTTTTGATTGTTTGCTCTTCTGTTTCCATTGTAATTTACTAATCTGTTTAAAAGACATTTTCAGAGCCTTTTTTTCTATTTTTTAGACATTAGACATCTGAGACATTATTTCAAAGACTAAAATTCATTCCCACTTTTTAGATTATAGCCTCCTGGTCAAAATGTAGGTTTAGTATTTGCCATTTGTGGATATGATTTGAAGTCAGTCTGGTTTCTCGAAGTAAATATGTGGAAGAATCTCACTGACACATTTAAACAGTGGATGAAGTGTCTTGCACAAGGACACAACTGTAATATGTGGCTACAGTACGATTCCCGTGTCAGACCTTCTCATTGTAGATGAATTTACCAACAAATCTGAGGAATATTGTCGACTCTGGCTCTTCAGTGTGCATATTTCTGCATATCTTCTCCAGTCATTTATGACTGGTCCGGATGGGACGTGTTCAGACATGTCCTTTCTCACAGAGGGATTCATACACGGAAAAGATTAAAATTCAAATCCCTCACACAGTAATAAAAAACTTTAAAAGTTAAATCATCCCAAGTACTTTTCGCATTAAAGGTTTTATTGGGTACATAAAACCAATCTTCTTTTTTTTTAACCAACTACAATAATAATAATACTAATATGGCTAGAAGTAATAAAAAATAACGTATTTTTATTTTAGTTTAGTTATACTTTTACTTTTTTTTTTAAACAAATTGATGATCTACTTTTTAGAACAGTAGTAGGAAGTGGAATCTGTAAAGTTGGCCTAAAATGGCGATAATGTTGCTCCAGTTATTATTTTATGTATTAATATTATAGTGAAAATGGTAAACATACATTAAATGATAAGTTTGAACTCTTACCTTATTTAAAATCGTCTTTAAAAGCTGAAATTTGAATCGTTCATGTTTCAAAGAGCGGAGTTGTGATGAGCCGCAGTCAAATGCTTCCCCCGGAAACAGCGTGTTCTGTAAATGTGTTCCTCTCGTTCGGGCGCCAGGAAGAAAAAAAAACGACAAAAAACAAACAAACAAAAAAACGACAAAAATAGGACTTTATAACCACAAATTACGGACAAACAATCATGCTAATTTTAGAGATTAATTGAGAAGAGACAACAACGCATTTAGTTTTGTTTTTTTCTGGTACTTGAGAAAGACACGATCAAAACTGATGTTTCGTTTAAAACTCATTTTCATTATCATGTATTTAGGTAGTAACTATATAGATAAATTAAATCCATTTCGTGTTATTTTTAAAGTTGCACATGAACTCAGATATCTATTAATGTTGTTTGTCGTTCTTTCAGCAGGGGGAGACAGAAGCTTGAAGTTTGATCAAAAGTCTGACCTGAAATATACGGAAAAAAATAAGTTATACATTTATAATTTAAAATTAATGTATAAAGTGTTCACACAATTGTATCTAAAACTTTCAAATTAAATGTGCACTATGTAACATTTCTAGAGAAGCCTGGAATGTTCCACAGTATGGCATTAAACTAGGGATGTAACAATAACCGAAATATGGTGATATGGTCTGGTCAAAGGTCAATCATATCATGGACCACCACAATATATCAAACGTTTGGTTCAATGCCATAATGTGGAAAAATTCAGGCGTGTAGTGTGAACTCCCATCAGTAAAGTTCCATAGTGCAGCTTTAACACTGTCA
Source organism: Odontamblyopus rebecca (assembly GCA_030686955.1). NCBI lineage: Eukaryota > Metazoa > Chordata > Actinopteri > Gobiiformes > Gobiidae > Odontamblyopus > Odontamblyopus rebecca. The sequence continues at coordinate 2,486,997 of CM060675.1, forward strand.
AAATATGAAGCCTGAAGTAAACAGACGATAAAGGAGAATTTTTCATTTTAATTTAAACTTTAATGCCGCTGACACAAGAACCTAAGAGCAGATTAAAAGCACAAAAACATATTCTAATTATAAACATTCAAGAGGAAACATCAATTTAGGCCCAAAGATATGGTAAAATATGAACGGGTGTGATAAAAGAACCTCACAATATTCTTCTATCCAAACTCTCGCCATGTATTAGATCATGTTGTCAGAATGAAAAACTGTTGTATTTAATTTGTATTTGTCATGACCCTCAGAAGTAATTATTTCAACCTTCTATAGCTTAAATCTTCTTATATAGACAAAAATAACCCCAAATGTCCCAGTTGTGCAAAGACAAAGTCTCCACAACAGACCGGACTTAAACACAGTACCGTATAACGAGAGTTTTTCCCCTGTGTTCCTGCAGGTGGCGCTGTGTGACCGCGCAGCAGCAGACGGAGCAGAGGTCAGAGGAGCCACGGGTTGTTTACTTCTGTCCCTGCTGCAGTGAAGGATGCTGGGAAATCCGAGAGTGGGGAGAGAGAGGAGAGAGAGAGCTCCATTCAAACGGCGCGGCCAATAACAGCGCCAAAGAAACACACAGATGGATTAGAGGTTATTTAGAGGAACTATGGGAGATTAGATTTACATTTTTGTCCCCAGGTACAAGGTAAACACGTTCAAATCAAATAGAACTTTTACTGATAAGACTAAAACAGCATGAGAACAGCTGTTCATTTGGGTTGCCAGGTTCAAAGCTGAAATCCAGCGTGTTTAAACCTAAAATCCTGCAGGTTCTGAGCTTCACATGAGGCCTGGACATAAACTGAGACTGAGACAAACTTGGACGTGACTTTATCTGCAGGAGAAGGAGCTGGAGAAACTTTTTTAAACTGTAAATAAAAATCAAATCAATGCTGGTTTATTTGCAAAGGCTAAAAACCCCAAAGGCTAAAAAGAGATGCACATAAACTGTCTTTTTAAAATGTATTTATTCATTTTTATTATCTTACAATCGACTTGTTACTTTGGGAAACCCCTTTTCTCTCTCTCTCTCTTTCTTTCAGCCCCCACTCCCTCTCCCTTCCTCTCGCTTTCATTTCTCTCTCCTTCTCCCTCCCCCTCTCTCCCTCCGTTTCTCTTTCTCTCTCCCTCGCTTTCTCTTTCTCTCTCTTCTCCCTCCCTTCTCTCTCTCCGCTCTCTCTCCCCCTCTCCTCTCGCTTTCCTCTCTTCTTTCTCTCCCTCCGTCTCTCTTTTCCTCTCCCTCACTTTCTCCTTCTCTCTCTTCTCCGTCCTGCTCTCCCTTTCTCTCTCTCCTCTCCGTTTCTCTTTCCTCTCTTCTCCTCCCCCTCTCTCCTCTCCTCCCTGAGTTCAGTTGTTTACATCCTGACACGGCGCTGTTACGCTCTGTGCGGCTGTTACGTAACCCCCCCCCCTGGCGGCGGGAGCGCGTCACTGCAGCCGCGCACTGTAAACACGTGACGTCATGCTTCCGTGGCACGCTCCGGGAGCCGCGCCAACAAACCACCAACAAAGCACCAAAAGACACCAGAAAACACCAGAAAACACCAAAAAACACACCAAAACAAACACCAAAACTGTCCCAGGAAGAAGAACAAAGAAAGAAAGAAGAGAGGGAGAAGGAGAGACAAAATTAGAACATAAGTAGAGGAACATGCGAGAGTGACAGAGAGGAGAGATGGTTTAACTGAGGACTGAACCAGGACTGAACCAGGACCTAACCAGGACTAAACCAGGACCAAACCAGGACTGAACCAGGACTAAACCAGGACTACACTGATAAGAGTTTGAATGAAACGTGATTCATGTTTCCGGAGTGTGTCTGAGGGAGACCCAGACAGCCTGAACGTGACTCAGACTCTGCTCCATCTGCTCCTGGAATAAACCAGGAATAAACCAGGACTAAACAAGGACTAAACAATGACTAACCCAGGACTAAATCTGGACTAAACCAGGACTAAACAAGGACTAAATAAAGACCAAACCAGCACTTAAGCAGGACTAAATCTGGGGCCAAACAAGGACTGAAGCTGGACTAAATCATGCCTCCACCAGGACTAAACTTGGACTAAACCTGGACTAAGCTGAGGACTCCATGTAGACAGTGATAGAGCACTCAAGGACTAAAGACTGAGATTAGTCATCTCAGTGGGACTTTCCTGGGTGAATAAAGGTTAAAAAAAACTAGTAGAAGTTGTTGTATCAGTAATAGTAGCAGCCATAGTAGTATTAATAGCCCAGGCAATTTTGTTTGTTTAGCACAACTGGAAAACAAAGTAATTCCAAGTGCTTTACAGAATAAGAAATAGATTAAAATCACAAAACAAACAAATCAAACCATAAATAATCATAACAGTCTCTCCCTCCCTCCTCTCCTCCCTCTCTTTGTGGAGCAGTTGTTCTTGTTGTTCTCGTCGTCATTGTCGTTCTTGTCGTTGTTGTTGCGTCTCTCGTACATTTCGTTCTGGGACACAGAGGTGTTGTTCCCGGTCACATTTTCATCACAGTTAAAACCACAGAACTCTGAAGTCCTGCCAAATATTTCCCTTTGATTCACCGAAACCTGAAGGTCAAATCATCAGCAACAAGGGTCCTGCTTTAAACCTGCTTTAGTCCTGGTTTAGACCTGGTTTAGCCCTGGTTTAGTCCTGGTTTAGACCTGGTTCAGACCTGGTTTAGACCTGGTTTAGTCCTGGTTTAGTCCTGGTTTAGACCTGGTTTAGTCCTTGTTTAGACCTGGTTTAGCCCTGGTTTAGTCCTGGTTTAGACCTGGTTTAGTCCATGTTTAGACCTAGTTTAGACCTGGTTTAGCCCTGCTTTAGTCCTGGTTTAGACCTGGTTTAGACCTGGTTTAGTCCTGGTTTAGTCCTCTTGTTCTGACCTGGTTTAGCCCTGGTTTAGTCCTGGTTTAGTCCATGTTTAGACCTGGTTTAGCCCTGGTTTAGTCCTGGTTTAGACCTGGTTTAGTTCTTTTTTAGACCTGGTTTAGCCCTGGTTTACTCCTGGTTTAGACATGGTTTAGTCCTGGTTTAGACCTGGTTTAGACCTGGTTTAGTCCTGGTTTAGACCTGGTTTAGTTCTTTTTTAGACCTGGTTTAGCCCTGGTTTACTCCTGGTTTAGACATGGTTTAGTCCTGGTTTAGACCTGGTTTAGACCTGGTTTAGACCTCACTTAGACTCGTCCTCGGTTAAATGGGTGAAGGTTATGTCACTCACTTGTCTCCGTGGAGATGCAGGGCGGAGTTCAAGATTCAAGATTCAAGATTCAAGATTCAAGATTCAAGATTCAAGATTCAAGATTCAAGATTCAAGATGACTTTATTTGTCCCGAAGGACATTTGTTTTGGACACAGAGGCTGTCACATAAACAGTGCACATGAAACAAACATGAAACAAGACAAACTTGAACATTCACTTTAACCCCAAACTTCAACATTCACTTTAACCCCAAACTTCAACATTCACTTTAACCCCAAACTTCAACATTCACTTTAACCCCAAACTTCAACATTCACTTTAACCCCAAACTTCAACATTCACTTTAACCCCAAACTTCAACATTCACTTTAACCCCAAACTTCAACATTCACTTTAACCCCAAACTTCAACATTCACTTTAACCCCAAACTTCAACATTCACTTTAACCCCAAACTTCAACATTCACTTTAACCCCAAACTTCAACATTCACTTTAACCCCAAACTTCAACATTCACTTTAACCCCAAACTTCAACATTCACTTTAACCCCAAACTTCAACATTCACTTTAACCCCAAACTTCAACATTCACTTTAACCCCAAACTTCAACATTCACTTTAACCCCAAACTTCAACATTCACTTGAACCCCATACCACATCACATCAGCAGAGTCACTGAGATGGGCAGGAGTGAGGTTTTATACCTCAGGTTCAGGTGTCTTTTTCTGTTTTTAACGGGTGCTCGATAGCGCCGCCCAGATGGTAGCAGCTCATATTGGGAGAGTAGGACCTGAGGGGGTCTGAAGTGATCTTTCCTGCTTGTTTGACAACAGTCTCCTCAAACAACTGTTGTAAGGATGGATACTCTCTCACCCCCATCACTTTGAGCGCTGTGTGCAGTTTTGCCGTCACAGTAAAGCTAGACAACAACTAGCATCCTAACGCACACTCCCTGTATCTTGGGCAGTGTAACGTTTGATACTCAGACTCAGACAGAACACAGTGGACTCGTTTTGACCCCCGAGCTGCTTACACAACATATCTGCACTGGGAGATAAACATGAGCGATACTGACATTTAAACAAACTCCAGTTTAGTTAGGCCCTAGTTTTAGTCCTGGTTTAGACCTGGTTTAGTCCTAGTTTTAGTCTTGGTTTAGACCCGATTTAGTCCCGGTTTAGTACTGGTTTAGTGCTGGTTTATTCTTAGTTTAATCCTGGTTTAGTCCTGGTTTAGTCTTGGCTTAGTTGTAACAGTCTTGTCCTGGTTTAGCTCTGGTTTAGTCCCTGGTTTAGTCTTGGTCTTGTCCTGGTTTAGACCTGGTTTAGCCCTAGTTTAGTCCCTGGTTTAGTCCTGGTTTAATCCTGGTTTAGTCCTAGTTTAGTCCTGGTTTAGTCCTAGTTTAGTCCCTGGTTTAGTCCTGGTTTAGTCCTGGTTTAGACCTGGTTTAGCCCTAGTTTAGTCCCTGGTTTAGTCCTGGTTTAGTCCTGGGTTAGACCTGGTTTAGCCCTAGTTTATTCCTGGTTTAGTCCTGGTTTAGTCCTGGGTTAGACCTGGTTTAGCCCTAGTTTAGTCCTGGTTTAGTCCTGGTTTAGTCCTGGGTTAGACTTGGTTTAGCCCTAGTTTAGTCCTGGTTTAGCCCTAGTTTAGTCCTGGTTTAGTCCTGGTTTAGTCCTGGTTCAGACCTAGTCTTGTCCTGGTTGACCTCCTGTTTGCACAGATCTGTATCAGAAACAGCTCCATAAACATTATGTAAGTTTATCTGTGTCCCACACCTGAAGAAAACACACTTATGTAACAAAGCCCAGAGGCCAGGGCCAGGACCAGGACTAAACCAGGACTAAACTAGAGCTAAACCAGGACTAAACCAGGACTAAACCAGGACTAAACTAGGAGTAAACCAGGATCTGCAGCCTTTTACCATCTAAAAAACATAGCAAAAATCAAAGGTCTACTGTCTAAAGCAGACTTGGAGAGACTTCTCCATGTGTTTGTCTGCAGTAGGTTAGATCCTGTAACAGCCTCTCACTGGCCTCTGCAAACGAGCTGTAAAACAGCTACAGAACATCCAGAACGCTGCAGCTCGAGTCCTGACTCGAACCAGGAAGTACGAGCACATAAGTCCTGGTCTCAGGTCTCTGCACTGCCCCCTGTGGCTCAGAGAATAGACTTTAAAGCAGCTCTGCTCCTGCACAAGTCTCTCCAGGGCCGAGCTCCAAAGTACATCTGGGACATGTTCGTGCCGTATGAACCATCTGCACTCTGAGGACCTCAGGGACCGAACTCCTGCTGGTCCCAGAGTCAGGACTAAACTCGGGGAGTCAGAGTTTCAGACTCATGCAGCTAAAACCTGGAACAGTCTGAACATGTGACACAGACTGTGACTCTGTTTAAATCCAGGCTCAAAACGGTTCTGTTTAGCTGCAGATGACTGAAAGGTTTTCATTTTCCATTCTGCACTCTACTCTTCTCTCTAATTCTCTCTAATTTAATGTCCCACCTCTATTTTAAAGATTTATGATGATTATTTATGTTTTAATTTGTTTATATTGTGATTTTAATGTATTTCTTATTCTGTAAAACACTTTGAATTACTTTGTGTACGAATTGTGCTGTACAAATAAACTTGCCTTGCCTAGTAGTAGTAGTAGTAGCAGTAGTAGTAGTAGTAGTCATAGTAGTAGCAGTAGTAGCAATAGCAATAACAATAATAGCAATAATAGCAATAATAGTAATAGCAATAATAACAATAATAATAATAATAGCAGTAATAATTGTAGCATAATAGTAATAGCAGCAGCAATAATAATAATAATAATAATCATAGTAATAACAATAATAGTAGCAATAACAATAGCAATAATAACAATAATAGCAATAATAATAGTAAGTAGCAATAGTAGTTGTAGCAGTAATAGCAATAATAGTAGTAATAATAGCAATAGTAATAGCAATAATAATAGTAGCAGTAGTAGTTGTAGCAGTAGTAGTAGTAGCAGTAGTAGTAGTAGTAGTAGTAGTAGTAGCAGTAGTAGTTGTAGCAGTAGTAGCAGTAGCAGTAGCAGTAGCAGTAGTAGTAGTAGTAGTAGTAGTAGTAGTAGCAGTAGTAGTTGTAGTAGTAGTAGCAGTAGTAGTAGCAGTAGTGTCAGTAGTATTAGTAGTAGTAGCAGTAGTGTCAGTAGTATTAGTAGTAGTAGCAGTAGTGTCAGTAGTAGTAGTAGTAGTAGCAGTAGTGTCAGTAGTAATAGTAGTAGTAGCAGTAGTGTCATTAGTAGTAGTAGTAGTAGTAGTAGTAGCAGTAGTGTCAGTAGTAATAGTAGTAGTAGCAGTAGTGTCATTAGTAGTAGTAGTAGTAGCAGTAGTGTCAGTAGTAGTAGTAGTAGTACCAGTAGTGTCAGTAGTAGTAGTAGTAGTAGCAGTAGTGTCAGTAGTAGTAGTAGTAGTAGCAGTAGTAGCAGTAATGTCAGTAGTAGTAGTAGTAGTAGTAGTATATCTCCTCCTCCATTGCAGTACCATTGGACCCGCCACAAGTGGCGCTGTGTGATAAAAATGACAGAGCCCCGAGCCACTTCCTGTCTCCACTTCCTGCTCCCGGCTGTGGACTGTAGCGCGGGGCAGAGGCTGCACAGAACCGCCCGCGGTATTCTGAATTCTGCTCCAAAAATTTTATTTTGCGCAGAAACGGCTAAATTAAGTAAAATAGTCACTTCCGGGTTGCCGCGATCAACTTTTCCAAGCGTTTTCGGCTCTCTTGAGTTTTGTTTTGAGTTTAGAAACTCAAGAGAGCAGTTTAAAATAATGTATTTAAAACTTTAACAGTTAATTATGGTCTGTATCGGACATTGTTCAATCGTTATGTCTAAATCTGTCTTTTACTGATGCTAATTGAGATTATAAATATGTATTGTTGCGCAACTGAACTTTATTGTTAGCTTTGAATTTGGATTAATGAATTCATTCAAATGCAAGAAATATGAATTATGCTCATTTGAAATGATGACCGATTATAGAGGAAATGATGATACTATGAAATGTTACTAGTAACTGACTTGTGATATTTATTGTTTTTTTGTTTGTTTTACCTTTGTCACAGGTCAGGTTTTTTTCACCACACCATGAACTCTGATTCCTCGTTCTGAGGTGGCGAGCTTAAAACCAGAACAATCTACGAACTGGTAGGATCTTTCTGTTTTTTCCCTTTTGGATCATTTTGCATTGAACAAACTTTTTGCCTAAACTGGATTATTTGTGTTGAACCTTTGCATTTTCGTTTGCATTTGAACTCAACTGAGGATTACAAAACCTCCCAAAGGAACTAGATCTAATCAAAGTAAAAATCTTTGATGCAAAACTTGAAAAGGGACTTGAGCTAAGGTTTTGTTTTTTGTTTTTGTGGTCTTTTGCCACACCGGCATTTATTCCAATTATTTATTTTGTTTGTTTTTCCTTGTACATTCTCAGTTTATTTAATATATTCAGTTAAACTTATTTCTGTCTCCTGTGTGTTTCATTCTCCCCAAGCTCCCATAATGAATCTGGTTTTCCTGTCGGTCACTTGCATCCCATTGTAATAACTCAGCCTTAACGTTTTAGTGTCCCAAACTTTTAAGTTAGCGTTACATCGTTAGTAGTAGTAGTAGTAGTAGTAGCAGTAATAGTAGCAGAAGTAGTAGTAGTAGTAGTAGCAGTAGTATTAGCAGTAGTAGTAGTAGTAGTAGTAGCAGTAGTAGTAGTAGCAGTAGCAGTCGTAGCAGTAGTAATAAAAGTCAAAGGCCTGTGAGCACCTGAACCACAGTGACTCAGTGATATGTGGAGTAAAGTCGTTCACAAACAGTCGTAAACTCATTATGTAAGTGTGATATGACTTTGTTTTGGTTTTGGACTCAGAACAGGCTCGTTTTCCTCTGCGGCCTCCAGGACTTTCACCAAATTGTCCTGGGATCTAAAATAAGTGTCGGCCACATCTCCAGCGTCCAAGTAGCAGTAAGATTTGTAATAGTACGTAGTAGTAATAGTGGCTGGATAAGGAATATTTATCTAAACAGGCCATAGGATGCTTTTTTCTAATGTAGTTTCCTCATCACAAACGGTCCTAAACCAGGGCTGAACCAGGGCTGAACCAGGGCTGAACCAGGGCTGAACCAGGGCTGAACCAGGGCTGAACCAGGGCTGAACCAGGTGTGGAGACACGGTCCAACATTTGTGGATCAGAATTTGGAGATTTCTTCCAAAAAAGTAACCAAACTCTTTGCATTTCCGCTTTGGGATGACGTCTTTCACTTTTGTTGACATGTTTTAATCTCCCAAATGTTGGGCGTACAGCGTGTTTGGTGTGTTTGGAGCATTTGGAGTGTTTGGTGTGTGTGTTTGGAGCGTTTGGTGTGTGTTCGGTGTGTGTTCGGTGTGTGTTCGGTGTGTGTTCGGTGTGTGTTCAGTGTGTGTGTTTGGTGTGTGTTTGGTGTGTGTTTGGTGTGTGTTTGGTGTGTGTTTGGTGTGTGTTCGGTGTGTGTTCGATGTGTGTTTGGTGTGTGTTTGGTGTGTTTGGTGTTATGTGTCCTGCGTTTGACCCGGAGCCTGGACGTTCTATAGGAGTTAATAGGATCAGGACACAGCACAGTTACAGTGAGCGGTGAAAAGTTCAGCCGTGACGAGGGCCGCGCCAAACTGGGCCAAAAGGACCATAGACTGTATATATACAGTCTATGAAAAGGACTCAGGATCAGGTATATATACAGTCTATGTAAAGGACTCAGGATCAGGTATATATACAGTCTATGAAAAGGACTCAGGATCAGGTATATATACAGTCTATGAAAAGGACTCAGGATCAGGTATATATACAGTCTATGAAAAGGACTCAGGATCAGGTATATATACAGTCTATGTAAAGGACTCAGGATCAGGTATATATACAGTCTATGTAAAGGACTCAGGATCAGGTATATATACAGTCTATGAAAAGGACTCAGGATCAGGTATATATACAGTCTATGTAAAGGACTCAGGATCAGGTATATATACAGTCTATGAAAAGGACTCAGGATCAGGTATATATACAGTCTATGTAAAGGACTCAGGATCAGGTATATATACAGTCTATGAAAAGGACTCAGGATCAGGTATATATACAGTCTATGAAAAGGACTCAGGATCAGGTATATATACAGTCTATGAAAAGGACTCAGGATCAGGTATATATACAGTCTATGAAAAGGACTCAGGATCAGGTATATATACAGTCTATGAAAAGGACTCAGGATCAGGTATATATACAGTCTATGTAAAGGACTCAGGATCAGGTATATATACAGTCTATGAAAAGGACTCAGGATCAGGTATATATACAGTCTATGAAAAGGACTCAGGATCAGGTATATATACAGTCTATGAAAAGGACTCAGGATCAGGTATATATACAGTCTATGTAAAGGACTCAGGATCAGGTATATATACAGTCTATGAAAAGGACTCAGGATCAGGTATATATACAGTCTATGTAAAGGACTCAGGATCAGGTATATATACAGTCTATGTAAAGGACTCAGGATCAGGTATATATACAGTCTATGAAAAGGACTCAGGATCAGGTATATATACAGTCTATGAAAAGGACTCAGGATCAGGTATATATACAGTCTATGTAAAGGACTCAGGATCAGGTATATATACAGTCTATGTAAAGGACTCAGGATCAGGTATATATACAGTCTATGAAAAGGACTCAGGATCAGGTATATATACAGTCTATGTAAAGGACTCAGGATCAGGTATATATACAGTCTATGAAAAGGACTCAGGATCAGGTATATATACAGTCTATGAAAAGGACTCAGGATCAGGTATATATACAGTCTATGAAAAGGACTCAGGATCAGGTATATATACAGTCTATGTAAAGGACTCAGGATCAGGTATATATACAGTCTATGTAAAGGACTCAGGATCAGGTATATATACAGGCTAGGTGAAGGACTCAGGATCAGGTATATATACAGTCTATGAAAAGGACTCAGGATCAGGTATATATACAGTCTATGTAAAGGACTCAGGATCAGGTATATATACAGTCTATGTAAAGGACTCAGGATCAGGTATATATACAGTCTATGAAAAGGACTCAGGATCAGGTATATATACAGTCTATGAAAAGGACTCAGGATCAGGTATATATACAGTCTATGTAAAGGACTCAGGATCAGGTATATATACAGTCTATGTAAAGGACTCAGGATCAGGTATATATACAGTCTATGTAAAGGACTCAGGATCAGGTATATATACAGTCTATGAAAAGGACTCAGGATCAGGTATATATACAGTCTATGAAAAGGACTCAGGATCAGGTATATATACAGTCTATGAAAAGGACTCAGGATCAGGTATATATACAGTCTATGAAAAGGACTCAGGATCAGGTATATATACAGTCTATGTAAAGGACTCAGGATCAGGCTCAAAGTCCGGCCTGAGGCAGCGCCCCCTGGCTCCAGGACGGGGTATTTACATTCTGTAGGGTATTAACGGCCATAACAGGATATTTATATCACCAGCTTTCCTGATATTCTTAGGAAAATATGAGATTCAACAAACCAGAGCTAAACCAGGACTAAACCAGGGCTAAACTGGGGCTAAACCAGAACTAAACCGGGGCTAAACCAGAACTAAACCAGGACTAAACCAGGACTAAACCAAGACTAAACCAGAACTAAACCAGGACTAACCAAGAACTAAACCAGGACAAAAACCAGAACTGAACCAGGACTAACCAAGGACTAAACCAGGACTAAAACCAGAACTAAACCAGGAATAACCAAGAACTAAACCAGGACTAAAACCAGAACTAAACCAGGACTAACTGAGAACTGAACCAGGACTAACCTAGAGCTAAAACAGGACTAAAAAAAGGGCTAAACCAAGATTGAGACAAGAGTAAACTAAGACTAAGATCTAAACCAGGTCTAACCTAGATCTAACACAAGATTTAACTGGGTCTAATCTAGATCTAAGATAAGATTTAACCGGGTCTAACCCTGATCTGCACCAGGATTTAACCAGGAGTAACCCTGATCTGCACCAGGTCTGACCCCGGTCTCGCTGTTTGCCGTTTGCTTGTGTGTTTTTCCATGTTTTCCTCCGAGTTCAAAGGTCTTTCAGCTCAAACTGAGTCACGACCAATGAGCCGAGAGTTGAACAGGAGATGGAAGAAAACAGCAGCCACGGAAAAACGTGCCAGATGCCCTCCCGTCCCCCCGTACACCTGCGTCCCATAAAAAACTGTACGTTACAACCTAATCTGAAGTTATGGCTGAAATATAAACGAGCAGCTTTACAAAACTGACAGGAAACAGGTTTGAAAAAATCACAATTATTTCTAAATTTAGGCTTTTAAGATTCTTGGTAATTGTGCACAAATTTTAGGTCAACTCCTCCAGGCTAAAATGTCACTCCACTCGTCTGGACTGACCTGTTTGAGTCCTGGTCTGGTCCTCGTTCAGTCCTGGTCTGGTCCTCGTTCAGTCCTGGTCTGGTCCTCGTTCAGTCCTGGTCTGGTCCTCGTTCAGTCCTGGTCTGGTCCTCGTTCAGTCCTGGTCTAGTCCTCGTTCAGTCCTGGTCTAGTCCTCGTTCAGTCCTGGTTTAGTCCTCGTTCAGTCCTGGTCTGGTCCTCGTTCAGTCCTGGTCTGGTCCTCGTTCAGTCCTGTCTGGTCCTCGTTCAGTCCTGCTCTGGTCCTCGTTCAGTCCTGGTCTGGTCCTCGTTCAGTCTTGGTCTGGTCCTCGTTCAGTCCTGGTCTGGTCCTGGTTCAGTCCTGGTCTGGTCCAGTTTGAGGTCTGGTTTCAGGGTTTATATGTGACACTATCACCACACACAGACCTGGAGTCATGTTTCGTTTCATTCACACGTTTAACACACAAACCTGCACTTTTAGACTGAGTTCTTCTTACCTCAAACAGAAAACTCCACTTTTCCACTTTGTGATGTCATCATGAGGTGATACAGGAAGTGCTCCGCTGTGTTTTTAAACTCCACACACCCTCACCAGAAAGAGTCACTCAGACAACTCCAGGTGTGTTTGTGAGGCTTAACAAGAGTCAGTTCTGCGGAATATTGGCCCTTTAAAGCTGCACTGTGTAACTTTTCCCTCTCGTCTCCATGGAGATGTTATTGTGTTGCCTTGGATGTTCCACAGTGTCCACATTCATTTGTCTGTCGAGCATTTGTCCAGTAAAAAAGTGTTTCTCCACAGATCTGCCCTGTAACTTCATCCATGGAGACTTAACGGAGGTTTAATGCCAAACTGTGGAACATTTACACCCTGAACTTTAGAGAAACATGGCACAATTTTAAATTAAAATTTGCCTAAATTAAAATTTTAAATGTATTTTGCAACTCTTGAGGTCAGAATAAGTCCTGTGTTCTTTCTGCTTCTCATTAGAAAGTGTTTTATTGTCCAGTACGGCTGTGCAGAAATATCAAAATATCGATATATCGTGTCATTTAATGGGCTGCTGTATCGATATATCGTGTCATTTAATGGGCTGCTGTATCGATATATCGTGTCAATTAATGGGCTGCTGTATCGATATATCGTGTCAATTAATGGGCTGCTGTATCGATATATCGTGTCATTTAATGGGCTGCTGTATCGATATATCGTGTCATTTAATGGGCTGCTGTATCGATATATCGTGTCATTTAATGGGCTGCTGTATCGATATATCGCCAGGAGTATTTTGTCGTATATTTTGCTTAAGTATTTAGTCACAGAGCTGCAGTTTTGTTCGGAGGAAGGAAACTCGTAAATGAGAAGCACCTGGTAAAATATCCCATAAATAAAATCAATTGGACATTTTCTCTGTTTTGATGAGTAAAACACATTAACTTTGCACAGGAAGTGGTTTAACAAAGACTTTTAGCATCACAGCCACGATTTAGCCGACGATCTTTTGAGGAAATGTTTGATATTTCCTGATAATGTCTGATAATCTTTCACTTGTGGAGGTTTCGCTGTGTTTTAATCCATGTTTGGATCAAATGTGTTTAATCTAAGCGGTGAAAATGTATTTTTTTATTAATGCACAGCAGGAATGTTCAGTTTTAATGTCTTAATGAGGTGGAAGCTTTAATACAAATACGCTCTTTTGGGTTTTTTGCCTCTTCCTGCACCTACTTTTTTATCTAGTGTTATGTTATATATGTGCAAAATCAATCACTCAGTAAATACAAATCTATGGTCCTGAATGGACAGCTCACTGTTAGCTGTCGACAGTGGTGTTGTTGAGCTGTGAGAAGCTTTTATAGACTCATAAAGACGCTCTGGATGCAGAAGGGAGGTGAGGGAGAGCTGCAGACGCTTTCACATGAGCTCTTTGTCGTGTTTTTCACACGTTGAAATCAGGTAGAGCGACTTTAAAATCCCAGGACCTCTGACCCGTGGCCTTTACCCGTGGCTGTTGTGTGCGTCTGGAGGATTTGCATACAGCAGCTCCCTGTAGCCGCACGCCGTCCCCCCTCTGGCTTCTTTCTGCGCTCACATGTTCTTAGTGTGTTTCACTTCCTCGTGCCTGAAAGAACACGAGAGAATCTGACACAGGGTGAAGGCAGCAAAACAACCAAATCTGAGCTCTGGAGAGAAAAACCAAATCTGAGCTCTGGAGAGAAAAACCAAATCTGAACTGTGGAGAGAAAAACCAAATCTGAACTGTGGAGAGAAAAACCAAATCTGAGCTCTGGAGAGAAAACCAAATCTGAACTGTGGAGAGAAAAACCAAATCTGAGCTCTGGAGAAAAACCAAATCCTGAGTCTGAGTCGAGTCGCTAGGCAGTAGTCCAGAAGTTGTGCTGTAGAAGCCGTAGGCAGAAGTAGTGTTGCCTGCTGCTGTTGAGCAGCATCAAGGTACCGCAGAAGCAGAAAGTCTGCAGGCAGAAGTTGTTGTTGCTTGTTGTTGTTGTTGTTGTTGTTGCAGTAGCAGCAGTCGAGTTATGTTAAGCATGCAGAAGTTCAGCTTGTTGCAGCAGTTGCATTAGCAGCATAGCAGTCTGTTGTTGCAGTATACAATTGTCAGAAGCAAAAGGTTTGTTCAGCAGCAGAATTGAGCTTGTTATGCAGCAGCTTGTTGTTGTTGTTGTTGTTGGTTGTTGTTGGTACTATACTTGTTCAGGAAGAAATTGTTGATGTTGTTGTTGTTGTTGCTAGCTGATTTGTACCTGTTCTTGTTGTTGTTGTTTGTTAGCAGCAGCCTGTTTGTTGTTGTTGTTCAGTTAGCAGTAAAGCAGCAGTAGCAGTTATATTAGTTGTTTGTTGTTGTTTGTTGTTGTTGTTGTTGTTGTTTGTAGCATGTATCAGATAGTTGAGGCAGCAGACGATAGCAGTGATCCACAGAAGCAGTACAGGTTGTTGTTGTTACTATAATTCATAACTTGTTATACAGAAATTGAGATGTTCCGCTGTATGTCTGTTAGTTGTTATCCATAGTCAGAGAAACGTATTACGACTAGTTCTAAGGTTGTTGTTATATTGAAGCAAGAACAGAGAACGATATATTGTTGTTGCTGGTTGTTGTTGTTACAGATCATATTAAAACGATAGAGAAATTGTTGTTAGATATTGTTGTTTAGTATGTACCTGTTGCTATACATATAGAATGAGTTGTTGAAAGATATAGAGTTGAACGAAAGACTTGCTATGGCAATAGAGAGAAAGAAGGAGAAGAGCAGCTAAATTTGTTGTTGTTACCAGCTTGTTGATAAATTGTATACTATGAGCAGAGGAATTTGTTAGCTAACGAGGAATTACAGATCATAAGAATCAACGAGTTGTTAAATTGAGTTGGTTGTTTAAGGTTATATTATTGTTGGCCATTAAGGTTGTTTACAATTTGTTAAGAGAACAGTTGTTGTTCAGGAATATTGCTTGTTATTAGTTGAGTTGTTGTTATAGCAGTAGTTGTTGAATCGAGTTAAGATCCAGAAAGTTACGATATAAGAGGAGAACGATAGCAAATCAAACGAGTTGCTTGTTGTTGTTCCACAAGAAGAAAATGTTAAAGCAGCAGCCTAAATTGTTGTTAGCACTCATAACCATGGTATAAGACAGGTGCTCATATATAATTGTTAATATTATAGCAGCTAGAACAGCAGCTTGTTGTTACATAAAGAACGTATGTTGTTGTTGTTGATGAGCAGCCTATAGCAGCAGCAATCGATAGCCTGGCAGCCATGATTTCAGCAGCAGTATTGCTAAATTGTTGTTATATGTCACGAGCAGCAGCAGCAGAAAGCAGGTTGTTGCAGTCAGCAGAAGAGCAGCAGCAGTTAGTAGCAGCAGGCAGGTGGTACTAAGTTGTTGTTTCAGAATGAGAATTGTTTGTACTTGGTGCCACGAGTTATCACGAGTGCAGTCAGAAGTGTTGTAGCAGCCTGGAAACGTGAGTCCAGATCCAAACGAGAAATCGAAGAAACGTCATTGAAACGATCCATAGTTATTACAGCGTTTACAGTTATTGCTGTTTGTTGCTGCGTTGTTCAGCCATGTTGTTACAGCAGCAGCGATAATTGTAGCAGCAGAACAATGGTTTAGCAGTTAATTGTTTCTATAGAGCAGCAGTTGTTGTTGTTATTTGAAGCAGCATGATTCCAGATCCATTTCGCATCAACGATCCAGGAACATATTGGTTGTTGTTGCTGTTGTTGTTATGAACAAGTTATTGATATGAAACAGCGTTTGGTTGTTGTTGTTAAACGATTGGTTGTTATATACTGTTAAATATTGTTGTTGTTAAATTAGTTGTTGTCATTGTCAGTTAGTTGTTGAAAGAGCTTGTTTATTATTAGAGTATGCTATTAAAATTGTTGGTTATTGTTGTTGTTGAAAGAACCAAATTTTGAGTTGTTGAATACGATATATTAGTTATTGTTGTTGCTTGTTGTTGTTATTTGTTCCATCATTGGTTATTGTTGTTGTTGTTAGTTATAGCCATTGAAGATATTGTAACTATTAATTGTTGTTATTATTGTTGTTGTTGAGTTATTGTTGTTCAAAGAGCTTATTCGTTATTGTCATAAGTTCAGTTGTTGGTTGCTGTATTATGTTGTTGTTGTTGTTGGTTGGTTAATATTAGCTGGTTGTTGAGCAGCAAATTGTTAAGAGCTGGTGAGCTTGTTGAGCTGATTAAAATTGTTGTCAGTTGTTATTGCACTGGTTGTCAGCTGTTGGTTGTTAAGAAGAAAGAG
This sequence comes from Odontamblyopus rebecca, assembly GCA_030686955.1. Lineage (NCBI taxonomy): Eukaryota > Metazoa > Chordata > Actinopteri > Gobiiformes > Gobiidae > Odontamblyopus > Odontamblyopus rebecca. The sequence continues at coordinate 2,503,460 of CM060675.1, forward strand.
AAGAAAGAAGTTGAGTTGTTCATTATCAACCCATATTAATATATATTAATATATACTGAGTTGTTGTTGTTATTGTTAGTTGAAGAAAGCAGAAAGAATTATTGGTTGTTACATGGCTACATTACATAGGTTGTTGTTGTTTGTTAGCATATCTGTTGGTTGTTTGTTGTTGTTTCGTTAAAATTGTTGACAGTTGTCATTATCGCTGGCCATTGAGCTGGTTGTTATTGTTGTTTCGTTGTTATCATGCTGTTCGTTGTATTGAAACTGTTAGCATGAAATTGTTGTTTATTAAATTGTTGTTAATAAGTCTGTTGGGTTGTTAGTTGTTTCAGTTGTCAGCTTGTCAAATTATCAGTCATTGTTGTTGTTGGTTGTTACGTTGTTATTGCTTGCTGTTGTTGTTGTTGTTATTGTTGTTGTATATTAGAGCAGTTATATTATGAGTTGTTTATTGTTTAAATTGTTGTTGCTATATTGCTAATATATGAAATCGGTTTGTCATTATTGTTGTTGGTTGTTGTTATATGAAATTGTTAAATATCATTGTTGTCATTGTTGCATTGTTGCTCGTTGTTACATTGTTGTTATTGGTTGGTTTAAATTATACGTTGTCATTATACGTCGCTGTCATTACGTTGTCATTGTTGTTGTTGTTATTGTAGCACTAAATTGAGCGGTTGTTCTTGTTGTTATTATTAGTTTGGTTTATTGGTTGTTCATTGTTGTTGTTGTTGTTATTAGTTATTAAAATTATATAGAAATTTGTTGGTTGTTAGTTGAAATTGTTGGTTACAAAGCATTAGCATATTATTAGTTGGTTATTGTTCGGTTATTGTTGTTATTGTCAGCTTCATGAAATCAAGTCAGTTTGTTCCCTCTGATCATCATCATCACAATTGTTGTTATTGTTGGTTGTTGGTTCGAATACCGTCAAGAAAATTATTATATTATTCAGCTGTAGCTTATCATTGTCATTATTATCATTATGAGTTGGTTGTCATTATTCACTTGAGCTTATGACACACACACACACTGGTCATTGTCAGTTAGCTGGCAAGCATATTGGTTGTTGTTGGTTGATGAAGGCTGTAATATATTGTTGTTCGAGTCATTATATTACAAAATCATTATTATTGTTGTTGTTATTGTTGAAGAAACTTATCGGTTGTTGTTATATACTTGTTAAGAAATTGTTATTGTCATTGCTCGTTGTTTGTTATATTGAGTTGTTATTGTCATACTGGTTTCATTGTTGTTGTCATTACTGGTCATTTGTTATCATTTATTCATTGTCATTGTCATTATTCGGTTGTTGTCATCATCAATGTTTCACGTCATATATTGTTAATAATTATTATTGTTTAATGTTGTTGTTGTTATTGTTGTTGTTGTATCATGATATCATCATCATTGTTGAGCAATATTGCTGCTTTGGTTGGTTAGCCAGAGTTATTGTTAGCATTAGCATTGTTCTGAAAGGCATTATTGTCAGCAGTAGTAGTAGCAGATAGCTAAGGTCAGCAGTCATTTGTCAGCAGAAGCAGTCAGCAGAGTAAGGTAGCAGCAGAGCAGCATTAGCATTAGCAGCAGCAGCAGCAGCAGCAGCAGCAGCAGCATTCAGTAGGCATCATTGCAGCAGAAGTAGCAGTAGCATGTCAGTAGCATTGTTTACACATAGTAGCATTATAGCAGCAGCAGTTGCAGTTAGCAGCAGGTTCAGGTTCAGCAGCATGCATCACAGCAGCAGCAGTAGAAGTAGAAGTAGTAGTAGTAGTAGCAGTAGCAGCAGTAGCAGTAGCAGTAGCAGTAGCAGCAGCAGCAGCAGCAGCAGCTGCTGCTGCTAGCTGCAGCAGTAGCAGTAGCAGCAGTAGCAGTAGCAGCAGCAGCTAGCAGCAGCAGCAGCAGCAGAAAGTAGCAGTAGTAGTAGTAGTAGTAGTAGTAGAAGTCATCGGTGATAAACGGCACTAAACACATTGTACCGGTTTGTTCGGGTTATTTTTAGAGTTTATCTTAATGCAGATTTTCCGATGTTCCTGATGTTTGTGTCGGGAGCAGATTCTCATGACTTTTGCATGTTCTGTACATTCCTGCATTTATCAGCTCTAAACACACACACACTCTGAGGTCAGCGGGTGCACCACACACACACGCTTTAAACCCCACCCCTTCTGCACTGTGGATCTTCACAGCGTTTCTCTTCTGCTCCTTTCTTCTCTCTGGATTTGGAGCGACTCCTGTTTGAGGAATCGTTCATCTCTGATTTTCAAGGTCTGATCTGCCCCTGTTTCCTGCAGTTTGAGGATCTTGGTGGATGATGCACGGAGGACGGGGCAGAGGTGGAGCTCATTCTGTAACTGTGACCAAACTATTAGAACAGAAACCAGGGCCAAAACGTGTCTAATAAATGACCCAAAGTTCTGATTAGACTCACACAGCTTTGGTTTAAAGGTTTAAAGCCCATCAAACTCAGGCCTTTTCTAAATGACTTTTTGGCAAATAATAACACGTTTGTATCTTGTATTTTGTTGATTTTTTCAATTAAAAACTGATATTTATATGAAGTATTTATATTAGTATCTAAATAATGATGTGAGGTTTTTCCATTTGCCGCTGAAGCAGTGAAAGTCGCAGATAAACTCAGGGAGGTGAAGAATCAGGAGGCTCAGGACATCGTTTTGACCTGATCTGGTCTGAATCGTTTCCGCTGTGGAAATGAGAGTGCGGCAGGAAATCCGAGTGCGCGGCCTTTATTCTGAAAGGGCGTCGCACAGGAAGTGGCTGATGGGTCAGATACTTCCTGTGAGCGGGCTTTATTCTGAAAGGGCGTCGCACAGGAAGCGGCTGATGGGTCAGATACTTCCTGTGAGCGGGCTTTATTCTGAAAGGGCGTCGCACAGGAAGCGGCTGATGGGTCAGATACTTCCTGTGAGCGGGCTTTATTCTGAAAGGGCGTCGCACAGGAAGCGGCTGATGGGTCAGATACTTCCTGTGAGCGGGCTTTATTCTGAAAGGGCGTCGCACAGGAAGCGGCTGATGGGTCAGATACTTCCTGTGAGCGGGCTTTATTCTGAAAGGGCGTCGCACAGGAAGCGGCTGATGGGTCAGATACTTCCTGTGAGCGGCCTTTATTCTGAAAGGGCGTCGCACAGGAAGTGGCTGATGGGTCAGATACTTCCTGCTCGGCTGCAGGTTCAGACAGTTCACGCTCGAGTAAACACGATCTCACGTTTCACTGTCCGAAATACACACGAGTGGGAGAGAGCACGACCGACACACAACAGCAGCAGCGGAGGGTCCAAAACCCACCAGAGAGGGTCCAGTACCCACCAGAGAGGGTCCAGTACCCACCAGAGGGTCCAGTACCCACCAGAGAGGGTCCAGTACCCACCAGAGAGGGTCTAGTACCCACCAGAGAGGGTCCAGTACCCACCAGAGAGGGTCCAGTACCCACCAGAGGGTCCAGTACCCACCAGAGAGGGTCCAGTACCCACCAGAGAGGGTCTAGTACCCACCAGAGAGGGTCCAGTACCCACCAGAGGGTCCAGTACCCACCAGAGAGGGTCCAGTACCCACCAGAGAGGGTCTAGTACCCACCAGAGAGGGTCCAGTACCCACCAGAGAGGGTCCAGTACCCACCAGAGGGTCCAGTACCCACCAGAGAGGGTCCAGTACCCACCAGAGAGGGTCTAGTACCCACCAGAGAGGGTCCAGTACCCACCAGAGGGTCCAGTACCCACCAGAGAGGGTCCAGTACCCACCAGAGAGGGTCCAGTACCCACCAGAGAGGGTCCAGTACCCACCAGAGAGGGTCCAGTACCCACCAGAGAGGGTCCAGTACCCACCAGAGGGTCCAGTACCCACCAGAGAGGGTCCAGTACCCACCAGAGAGGGTCCAGTACCCACCAGAGGGTCCAGTACCCACAAGAGAGGGCCCAGTACCCACCAGAGAGGGTCCAGTACCCACCAGAGAGGGTCCAGTACCCACCAGAGAGGGTCCAGTACCCACCAGAGAGGGTCTAGTACCCACCAGAGGGTCCAGTACCCACCAGAGAGGGTCCAGTACCCACCAGAGAGTCCAGTACCCACCAGAGAGGGTCCAGTACCCACCAGAGAGGGTCCAGTACCCACCAGAGAGGGTCCAGTACCCACCAGAGAGGGTCCAGTACCCACCAGAGAGGGTCCAATACCCACCAGAGAGGGTCCAATACCCACCAGAGAGGGTCCAATACCCACCAGAGAGGGTCCAATACCCACCAGAGAGGGTCCAGTACCCACCAGAGAGGGTCCAGTACCCACCAGAGAGGGTCCAATACCCACCAGAGAGGGTCCAATACCCACCAGAGAGGGTCCAATACCCACCAGAGAGGGTCCAGTACCCACCAGAGAGGGTCCAGTACCCACCAGAGAGGGTCCAGTACCCACCAGAGAGGGTCCAGTACCCACCAGAGGGTCCAGTACCCACCAGAGAGGGTCCAATACCCACCAGAGAGGGTCCAATACCCACCAGAGAGGGTCCAATACCCACCAGAGAGGGTCCAATACCCACCAGAGAGGGTCCAGTACCCACCAGAGAGGGTCCAGTACCCACCAGAGAGGGTCTAGTACCCACCAGAGAGGGTCCAGTACCCACCAGAGGGTCCAGTACCCACCAGAGGGTCCAGTACCCAGCAGAGGGTCCAGTACCCACAAGAAAAGAGGACAGAGGGTCCAATACTCAGATATAAATGTTTGACTGTTGCTGAGGTCAGTTAAAGTGAACTCTGAGTGACAGGACAAAAATAAATGATTCTTCTTTTCCTGTTATACTTTGATCTCGGTGTGTTGTCTCACTGATTAAAGCCGCAGTGCGTAACTTTTTAGCAAAAGAAAGTTCAGTTCTGTTATCTGGACAAAACACGACGTTTCTACACCCGTCCAGTTTGTGAAGGTCGCCGGTTCAAATCCTGCGCTCGACGAGATCCACTGAGCCACAGGCCGACGGTGCGATTCCAGCTCCCACATGAACACTGTTGTTGTGCTTTTGGGCAAGACACTTCCCCCACCTGCCCCCAGTGTGTGTGTGTGTACACTGCTGAATGAATGCTACACTTTCAGAATTGAAAATGTTTTTGGTTGTTGGTTGGTGCGTAATTAAGTCAATTATTATGCGGAGCTCATTCATGACGAACATTTGATCCAGTTTAATCACATTTTCTTTATGTTTTAGTCATTTTTAAGCTGATTTTCTGTATTTTACCTAAACAAATGACTCTTTACTGTACTTTAAGGTATCAGAATGGTCAAAAATAGGGACACCACAGTCATTTTTTGTATAAAACTGGAACAAATCAGTGGTTTTGGATAAATCTGCTGGGACAGGGGACACAGGACTAAAAACTGGGACTGTCCCGGGTCAACAGGGACACGATCTTTGAGCCCTAAAAGTGGAAAAGCGCTGTATAAAAATGTGACCACTGACCCTTTTGTGCTGTGGATTCTACCTGGACGACAGAGAAATTACACCGACATCTTTCCAACAACTTTTTAACCCAGAAAAATAATAAAAAATGGCCTCGCATCTCCACAAACCTGATTCTTTATGCGTTTGTTTTCATGGTTTATTTGGCTGTAATATCCCACAGTATGACAGAAAACACATCTAACTCTGTGTAAATGTCCCGCAGTTTGGCATTAAACTCCTCATCATGGATTTATTCGATTACAGATGTTTGTATTTCTGAGAATAATGTGGCATCGCCATGGAGATAAATAAGTTTAACCCAGTATAACCTCGTAACCCAGAGTAAATAATGAACAGAGACTCACAACGGTTTTGTACTTGTTTAAATAAATTCATTTATTTAGAGCTCTATCATAATTACAGACAAATACTGGACTAACTGGAGCCATCTCTGCTTTATATATATATATATGTATATATATATATTTCTCTATGTACAGTGGAAGACCGCACATTCAAGTCGCGCCGAACCCACGAAAACTCCAAAAATAAAACATCCAAAAGCACGTGGAGCAGAATATATATATATACGCATTTGGTTTCCTGTTTGTAAACTCTCCGTTCTCTCGACTGCATACGGCGTCAGGTGAAGGCAGAGATCGCTCGCTTCATAAAAATAGACAAATAGACTCTAACATTTCACGTGAAGGAAAAAAGCAATGCAGTATATTCATCCCCAAAGCAAAGGATTGTTAAAAATCGTAGCCAAAATGTCATAGACTTTTGATTTCTTAAATTCTTTCCTTATGTACAAAATATACACTACAGATAAATAGACAGCATCAAATCTGTGAAGTATCTCTGCAGACTTAAATACATTCAGAGACGAGTGAAAAAGACCTATTAATAAAGTCTAATTAGCATAAAAGGGGGAGGGGCCAGAAGGAGACAGGAAATTAGCTGTAATTATTACAAGTGCTAATGTTTCTGCTAATTACAAGTGGCATTCGTGGGGAAAATAGGTTATTATAAAAAATATTTGAATTTTTGGTGGACATTTTCTTGATTACAAAAAAATGTAACCAGTTTTAAATAAAGTTGGAAAAGTTGGGAGATTGTAAAAAAAAGAAAAAAATGTTTTAAAAAATGTACGTTTTGGTAGCATTACAAATATTATTATAACCAGTAAATTTAAAAAAATGGGCAAATTATTTAAAATATTATGTTTAAGCGCTAACGCTCTCAAATCTATGTAGTTATTTATTTATTATTCATAATTTCATACAAAATAACCAGAGTTAATTTTCTCTTTAAACTTCAACTCACTTTATAAAGCCAAATAGTTAACAAAAATACTGTCCAGGTGCTTTGAGTAAGAAACAAAGATTAAAAATAGTAAAAATTACAATTCAAGGCAGAAATTTCTTGGATTGGATAAAAAAATAACTCAACATTTTGATCAAATTTCCATCGTTAAAATCAGATTTGGGTCTTTGTAGATAATAGTGCCGTCTGTACCATCGCTTTTCTACCATGTTTCTACATTATTCCATCATTTTCTTTCTTTTTTTTTTCAAATATTACACAAAGATTTTTTCCAAAATGTCATAAATCATAATTTCTGGCGTCACCCCTTTGTCTCCAAACTGAAATTTCTATGTACCATTTTCCTTTCACAAAACCAGTCCAAAATGTTGTGTTTAAAGGTCCAGTATTGACTCTTGTGCGCTGGAGTCGTGTTTTGTTTCGTTCACACGTGTCTGAGTGACTCTGCTCCACCTTGTGATGTCACGAAGTGGGTAGTTTTTCAAGTGACCTGCTCCTTTTGCCTTTAGGTCAGTAGAGATGGGCTGAAGTTATGTGAGCTCAGCCTAAATGTGCAGATTTGTGTGTTAAATGTGCGCGAATGAAGTGAAAACACAACTCCAGGCGTGTTTTTGACGAGGAAACGCCATCGGAACGTTCTGGAGAAGAGCGTCATACGGGCCCTTTAACCTTTCGGACTTTGTTTTGAAAACTGGGAGTGTTGAGGTTCGCAGTGCACACGTGCATTTAAAATAGACGTTTTCTATGAGCAAAAATAAATTAGTTACAAAACGACTCAATACTGCAGCAGCCTCAAAAGAACATCCAGATTTCCACAACATAGAAAACATATTATCAACATTAAGGCAACTGGAATATCTGACATTCGATTTTTAAAAATAAATAAGTGTAATATTTATTTTCAGTGTACCGTTTTTCAGAGAAAGTCCTTAAATATTCAGGTACCGCGTGGAGAAGTGAGAGGGGAGGTGCATAGGCTCGGTCCATCAGTCTTTGGGGGGACGCTCGGGGCCCCGCAGGGTTCAGGTCAGAGCCTCAAATACAGAACCACACAAAAAAAAAAAAAAACAGTCCAGGGTCTGAACCGAAGAGAGCAGCAGTTTGGGTCGACCGAAGAGTCTTCAATCTGAAACACAAAAACGACACGGGGCTCAGACGAGGAGGAGTTTAAAAAAGCAAAGACAAAAAAACTGAAAATATAGCCCAGAATATGAACTATTTCAAGCTTTTATTGTGGTGGTGGTACTACTACTACTAGTACTGCTACTGCTACTGCTACTACTACTATTACTGCTACTACTACTACTACTACTGTCGCAGCTGCTACAATTACTAAAAATTGGACAAGGTTTGCTATAATTAGAAATACTACTATAACTTTAACTGAGGAATGTTGCAGTACCACTACTACTATGACTCAAATTCCTCCTCCAACTACTACTACTGCTGCTACTACTACTTCAGTTACTACTGTTACTGTACTGAGTACTATTACTGATGCATGTACTACTGCTCCTGCTACTACTACTCCTCCCACCCCCATCATCCCTCTCTTCTTGGCCCCTGGTACATAAACTGAAAACCTTTGCAAAGTACATATATGGTCGTCCTGTTCCTGCTTTTGAAATGATGATGTCACAGTTATCCCTGCACACGATGTCGTCCTTAGCAACAGAAGGCAGACCCCCCCCCCCCTCGGTTACACAGATTATGTAATTAAAACACACCTCCCCCCGAGATCGGAGCGTAGAGAAGCAAAGATGGACACTGCGTTTACGCTCGGACATCAGTGAAGTAGCAGAAGTAGTAGTAGTAGCAGTAGCAGTAGTAGTAGCTGTACTAATAGTAGTAGTAGCAGTAGCTGTACTAATAGTAATAGTAGTAGTAGTAGTAGAAGTAGCTGTACTAATAGTAGTAGTAGTAGTAGCAGTAGTAGCAATAGTACTAGTAGTGGTGATACAGGATGTAGTAGTAGTGATACAGGATGTAGTAGTAGTAGTGATACAGGATGTAGTAGTAGTAGTGATACAGGATGTAGTAGTAGTGATACAGGATGTAGTAGTAGTAGTGATACAGGATGTAGTAGTAGTAGTGATACAGGATGTAGTAGTAGTGATACAGGATGTAGTAGTAGTAGTGATACAGGATGTAGTAGTAGTGATACAGGATGTAATAGTAGTAAAAGTGGAGGAGGGGTGACGGCTGCGCAGGGGGAGGATTTATGGAATTAGATGTTTCCAGGAAAGAGACGGACTTTAAACATGCCCGTGTCTAATGTACAATAATACACAAAAATACACAGAAATACACAGAAATACACAGAAATACACAGAAATACACAGAAATACACAGAAATACACAGAAATACACAGAAATAGGGATTAGTCTATGGAGGCAGGGACGTCATGTTTAAACGCACCACACAACTATACTGTGACGACTACTGCAAATACTACTGATTCAAATACTACATGAAATACTACTACTGTCCACCCCACTGCCAAGCTACTGTTACTACAGTTAAAAGTACAATAAAGTACAAATGTGTTCCACTTGCACTTCTTCCTGCAACAACAAATATTATTACTGCAAATACTACTGCTACTATTACTACCACTACTGTGTAAGGAAGTAAAATAGCACATACTTTATCTGTAGTAGTTGGACAAACATTACAAACTGTCTGACGCATACTTCACATTGCACTTTAGCACTTAAGTATTTCATTCTGACTCTCTTATAATATTAAGTACAAATGTGTAGTGCTCTAGAAATATCATGCTACTACTACTACTGCTACTACTACTACTACTACTCGTACTACTACTACTACTGCTACTACTGCTACTACTACTACTGCTGCTACTACTACTACTGCTACTACTGCTACTACTACTACTGCTGCTACTACTACTACTGCTACTACTGCTACTACTACTACTGCTACTGCTGCTACTACTATTACTTACTACTGCTACTACTACTGCTACTACTACTGCTACTTATTACTGCTATTACTACTGCTACTACTACTTGTTATTATTACTGTTATTATTACTACTGCTGCTATTACTTATTGTTATTACTACTGCTACTACTGCTACTACTACAATTAATCTTATTTGGTCTGAATGAGGAGTTGTGAATGACGGCGCAGGGAGGAGTAGAGCGGAGGAGAAAGAGGCGAGAGGAGAGTGAGTTTGTCCTAGTTTATCCACTTCACTGGAAACTGTGACACAGGAGCCAGTTATGAGGCCGGGATCCAGTAACACACTTTTAACAGCTGCACACGAACAAACACCACAAGAATATCCTGGAGCATCACAATATCTGGAATCCCAAGTCTCTTTGCTTAAATGAACAGTTTAAAAAAACAGAGGGAACTACATAGACCATGATCCTTTGCTCCGTTTCAGCGCAGACGACATGAAGAAATAACTGTTCTAAGCACTTTGACATCTTCATTCTCTGGATTAAGTCTGTGAAGCATTTTCAGAGGAAAAAGTGGCAGATTCACAGTTTTATATTGGAATAAATCTGGTTCAGTGAGATGTTTATGGTGAAAATATCCAACAGAGAGATTTGGATTTCGTTCCATCACTAATGACAGTAAATGTTGCACCAAATGACTGAAGCGTTTTAGAATGTCAGAATATCACGAGCTTTCCCACGATATCGTAATAAATATCGTACGGTGAGACTCTGATATCGGTCTGCCCCTAATAACTTGTCGAGTAAATGATCTGTCCATGCTAATGAAGTAACACTGGACCAATGTTCCTGTTTAACCCCAAAAACAAGAGTTGTATTCCCGTTTTTAGAGTAAATGGATCACATCCTGATTTTGCTTAACGACAGAAAGAGGTGTTTTACTTTGACACTTTATTTGAGTTAATTTAAGACGATATTATGTCCAAAAGTGGATCACACTGGTCTTCTCTGGTGGGAGTGTGAAGTGGTGCGTGGGAGGTGCTGAAAGAACACTAAGGGAAGTTGAATTAACACTAGGGGGAGATGAATTAACTTCAACCATATCAACTCGAACCCACATTTGACTTTCAAATAGTTCAAATCCCCTGACATCTTCACCCTCCAGTTTGTGCTTCTGGTAGAGTTAAGTGTTCTTTTGCGGTGCAGTGTTATTCAAGCGCACACAGACACGCCGGTGCACAGAGGTGGAATTGCGTAATGAAAGCGTCCGCATTGATCAGGCGGAGAGGGTGTTACCGCGGCTGCAGACAGATCAGGTCTAATCCCGGTTTGGAACAGAACATCCGCCGCTCAGACAGAGAACTGGGTCAGAGCCCAGGCCAGGTGCAGCTCCAAACACGAGGCCCCGCGGGACGCAAAACGCACCGGAAATCAGCCCTCTGTAAGCACCAGAGACCTGAGCATATTTAAGTCTCAGATCGGGTTTAATAATAAGATTCTGTTCATATTTTAAACACTGAAATCTGAAGTGAAACTAACACAAGAATCACATTTCAGAACAAGTTTGTACAGATCTAAAACGGGACTAAACCATCCAAACAACCAAGGACTAAACCTGGACTAAACTAGGGTCTAAAACCAGGACTAATCCAGGTCTAAAGCAGGTCTAAACCAGGACTAATCCAGGTCTAAAGCAGGTCTAAACCAGGACTAATCCAGGTCTAAAGCAGGTCTAAACCAGGACTAATCCAGGTCTAAAGCAGGACTGTCAGTGTTTTTATTCTACACTTTTATTCTTCTTTGCTCCAGCACAAACTCTTTCAGTGTAAGTGTGATCTTCACTTCATCTCATGCTGCTCTTTTCCCAGTATTCCCTCCATCTTCTCCTCCTCCTCCTCTGCTCCTCCTCCTCCTCTTCTCCTCTCCTCCTCCTCTGCGCCTCCTTTAACCTCCTCTTTAGCGTTTAGCCGTAACTCCCTCCACAACAACAGCAGGTTCCACTGTTCCGCTGCAAACGCCACCGGCCAATCAGGCTTCAGCTCTGCACTTGCCCCTCTTTCCTCTTTCCTCTTTCCTCTCCCTCTCTCTCTCTCACTCTCTCCATCAAAACATCCACAAATTCCCCCAGAATGAATAAAAGAAAAACAACAAAACAACAACTACTCCTGCGTCTGAGTTTCTAGGTAATTTCCGCAGCTGTTAAAGTTTTTATTTCACTTTCTGAACCAGTGCGTGTGTCTAAATCACAGGCAACAGGCAGACATATTTTTGGGGGCAATTATACGTGTGATTTGTGGTGATTTGTGGTGATCTGTTGTGATCTGTGGTGATTTGTGGTGATTTGTGGTGATCTGTGGTGATCTGTCCCGGGGGCCGAGCATCAGCGTCGTTTAAACTCTGTCGTGAATGAGAAACATGAGAGGAATGCATGACTCCACCTGCTGCTGTTTGGAAGTCAGAGTCTGTGGAAAGGACTGAACCAGGACTAAACCAGGACTGAACCAGGACTAAACCAGGACTGAACCAGCTCTAAATCAAGACTAAACCAGGACTAAAGCAGGACTGAACCAGGACTAAACCAGGACTAAACCAGGACTAAAGCAGGACTAAACCAGGACTAAAGCAGGACTAAACCAGGACTAAACCAGGACTAAACCAGGACTAAACCAGGACTAAAGCAGGACTAAACCAGGACTGAACCAGGACTGAACCAGGACTAAACCAGGACTAAACCAGGACTAAACCAGGACTAAACCAGGACTAAACCAGGACTAAAGCAGGACTAAACCAGGACTGAACCAGGACTGAACCAGGACTAAACCAGGACTAAACCAGGACTAAACCAGGACTAAAGCAGGACTAAACCAGGACTGAACCAGGACTGAACCAGGACTAAACCAGGACTAAACCAGGACTAAACCAGGACTGAACCAGGTCTAAACTCCAGGTCTAAACCAGAACTAAACCAGGGACTAAACCAGGTCTAAATAAGGTCTAAAGCAGGCCTAAAGCAGGCCTAAAGCAGGCCTAAAGCAGGCCTAAACCAGGTCTAAACTCCAGGACTAAACCAGGACTAAACCAGGACTAAACCAGGTCTAAACCAAGACTAAACCAGGGCTGAACCAGGACTAAACCAGGACTAAACCAGGTCTAAACCAGGTCTAAACCAGGTCTAAACCAGGTCTAAACCAAGACTAAACCAGGGCTGAACCAGGACTAAACCGAGACTAAACTAGAACTAAACCAGGATTCAACCAGGATTAGACCAGGACTAAATGTGGAGGAAATTTGTTTGGATTGTAAGAAGTTAACAGCAGTATTAGTATTAGTATTAGTATTAGTATTAGTATTAGTAGTTTAGTAATTATCACAATTATGCACAAGTATTTGAAAACAGACTCTTTTAATTCTCTTGTATTTTTATTAGGTTAAACAAAAGCATCTCTGCCTAAAATAATGAACAGAATCCTCCATCCCCGAGTTAAATTAGCCGTGTATTTATCTTTGCTTTTCTCCGAGCGCGGAAAAACTGGGCTCTGTTTTTGTTTTCTGTGGGAATAATCCAATAATCCGGGTTTACTCAGTGACAGAGACGTGCCACACTTCCCCGATGCCAAGTGAAGCGAGTGAAAAAACAACGGCAGAGAGAAAAGAAAAAAGGAAAAGCGGAAATGCCCAGGGCCCAGAGTGGAAAACACATTCCTGCCGCGTTAGCAACATCTCAGAACAACATGTTTACGGCGGCAGATACGCGGCGCTATCGGGTGAGCACGTAGCACCGGGGCAGGACAGAGGACTCGGGTTTCTGCCCCTCAGGCCGCTTCAAAATAAGACTAAAGGCGTCTGTGCAAATGAATAAACCCCACAGTAAAATTACGCACCGGATAAAAGCGAAATCTGAGCTCATCTGCGGAGCTGCTTTAGTCGTTATGTTGTTAATTATTAGTTTGCCCAAGTAAATAAGACGTTTACAAGTCCAAACGTCTCCACTTCAGTCCTGTTGTTTTTGTTTTGGTCCTGGAGATCTCAGGCTCTGGTTTAGTCCTGGTTTAGTCCTGGTTTAGACCCTTTTTCAGTTCTTAGTCTTTGGTCCCTGGTTTAGTTTAAGTTTTTTCTTTGGCTGAATCCTGGTATGGACCTGGTTTAAATTCTCATTTAGTCCTGATTTAGTCCGGTTTACTCCTGGATTAGTCCTTTTTCAGTCCTGGTTCAGTCCTGCTTTAGTCCAGGTTCAGTCCTGCTTTAGTCCTGCTTTAGTCCTGGTTTACTCCTGCTTTAGTCCTTGTTCAGGCCTGGTTTAGTCCAGGTTTGGTCCTCCTTTATTCCTGCTGTAGTCCCTTGTTTAGTCCCTGGTTTACTCCTGGTTTAGTCCTACTTGAATGCTGGTTTAGTCCTAGTTTAGTCCTGGTTTAGTCCTGGTTTAGACCCTTGCTTTGCCCTTGTTCAGTCCTGGTTTGGTCCTGGTTTAGTCCTTGGTTCAGTCCCTGATTTATCCCTGTTTTAGTTCCTTGTTTAGTCCTGCTTTAGTCCTGGTTTATTCATTTCTGCCTGTAACTGTGTGTGTTGAATGGTTCTGTGCCTGTATCTGTGTGTGTTGAATGGTTCTGTATCTGTGTGTGTTGAATGGTTCTGTATCTGTGTGTGTTGAATGGTTCTGTATGTGTGTGTGTTGAATGGTTCTGTATCTGTGTGTGTTGAATGGTTCTGTATCTGTGTGTGTTGAATGGTTCTGTATCTGTGTTGAATGGTTCTGTATCTGTGTGTGTTGAATGGTTCTGTATCTGTGTTGAATGGTTCTGTATGTGTGTGTGTTGAATGGTTCTGTATCTGTGTTGAATGGTTCTGTGCCTGTATCTGTTGAATGGTTCTGTGCCTGTATCTGTTGAATGGTTCTGTATCTGTGTGTTGAATGGTTCTGTATCTGTGCTGAATGGTTCTGTATCTGTGTGTGTTGAATGGTTCTGTGCCTGTATCTGTGTTGAATGGTTCTGTGCCTGTATCTGTGTTGAATGGTTCTGTATCTGTGCTGAATGGTTCTGTATCTGTGTGTGTTGAATGGTTCTGTGCCTGTATCTGTTGAATGGTTCTGTATGTGTGTGTGTTGAATGGTTCTGTATCTGTGTTGAATGGTTCTGTGCCTGTATCTGTTGAATGGTTCTGTGCCTGTATGTGCTGAATGAGCCTGTGCTGCCTGTGCGTTGGTGTAAACAGCCGCAGTGGCTCATTCATGCGTGGTGAGCGTGGTTGGGGTGTGCGTCGGCGTGGGCGGTGCATGTGTGTGTCGTACGTGCACAGACACTTGTTTACTCGAGCTCTGCCTCAGTCACGTTTCAAAAAGCAGCCTCCTCCTCCTCCGCCTCCGGGTTCTGGGAAGAAAAAAGGCTTCTCCCGTGGAAGTAGCAGAGACTTCCCAGATGTGAACTGTGCGGGGCGATTCCCACTAAACATCCCGCTAAAAATAGATCCTCAAATAATTCTCAGCGAGTTCAGACACATCCAAGACCAGAGGAGAACTATGAATACACTTTGGAACTCTAAACACCGAACAAACCAGGACTGAACCGGGACTGAACCAGGACTAAACCAGGACTAAACATGAGACTGAACCAGGACTAAACCAGGACTAAACCAGGACTAAACCAGGACTAAACCAGGGCTAAACCAGGGCTAAACAAGAGACTAAACCAGGACTAAACCAGGACTAAACCAGGGCTAAACCAGGACTAAACTTGAGACTGAACCAGGACTAAACCAGGACTAAACCAGGGCTAAACCAGGACTAAACCAGGGCTAAACCAGGGCTAAACCAGGGCTAAACCAGGGCTAAACCAGGGCTAAACCAGGGCTAAACCAGGACTAAACAAGACACTAAACAAGAGACTAAACCAGGACTAAACCAGGACTAAACCAGGACTAAACAAGAGACTAAACAAGAGACTAAACCAGGACTAAACCAGGGCTGAATAAGAGACTTTAGTGGGACTAGATCAGGAAATTAGGACATTAGTAGTCGTAGCTGTAATCTCATAGTAATTATCACAATTATCCACAAATATTTTAAATCCGACTCTTTTACTTCTCTAGTATTTTTTTCAGTCACACAGCTTCACAAGGACTAATCCAGGACTAGAAAACCAGATAGAGACCAGGAGGATCAGAACTACACCAGGTCTTAACCAGAACTAGACCACAAATCAAAGCCTACCAAGAACAACCATAAAATCAGGAATAGGCCGACGCAAAGCCAGGACTAAACTGGGATTTCAGAGTATAAATCATAAACCTCCAGTCAGTTGCTCTTCCAAGTACTCTGACATTTTCTTTTATCTGAAATACAACTACAGCAACAGACCTGGAGGCGTGTTTTGTTTCATTCACATGTTTGGGAAACTTTTAATGTGTTTTCTGTTTGAGAGAAGAACTAAATCTGCAGAAACATGTGTGAATGAAACAAAACTCAACTCCGGGTCCGTTTGCGACGACGAAACTACTTTAGAACATAAATAATAAAAGATTTTACGTTCAGAACCTGGTGTCTGACCTTTTGCAGTGGTGGCGGTCTCCTTAAAGCCCAGACAGACGTAGGGCAAAGCGTGCAGTCCGTTCACGACGCCTTTGCAGCTGTGCGCCGCCTTAAACCCGACCATCTCCTCCGGTTTCCCCTCCAGCAGCGCCAGGTAGTTGAGGCCGGCCGCGTACTCCGCCCTCCCGGCCCTGGCGGCGCCGCTCCGGGCCGCGGGGCTGCCGGCGCTGGCCTCCTCGTCGGAGCCGTCGCTGGACCTGGAGGACAGGTTCTCCACGGAGCTGTGGCGTTTGGGGGGCGTCTTCTGGGCGAAGGAGGGCAACACGGGGGTGACGGTGGCGGT
>CM060675.1:2525025-2527525 GCA_030686955.1 Odontamblyopus rebecca
GGGCATTCCGAATGGGCGAGGGGGTCAGCGGGGAGTTCTGGCTCGGCTGCATCACCGAATAGTAGTCGGAATCGCCGTTTCTTTGCCGGGAGTTCTGTGGGCTCATCAGAACGTACTGATTGTCTTCGTTGGAGGATGTCGGAAGTCGTGCGGGCAGAGTTAGTGAGTTCGCCTGGTACGGCACCGGCCGCACGGATTCGCTCATGAAATAGTCGGGAGGAGTCTGGAGCGGAGGCGGGTTTCCTGGAGACATGTTCATGTACTCTCCGTGCCGATCGGGACTGTCCATGCTCGACTTGGAGCCGCAGAACATGCGCATGTAACCGCTGTCTTCAAGGGAACTGCCGCACGGAGAGTTCGCCTTGTAGTTAATACCACTGGCCACTTGGGGGTGCACTCTTGGATTCACGATCTGTTTGGGAGCAGAGACGCACATCGGGCTCATCAGGACGTAACTGTCGGCTTTGGGAGTTTGCGATTGCTGTGCGACACCAGGAGTCATGGGCATGTAACCGTCATCGGCCAAGTTACTGCTGGAACTACGGGACGAACCGATTTCAATGTCGCCGTAATCTTCAGGATAGGAGACTTTAGGAGACGCGGATTGGGAATTCTGGCCCATCCGCATTAAAGTGTACTCATCTAAAGAGGCCGAGGACAGAGGAGCGACCACCCTCTGCTGCCGCGGAGTCGTGAGGGAGTGCGTCCTCTTGCGGTAGGCTTTGTCAATGCTTCCGGCGGATTTGGACCCCTCCATGATCATGTAGCCGCAGAGGTCGCTCGCGTCTCTAGAGGGCGGTGTGCTGCACAGGGAATCGGGCGTGTCGCTTCGCATGAGCGGCAGGAAGCGCGCCTCGCTGGGGCTGGAGCTGAAGTCGTCGCAGAGCATGAAGCCGTTATCGCTGAGGGAGCCGGAGATGGACGCGCTGCAGCTGAACGGCCGCCGCGTTTTGTCCGGAGTGGAGAGCGCGGTGGTGGCGCGGGGAGACGTGCTGAGCGGACTGGACGCCGCCGGAGGAGAGCTGGAGCCGGAGGCGGAGCGGCTGTGGTGGAGGTTCGTCTCCAGCATCCTGCAGGTGCGGCCGCTGCTCAGCGTGTGCGAGCGGATCAGGTGGCTCCCGAGGCTCGTGGGGCTTCCGGTGATCGGGATGGACATGGACACGGGCCGCGTCATGCTTCCGTCACCTTCGCTGGCGGTGCGCACGCGGCACGAGGTAAACTTCCGGCCCGGGGACATCGCGGCCGTGCTGTCCGTGCGTGAGCGGCGCACCAGTCCGGTCTGGCTCGGCGGGAGGTTGTTGAGGTTGCGTCGCGTCGGGACAGAGATCGGATTCGTGCTCGCGGACTGGCTCTTGCTGCGCGGACGGAACTCGGACAGCTCCTTCATCGCCTTCATCGCCTCCAGGATCGTCTCGTGGATGTTCTGCGCCACCACCAGGTCCTCCGCCTGCATCCAGAACTCCCCCGGGCCCGTCATGGCCGAGCGCCCCACTTCGATGAAGAAGAAGTTGTCCGAGTGGCCGCACCTCCGTATGTTCATGAGCTGCAGACTCACCGCGGGCGTCTCTGAGTTCAGTTTGACGAAGCTGATGGTGCGGCTGGACAAGCACAGCCTATAAACCCCCACCAGGTTCTTCACTTGGCCCAGACCCTTCGCTTTGAGGTTCACCTGCCAGACCTCTTTGTAGGCGGCGTTAGCGGGGGCAACGGGTCCATAGCTGGACTCTTCGAACCCGACCAGGGAGGAGGTGGACGCGGGGCTGTGGTAGACCTTCCCCTCGGCTATGAGCTCACTCAGGACCCGATACCAGCTCTCCTGCTCGGGCTCGTTCTCCGCAGCCACAGCGAAATACTCATCCTTGGTGTAGAGCGCGATGAGGTGCTTGTGTTTGGCGTCTGCGCGCTTGTTTACGCACAGGCACGAGTCCAAAGTTATGCAGCGTTTGGCCGCAGATTTGTTCCTCCATTTCTTCTCGCTCTCGTAGTATTCCAGACGTGCGGGGCTCCTCTCCGTGGCCTCCTGGAGCACGAAGAAGCGCCGGTGTCCGTGTTTCTGCTTCCTGAGGTATCCGCACTTCTTTACGCCACCGTTAGATAACAGGTGTCCCCCCATCGCGGTCGGTGTAGGAGGGGGACTCGCCATTTCACACGGTTATCCCCACGGTTCTCTCGCGTTTTCCTGCAAAAATCCTCGCGTAAAATCCTCCTGAGCGCGTCGTAAATGTTATTTAATCCATCGCTGGTGACGCAGGCTCGGCTTGGGTCGCCTGGTCCGCGCGCTACGCGTTCAGATCTTCTCTGGAGGTGAGGAAAACAACATGTGATGCTGCTGCTCTAAAAACAGAATAAAACTCGGAGTCATTGGTGGGCGGGGTGTTCTGAGGGGCCGTGCCTGTCACTCAAGCCCTTCCGACGCGTCCCATTGGCTCATTTTCGAATGCGCACCCGCTCCAGTCCCGCCCATTGTTCCCAAACAGCCCTGTCATGTAAAAGCGAAATT
>CM060675.1:2532525-2560025 GCA_030686955.1 Odontamblyopus rebecca
TAATCCGGTTCAGTGACATGTGTCTGAGTCTGAGGTGAAATCCAAACGTGGGAAACCAAACACCTCAGGACCAGAGATGAAACAAAAACACCAGGAGGAGCGTGAGGATTACAGATGCTCAGATTATGGAGGCGCCTGTGGGAAGAATAAATACACGTGTTTTTGTTTCGTGGGATTAACTCTTAAAGGATCAGTTTATAAGAACATTGTTGTGTTTATGCCGTTATCCTTCAATAAATCCAGTTAAGACTTATTAAGAAAGATGTAGTCAAAATATGTTTGCATTAAAAACGGCAGTAAACATGTAAAGCTTTAGGTAACAGGTGAGGGACAAGATGAACACAAAATAATCCTGTTTGTGAATGAAAAGGAGCAGAAAGAAGCTCAGACGTGTCATATCCGCCCCGTTTCACACAAACTCAAACATCTCCAACACTTCAGCACTTCACACTACATTTATAAGAAACTTTTTAGACCTGGTTCAGTCCTGGGTTAGCCCTAATTTAGACCTGGTTTAGACCTGATATAGTCCTAGTTCAATCCTGGTTTAAGATAAGATATCCTTTATTTGTCCCACAATGGGGAAATTTCAGAGTTTAGTCCTGGTGTAGACCTGGTTTAGACCTGATATAGTCCTAGTTCAGTCCTGATTTAGTCCTGGTTTAGACCTGGTTTAGACCTGATATTGTCTTGGTTTAGTCCTAGTTTAACTCAAATTGGTCAAAAATAGGGACACATGGGACATTTCTTGTGTAAAACTGGGACGTCTGGTCGCCCTGAGTGACGATAAAATGCACTTTACTTTAACCTTAAATGTACTGATTTTTGGTTATGAAACTACTTAAGAACTTTGGCTCAGGACAAGTATCATCAGGGCATTTTTACAGAATTATAATATGACTTTATAATAATGTTTAATCTACAAACATCAGTCTAGGTGTGCATGAACTTTTATAAGAATGCAGTGAATTGCTGTAATTTATATCAGGTTATTAAGTTACTGTAGTAAAAATAGCCCCACAAACATGTCACACATTTATTTCAGTGTGTTGCAAAGACAGCAACAGGTGCAAAACAGGACAAAAAAATCTAATAATAATAATAATAATAATAATAATAATAATAATATTACATGTTATTTATTAGGCTCACTCAAGGTTGCTTTACCACAAAATAAACACATAAAATACGATTAAAAACATACAGCTAAAGTAGAACAGTATTTAATTGACTGACTGCATTTAGTATTGTATAGTATTGTATTTTATTAGTATTTATTTATTAACAGCAGTCTACTCTGAAATGTAATTAACTGGGTTTTGAAAAATACACCGTTTACGTATAATAAACGTATGAAAATGATAAAAGATTATCAAGATTGAATTTATGATATTTATGTTTTAATTTATTTAAGTTTTATTTTGTCAGTATTTCCTCTTTTGCATTAGACTTCCGCTTGACCCGGCGCCTGCGCAGTCTGCGGCCGCACGCTTTTGCCGGTTTTTTCTGCACATTTGCGCCTAAATCTTTGCACTCCATGTGCTCCGAGGCCCCGGTGAGGCGGCCCGGGGTGGGGGTGGGAGTCCTGCTCACGGACGCGGAACATCCCGGCTGCGTTTTACTCGGAAAACGAAAAAACTCCACGGGTCACGGAAAATATCAACTTCCGGGAGGTCATCTGGAGTTTGGGTTCGCGATTGTTGTTTTACTTATTTTATGCTGTAAACTTGTTCACTGTGACCAAAGTATTGATCATTTGTCCGTGTTGTGATGCAGAGTTCTGGACACGTGTCAGTTCATACAGGGATCCGTAGATATTGAACAGTAGAAGTTCAGCCTCTGTGCGCGCGTTAATACCGCCGCCATCTTGGTACGGGGGTCCAGGGTCTTTTCCCCCATAAAGAAATTGATAATTGATCATTTTGGAACCCTCCCTTTGTGTCCATGAGGTCTTATTCTGTGTAAAAGCTCAAACCCTGGAGTTTAGAGCAACACGGTCTGAAATACACAGGATTCTTGGATGAGTTTAAAATCCAGATTTCAGGCTCAAATATCAATACTTCTCTGTGTTTTTAAAATACTCTGGATTAGACAAAAAATAATTGCTACTACAAAAATTACTACTACAAAAAATACTATGAGGAACTACTACCAAAAAGCTACTACTACAAAAACTACTTAAAAAACTACTTCAAAAACTACTACAAAAAACTACTACTACAAAAAATACTACAAATATTAATACTTCTCTGTGTTTTTTTAATACTCTGTGACCTGAATGTTGATTAGACTTAGACTTGGCTTTTCTAATCTCAATTGCAGTAATTGTGAGGAAAAGTCACTATAATTAGGTTTGTAATTGTTCCTCGTGTCGTCTCCTGCAGCGAGTCGTGGGAGTCGTGTGCGCAGAGGGAGGTTCTGGAGGAGGCCGGAGTCCATTTAAAATCCCCGCGGTTTGTTTTTGTGGTGAATTCGGTGAAAGTGGAGGAGAATTATCACTACGTCACCGTGTTCATGAGGGGAGAGCTGGACAGAGAGCGGTCAGAGGAGCCCCGAAACATGGAGCCCGACAAGAACGAGGGTAAAAACAGCCAAAAACACACAGACGTTCTGTTTATTCACTCATTTCTGTGTCTTTCTGCCATGTTCTCACATTGTTCCTCATCACAAACCCATCTGAACACAGCTTTGCATTTAATACCCCGGAGAAGTCAAATACCTAAAGCAGAATCGTGACATGTTCTGGTTCATTGTTTGATTGACAGGCGGAGCAGCCAATCAGAAGTTTGCATTTCCCGGTTGTCATTTGTACAGTTTTTCCTGATTGAACCCGTCTGTTTTTCCAGGTTGGACGTGGACACAGTGGGACGCGTTTCCTCCAGACGAGCAGCTGTTTTTGCCTCTGGCTGAGCTCCGCAGACGAGGATTCAGCCCTTTTAAAGACTCGCACACAGAGACCGGCTGAACATCCCCGATATCCATTTGTTTTTGGTGTTTTCAGTACTTTATTGTCCTCAGTGGGAAATTATCCTGTGTGAAAATGTATTAAGTTACTGATATTGAATACCTGCGTTAACATGTGGTCTTTTACTGTGCTTTTTTCATTAAATCCTGTGCGGTCCAAAGCCAAAATTACACGATGAAGTACGTACTGTATTCTGAATACTCCCAGATGAAAGAGTAACTGTACCCGAATACAGGTACTCAGAATTAGTACTTTGAGTACAGCTTCTAGGTTCATGTGTTCAGTGACTTCACGACTGCCAACTTTGGATTTACCTGAGTTTTACTGTTTTCTTTTATACTGCTGCTGTTCAACAGGGTCAAAACAATGTAATAAAATGGACACAGAAAAAACTACTACAACAAAAACTACTACAGAAATGAATGCAATAAATGTACAAGCATAAAAAACCTATTACAAAAAAATATTACTACCAAAACTACCACAAAAAACTACTACAGAAAAAACTACGACAACAAATAAAGAATGAAATAAATGCACATATATAAAAAACTGACTACAAAAACCTACAGGGAAAAAAATGCAATAAATGTAGAAACATAAAAACTTCTACTACAGAAAAAGCTACTACAGAAACTAGTACAGGAAAAAATACTTCCCAACTCTGTCTACTCTAGATTTATCTGAACTGTTTTCTTTTATACTGCTGCTGTGTAACATGGTCAAACGAATGCAATAAAACGGACAAACAGAAAAAAAACTATTAAAGCTGCACTGTGTAACTTTTCTCCTGTCACCACTGAAGCTCCTGTGAGTCCACTACTTACGTATTTCAGCATGATTTGTGTAAATTTATCATTTATATTTACATATTTACAAGTCAAAATTAGAGAATGGTCAAAACCGGTCATACGTAACGCACTTTAACCTGAATATACAAAAAAAAATCTGTTTTTATTTTATTTTTAGGTCTAAATTAAACTTTGTCTTGTCAAAATGTCGGATTTATGTATGTATGTATTTATTTATTTTTAGACTTTTGGGAAAACGCCGTTATAAAGTGGGTTTCTATGGTTACGGCAGGACGTTAAGCCCCGCCCCCGGACGAAATGCCAAAGATCTCTGTGCTCCGCTCTCTGCGCTCCGCTCTCGGGTCGGACTTCGGAGTTTGCGCCGGGGATTCATGCAGGTAAGAGCCATAAAACCGCGCACTCTGCCCCGCGGCATGTGGGGCTGCTGTTCGGCCCTGGACTCCTGCCTCGACACCGGGACTCAGCGCAAAAACAGCCCGAGAAAAGAGTCCGGAACGCGGCGTAGTGGCGCTCAGGTTCGCTGTCAAGTGTTAGCCCGGAGCCGGTCAGTCAATCTGCGGACGACGCCACGATTTACTGCTCGAATTTACGTTTTAAAATAGTTGATTATTCTGAAACCTGACAAATCACTTCACAACTTATGTTTCGTTAATTTTCTATATTCACAAGTTGTGACATGTTGTAGTTTATTCGAGTTTTGCTTGTTATCGTAGCTGTGTCCGGTAATGGAACCACGCACCCGTAGCTTGCGCGCACGCACCTCTCATTTTCTTTTGGTGAAAATCCATTCACTTGTTTTGTGTTTTTTACTTTTTCCCTTCAGGCTTTAATCATGAACTCCAAAGAAGCCGTGAAGTCCGCTGCCAAAGAGTTCATCCAGTTTGTCAACAAAGGAGTATCGCCTTATCATGGTAAAGAATGAAGAAATATGAAAGATTCTGTAAACTTTCCTTCCGTTTACAGTCAGAATTATGGCAGGTTTGAGTTTCGCTTGTGTTTAGTCTCATATTTAACTTGCTCATCATTTGGACCGTAGTGTTAAATGCTCTGACCTAATCCTGCACACATTCATTGAGCTTCTATTAGAGTTTATGGTCCACTTTTGTGCTTCAGTCAGCGCAGACACTTTGAACTGGAGATAAGGAGAATGGGTCTGACTGAGACGGACCTGATGGTTCTCTCGCCTCTGTCTTGTCTTTTGCACTTTGCACTTCTTCCTCGGTCTAGTTTAGAAAATAATCATTACAAAAGTGCCACTGCCTCGTCAGCTTTTCACTGTTTTTCCTCAAATCAGTGGCTTTACACTGATGAACAAGAACTACCTCTGCCCAGTTTTCATCTAGTTTAGTACCGTTAAGTCTCCTGGTTTAGACCTGGTTTAGACCTGGTTTAGACCTGGTTTAGACCTGGTTTAGACCTGGTTTAGACCTGGTTTAGACCGGGTTTAGACCTGGTTTAGACCTGGTTTAGACCTGGTTTAGACCTGGTTTAGACCGGGTTTAGACCTGGTTTAGACCTGGTTTAGACCTGGTTTAGACCTGGTTTAGACCGGGTTTAGACCGGGTTTAGACCTGGTTTAGAACTGGTTTAGACCTAATTTAGACCTGGTTTAGAACTGGTTTAGACCTAGTTTAGACCTGGTTTAGACCTAGTTTAGACCTGGTTTAGACCTAGTTTAGACCTGGTTTAGACCTGGTTTAGACCTAGTTTAGACCGGGTTTAGACCTAGTTTAGACCTAGTTTAGACCGGGTTTAGACCTGGTTTAGAACTGGTTTAGACCTAGTTTAGACCGGGTTTAGACCTGGTTTAGAACTGGTTTAGACCTAATTTAGACCTGGTTTAGAACTGGTTTAGACCTAGTTTAGACCTGGTTTAGACCTAGTTTAGACCTGGTTTAGACCTAGTTTAGACCAGGTTTACGTCTGGTTTACGTCTCTGTTTACTTGTCATTTAGACCCTAAATAGTTCTGTTAAAGCTACAGTCTGTAACTTTCCTGAGGTGGCACATCACCTGTATGATGCCATGGAAAGTTAATGCCTCACGTCGGAACATTCTCCATGGAGATGGAGCTGTTTTATGCCATAATGTGGAAGATTATGACCAAAAAGAACATCATTTCCATGGAAACGAGCAGGTAGGCCCTCCTCCAGGCCAAATAAGAGTCAGGTTTGTGGAGATGCGAGCTCGCTCACAATAAGGAGGCACATATTTAACCAAAATGGAAAAATGAGTGAGTTAAAAAGTGACATACAGTGGCTTTAAGGCGGCCGTGGTGAAAGCGTTGATATTCTCACTTTGACGTAACACATGCTTCTTCTGCCCTGAAACCCAAGTGTGTGAGACTGTTAGAGTTTGAGCTTTGACACCAGAACAAAAACATACTGACATGTTTTCTTCTTCAGTGGTGGAGGAGTGTAAGCGGCGCCTGTTGGCAGCGGGATTCATCGAGCTCAAAGAGTCGGAGAAGTGGGACATCAAACCCTCGTGCAAAGTACTGTTCTACACATGTGTGATTCCTGAAAACTCCTGAGGACAACACTTGTTTCTGTTGCAGTACTTTGTGACCCGAAACTACTCCAGTCTGATCGCATTCGCCGTCGGAGGAAAGTTTCTGCCCGGAAACGGATTCTCGATGATTGGAGCTCACACAGACAGCCCCTGCCTCAGAGTGAGTACTGCAGACAGGAGAAATCAGATAACCAGAGGAATCAGACAACCAGAGGAATCAGACAACCAGAGGAATCAGACAACCAGAGGAATCAGACAACCAGAGAAATCAGATAACCAGAGAAATCAGACAACCAGAGGAATCAGACAACCAGAGAAATCAGATAACCAGAGAAATCAGATAACCAGAGGAATCAGACAACCAGAGAAATCAGATAACCAGAGAAATCAGATAACCAGAGGAATCAGACAACCAGAGAAATCAGATAACCAGAGGAATCAGACAACCAGAGGAATCAGATAACCAGAGGAATCAGATAACCAGAGGAATCAGATAACCAGAGGAATCAGACAACCAGAGAAATCAGACAACCAGAGGAATCAGACAACCAGAGAAATCAGATAACCAGAGAAATCAGATAACCAGAGGAATCAGACAACCAGAGAAATCAGATAACCAGAGGAATCAGACAACCAGAGAAATCAGATAACCAGAGAAATCAGATAACCAGAGGAATCAGACAACCAGAGAAATCAGATAACCAGAGGAATCAGACAACCAGAATTTTGTACTTTGTGATTTTTTGCTCATTGTGATTCATCTTAACGAGAGAAATCCAGAAATGTGATCAGGTTCATGTGTTGGTGTGTGGTGTTCTGGTGTTCCGGTGTTCCGGTGTTCCGGTGTTCCTGTGTTCCGGTGTTCTGGTGTTCCGGTGTTCCGGTGTTCCGGTGTTCCGGTGTTCTGGTGTTCTGGTGTTCCGGTGTTCCGTGTTCCTGTGTTCCTGTGTTCCTGTGTTCCTGTGTTCCGGTGTTCGGTGTTCCTGTGTTCCGGTGTTCCGGTGTTCCGGTGTTCTGGTGTTCCTGTGTTCTGGTGTTCCGGTGTTCCGGTGTTCCGGTGTTCTGGTGTTCCGGTGTTCCGGTGTTCCGGTGTTCCTGTGTTCCGGTGTTCTGGTGTTCCGGTGTTCCGGTGTTCCGGTGTTCCGGTGTTCTGGTGTTCTGGTGTTCCGGTGTTCTGGCTGTCTGACGTGGCCCCGGTGTGTCTCAGGTGAAGCCCCGGTCCAAGCGCTCGAAGCAGGGCTGTGTGCAGGTGGGAGTCGAGTGTTACGGAGGAGGAATCTGGAGCACCTGGTTCGACCGAGACCTCACTGTGGCCGGACGCGTCATGGTCAAGGTACCAGATGGTTTAGACCCTGATTTAGACCCTGTTTTAGTCCTGCTCTAGTCCTGTTTTAGTCCTGTTTTAGTCCTGCTTCAGTCCTGTTTTAGTCCTGCTTCAGTCCTGCTTCAGTCCTGCTTCAGTCCTGCTTCAGTCCTGCTTCAGTCCTGCTTTAGTCCTGCTTTAGTCCTGCTTCAGTCCTGCTTTAGTCCTGCTTCAGTCCTGCTTCAGTCCTGCTTCAGTCCTGCTTCAGTCCTGCTTTAGTCCTGCTTTAGTTCTGCTTCAGTCCTGCTTCAGTCCTGCTTCAGTCCTGCTTCAGTCCTGTTTTAGTCCTACTTCAGTCCTGCTTCAGTCCTGCTTCAGTCCTGCTTCAGTCCTGCTTTAGTCCTGCTTTAGTCCTGCTTTAGTCCTGCTTCAGTCCTGCTTCAGTCCTGCTTCAGTCCTGCTTCAGTCCTGCTTCAGTCCTGCTTCAGTCCTGCTTCAGTCCTGCTTCAGTCCTGCTTCAGTCCTGCTTCAGTCCTGCTTTAGTCCTGCTTTAGTCCTGCTTCAGTCCTGCTTCAGTCCTGCTTTGGTCCCTGCAGTTCTTTGGCTTCATGTCTGTTTTCCCGTTTCAGAGCGGAGATCGGCTCGTCCAGCGTCTGGTCCACGCCCCTCGTCCCATCCTCAGAATCCCACATCTGGCCATCCACCTCCAGAGGGACGTCAACGACTCCTTCGGCCCCAACAAAGAGATTCACCTGTGAGCGCTGCTCCTCACGCTTCAGCTTCCTCCTCACGCTTCAGCTTCCTCCTCACGCTTCAGCTTCCTCCTCCTCCTCCTCCTCATGCTTCAGCTTCCTCCTCCTCCTCCTCATGCTTCAGCTTCCTCCTCCTCCTCCTCATGCTTCAGCTTCCTCCTCCTCCTCCTCATGCTTCAGCTTCCTCCTCCTCATGCTTCAGCTTCCTCCTCCTCCTCCTCCTCATGCTTCAGCTTCCTCCTCCTCCTCCTCATGCTTCAGCTTCCTCCTCCCCCTCCTCATGCTTCAGCTTCCTCCTCCTCCTCCTCCTCATGCTTCAGCTTCCTCCTCCTCCTCCTCATGCTTCAGCTTCCTCCTCACGCTTCAGCTTCCTCCTCCTCACGCTTCAGCTTCCTCCTCATGCTTCAGCTTCCTCCTCCTCCTCCTCATGCTTCAGCTTCCTCCTCCCCCTCCTCATGCTTCAGCTTCCTCCTCCTCCTCCTCCTCATGCTTCAGCTTCCTCCTCCCCCTCCTCATGCTTCAGCTTCCTCCTCCTCCTCCTCCTCATGCTTCAGCTTCCTCCTCCTCCTCCTCATGCTTCAGCTTCCTCCTCCTCATGCTTCAGCTTCCTCCTCCTCCTCCTCATGCTTCAGCTTCACACACCTGTCTCCTTCTGTCTGCAGTGTTCCCATTCTGGCCACGGCCGTTCAGGAGGAGCTGGAGTCTGGACCTGCTCCATCTGCAGACGCCAGCGCTGCCCACAGCAACACGGTACTGCAAATATACAAAATACTACTACAAATATACAAAATACTACTGCAAATATACAAAATACTACTACAAATATACAAAATACTACTGCAAATATACAAAATACTACTGCAAATATACAAAATACTACTACAAATATACAAAATACTACAACAGCTCAGTACTACTACAAATATAAGTACACAAAGTACATCAGCAACATGGTCCACCTCCAAATGTGCATTAATGCTGCAAGTGACGTGATGACAAATGATTCCAGGGAAAGTCCAGTCTGAACAGGGCTGATTTCTGTCGAACTCTTACTCAGTTTTCTGCCTTATTTTATGCAAATGTGTCTTTCCCAACACTTCTCATCTTGGGCCGTTCCACTGTTTACAGCTGGTCAAACTAGAGATTTAAAAGAAATGGCTGGAGCTGTTTAGATTGAGATGAATGAGTGTGGTGAAGAGGAATGGACTTTAAAAACACAGAGGAGCACTTTGGGATGACTGGCAGATCACGTGTTTCTACTGTCCACATTTTTATTGTCTAAAATATAAAATTAATGGTCGACAAAATGTGAGTTTTTGGTACTTTGTTCATTATTTTACAGTTTGTTAAACGGTAAATTTGCTCTAAAACTGTATAATAGTCAAATATTTGAATAATCTGTTCAAAATGACGTCACAACTGCTGAAGCCTTTGTCTGTCACCTACACTCAGACAGTAAAACTAAAAGCACACAAAATCCATCTGCAGTATGGTTAAAACTGGACAGCACTCATGCTTCACAACAAGAAGGTTCCCGGTTGGACTCCCATGTGTGGAGTTTGCATGTTCTCCCTGTGTCGGGCTGGGCTTGGGTCAGATCCTCCAGCTCAGGTGGTCCCGGCCAAGTCTTAGACCAGGTTCTTGTTTCCAGGAGGAGAAGCACCCTCCTGCTCTGCTGAAGCTGCTCTGCTCTGAGCTTTCTGTGGAACAGGAACATCTGCTGGACTTTGAGCTGTGCCTGGCAGACACGCAGCCCGCAGTGAGTCCCACACCGGGGCTAGACCGGGGCTAGACCGGGGCTAGACCGGGACTAGACCGGGACTAGACCGGGCTAGACCAGGGTTTGGTATAGACCGGGGTTTGGTTTGGACCGGGGTTTGGTTTGGACCGGGGTTTGGTTTGGACCAGGGTCTGGTTTGGACCGGGGTTTGGTTTGGACTTGGTAGGAACAGCACTAAAATTGTCTTTAAGTAAAACTTCACTTTCATGACTAAAATGTCATTTAAAATACGAGTAGTTTCCATTACTGTATTTAATTAAAGTTAAAAAAAATATGATTTCAAACTCTTTTCAGTCTTTTTCGAGTTTGTTTTGTGGTTTAAAGTGAGTTTGGAAGTTCAGATGTGGCCTCCTCAGGCCTCCTCAGGCCTCCTCAGGCCTCCTCAGGGTTTTTCAGGGTTTCTAGATGACTGTTTAAATGTTTTTGTTGACGTTTCAGGCTCTGGGCGGAATCTACGAGGAGTTCATTTACTCTGCTCGTCTGGACAACCTGCACAGCTGCTACTGCGCCCTGCAGGTCAGGCTCGGTACTGCACGTCTGCGTCAGCTTCCACAGTATGAAGAGAACATGTGAAAACTGAAGTGTGTTTCAGGGTTTGCTGGAGTCGTGCACTGGAGACTCTCTGTCCAACGAGCCGAACGTGAGGATGATCACTCTGTACGACAACGAAGAGGTGAGAAGAAAAACGCAACAGATTCATGAGAGAAAAATATCTGACAACACACATCCTTCTATTCATGACCGAGCTCTGAAATGAAAAGCACTCATTTTATAACATGTCTGGAAATGCATTTTGAGGAAGGCTTTTTCAAAATCCCATTTGTATTTGAGCACTGACTTCTGGAAAATATTGGGTGGGTTTTACGCAAAGTGAAATGTAGGACTGTTGCCATAACGATAAACCACAGACGCTGGGCTCTGTTCATGGTCGTGAGTTCGTTTTCATAAAAGGTTTTGTTTACACGTACACAGGTATTTTTAAAAATGGAAACATTTCCCTTTGTTTCCCATCTTTTACACACAAATGGTGAATTCGCCTCTGAAAATGAATCATTGAAGCAGTGATGACGGCAGAATCTTAAAATGTTCACGCTGCTCCTCCAGCACAACCACTTCATTTTCAAAATGATCCCAGCAGAGTCTGCCCATCAACTGACAGCGACTGACAGAGTCTGCCCATCAACTGACAGCGACTGACAGAGTCTGCCCATCAACTGACAGCGACTGACAGAGTCTGCCCATCAACTGACAGCGACTGACAGTCTGCCCATCAACTGACAGCGACTGACAGAGTCTGCCCATCAACTGACAGCGACTGACAGAGTCTGCCCATCAACTGACAGCGACTGACAGAGTCTGCCCATCAACTGACAGCGACTGACAGAGTCTGCCCATCAACTGACAGCGACTGACAGAGTCTGCCCATCAACTGACAGCAACTGACAGAGTCTGCCCATCAACTGACAGCGACTGACAGAGTCTGCCCATCAACTGACAGCGACTGACAGAGTCTGCCCATCAACTGACAGCGACTGACAGAGTCTGCCCATCAACTGACAGCGACTGACAGAGTCTGCCCATCAACTGACAGCGACTGACAGAGTCTGCCCATCAACTGACAGCGACTGACAGAGTCTGCCCATCAACTGACAGCGACTGACAGAGTCTGCCCATCAACTGACAGCGACTGACAGTCTGCCCATCAACTGACAGCGACTGACAGAGTCTGCCCATCAACTGACAGAGTCTGCCCATCAACTGACAGCGACTGACAGAGTCTGCCCATCACCTGACAGCGACTGACAGAGTCTGCCCATCACCTGACAGCGACTGACAGAGTCTGCCCATCAACTGACAGCGACTGACAGAGTCTGCCCATCAACTGACGGCGACTGGGCCTTTAAGTAGGAGGGAGAAGAGAGCTCTGAGCGCGTGTTCGTCTGTGGTCATGGATCCATCAGCTGTGTCTGTAACACACAGTGTTTGCAGCAGAAGAAATGCTCCTGCTGCTCTGATGCTTCCATCATCATCAGGGCAGAAGGGAAACATCAGCCGCACTTTTGGCGCGTCAGCTCCTAAAACTCTGTTTATCTCACAACACACAAACGCCAAACTGATTCTTTCCACAATCTCCACTCGAGCCGGAAAAAGATTCGTTTTCAGAGGTGAATTCTCTGTTTGTGTGTAAAAGACGGCAACAAACGAAGAGAAATGTCTCTCTTTTTAAAAATCCTGTGTACATGTAAACCGACACACTGACAGAAGATGATTCCAAACAGCCCCCTGTAGGTCGGCTCGGAGAGTACACAGTATAACCCGCTCTCTGCTCTCCTCTGCCCCCTGGACGTCAGTTCAGAGAGTGCACAGTGTAACCCGCTCTCTGCTCTCCTCTGCCCCCTGGACGTCAGTTCAGAGAGTGCACAGTGTAACCCGCTCTCTGCTCTCCTCTGCCCCCTGTAGGTCGGCTCGGAGAGTGCACAGTGTAACCCGCTCTCTTCTGCCCCCTGTAGGTCGGCTCGGAGAGTGCACAGTGTAACCCGCTCTCTGCTCTCCTCTGCCCTCTGTAGGTCAGTTCGGAGAGTACACAGTGTAACCCGCTCTCTGCTCTCCTCTGCCCCCTGTAGGTCGGCTCGGAGAGTGCACAGTGTAACCCGCTCTCTGCTCTCCTCTGCCCCCTGTAGGTCGGCTCGGAGAGTGCACAGTGTAACCCGCTCTCTTCTGCCCCCTGTAGGTCGGCTCGGAGAGTGCACAGTGTAACCCGCTCTCTTCTGCCCCCTGTAGGTCGGCTCGGAGAGTACACAGTGTAACCCGCTCTCTGCTCTCCTCTGCCCTCTGTAGGTCAGTTCGGAGAGTACACAGTGTAACCCGCTCTCTGCTCTCCTCTGCCCCCTGTAGGTCTGCTCTGAGAGTACACAGTGTAACCCGCTCTCTGCTCTCCTCTGCCCTCTGTAGGTCAGTTCGGAGAGTACACAGTGTAACCCGCTCTCTGCTCTCCTCTGCCCCCTGTAGGTCGGCTCGGAGAGTGCCCAGGGCGCTCAGTCTAACCTGACGGAGCTGATCTTGTCTCGGGTGTCGTCTTCGTCCTCAAACCTCACGGCGTTTCAGCAGGCTGCTCCTCTGTCCTTCATGATCTCTGCGGACATGGCCCACGCCTGCCACCCCAACTACGCGTACGCTCGAGTCCTAAACACAATGAACCTCTTCAAAAATACGACTTATTTTTGTGCAAACTTGTGCTCATATATTGTGTTTGTGACTTTCAGAGAGAAGCATGAGGAAAACCTTCGACCTGCTTTCCACAAGGTCAGTCTGGGAATGATTTATCGTCCTGTCGCGTTTGATTTTCTAACTTTTTAAAATTATGTTTCGTTCCGATTCTTTGTCCGTTCAGGGCCCCGTGATAAAGTTCAACAGTAACCAGCGCTACGCCACCACCGCCGTCACCGCTGCCGTGGTGAGAGAGGTGGCCCATCGAGTCGAAGTCCCCCTGCAGGTCAATCCTCTGCTCCATCTGCTTCCTCTGACCCTCTGCTCCTCTGACCCTCTGCTCCATTTGCTTCCTCTGACCCTCTGCTCCTCTGACCCTCTGCTCCTCTGACCCTCTGCTCCTCTGACCCTCTGACCCTCTGCTCCTCTGACCCTCTGCTCCTCTGACCCTCTGTCCCTCTGCTCCTCTGACCCTCTGCTCCTCTGCTCCTCTGCTCCTCTGACCCTCTTCTCCTCTGACCCTCTGCTCCTCTGACCCTCTGCTCCTCTGACCCTCTGCTCCTCTGACCCTCTGCTCCTCTGCTCCTCTGCTCCTCTGACCCTCTTCTCCTCTGACCCTCTGCTCCTCTGACCCTCTGCTCCTCTCCTTCACTGTAGGAGGTGATGGTGCGTAATGACAGTCCTTGCGGCACCACCATCGGTCCGATCCTGGCCGCTCGTCTGGGGGTTCCTGTGGTGGACATCGGGGCTCCTCAGCTCTCCATGCACTCCATCAGAGAGATGTGCTGCACCTCCAGCGTCCTCCAGAGCACCACCCTGTTCAAGGTGCCCGCCGAGCAAAACAAACGCACCCCTTTACACACCTCCAGCGGTTCAGTCCCTGGTTCAGTCCCTGGTTCAGTCCCTGGTTCAGTATCTAGTTCAGTCTCTGGTTCAGTCCCTGGTTCAGTCCCTGGTTCATTCTCTGGTTCAGTCCCTGGTTCAGTCCCTGGTTCAGTCCCTGGTTCAGTATCTAGTTCAGTCTCTGGTTCAGTCCCTGGTTTAGTCCCTGGTTCATTCTCTGGTTCAGTCCCTGGTTCAGTCCCTGGTTCAGTCTCTGGTTCAGTCCCTGGTTCAGTCTCTAGTTCAGTCCCTGGTTCAGTCTCTGGTTCAGTCCCTGGTTTAGTCCCTGGTTCAGTCCCTGGTTCAGTCTCTGGTTCAGTCCCTGGTTTAGTCCCTGGTTCAGTCCCTGGTTCAGTCCCTGGTTCAGTCTCTGGTTCAGTCCCTGGTTCAGTCCCTGGTTCAGTCCCTGGTTCAGTCTCTGGTTCAGTCTCTGGTTCAGTCTCTGGTTCAGTCCCTGGTTTAGACTCTGGTTCAGTCCCTGGTTCAGTCCCTGGTTCAGTCCCTGGTTCAGTCTCTGGTTCAGTCTCTGGTTCAGTCTCTGGTTCAGTCTCTGGTTCAGTCTCTGGTTCAGTCCCTGGTTCAGTCTCTGGTTCAGTCCCTGGTTCAGTCTCTGGTTCAGTCCCTGGTTCAGTCTCTGGTTCAGTCTCTGGTTCAGTCCCTGGTTCAGTCTCTGGTTCAGTCTCTGGTTCAGTCTCTGGTTCAGTCTCTGGTTCAGTCTCTGGTTCAGTCCCTGGTTCAGTCCCTGGTTCAGTC
Organism: Odontamblyopus rebecca; assembly: GCA_030686955.1. Classification (NCBI taxonomy): domain Eukaryota; kingdom Metazoa; phylum Chordata; class Actinopteri; order Gobiiformes; family Gobiidae; genus Odontamblyopus; species Odontamblyopus rebecca. The sequence continues at coordinate 2,547,490 of CM060675.1, forward strand.
TCTGGTTCAGTCTCTGGTTCAGTCTCTGGTTCAGTCTCTGGTTCAGTCTCTGGTTCAGTCTCTGGTTCAGTCTCTGGTTCAGTCCCTGGTTTAGACTCTGGTTCAGTCCCTGGTTCAGTCTCTGGTTCAGTCCCTGGTTCAGTCTCTGGTTCAGTCCCTGGTTTAGACTCTGGTTCAGTCCCTGGTTCAGTCCCCGGTTCAGTCCCTGGTTCAGTCCCCAGTTCAGTCCCAGAGTTTTAAATAAATACAGAATAAAATGTGACACAAACAAAATGGAGGACAAGGTTAAACGATAAAAACAGACGATAAATAAAAGTTTAGATTTTCTTTGACTCATATTCAACATATTACTCAGTATGAGAATGTGGTTTTGATTTCATTTCTGGATAATTACAAAGACTCTTCCTTTTTTCCAGGGCTTCTTTGAGCATTTCCCGTCGGTCCGGAGGTCTCTGGTTGTGGATTAAACCCGAGATTAAACCTGACAGCAGTGTGTTTTCCGTCGCGCTGAACTGCGGGGAACTGCTGAAAGCACTTAAGGTGGTCGATGTCGACGGCAATAAACTGTGAAAGATTTGTGTCTGTTTTTTTTACTGGAGTCATTTAGGGCTCATTTAGTTTTACAGGTGATAAAAGATTTAAAATGGGGTTAAAGATGCAAATGTTACGTGGAAAGGAAAGGAGTAAAACCTGGAGACGTGTCTGTGAGTCTGACCTGGGGAAAAAATGTAAATATAAAAAATTTTATGCGGTGGAATTACGTGGAGGCAGCAAAATTGTACTTATTTTGTAAAAAAGAAAAAATACAGTTCTTGTATCGCTATGATTTAACTTTTTTATCATATCTAAAGCCTGACTCTTGTGGTGGTTCGTGTGAAAAGTGCCATTAATTAATCACTATTCGAATTGGATCTGGTGTTTTTCAGGTACAATGTTGGGCTTAATTTTTATTTGAGTGGTCTTAAAAAAGTCTTGAATTTGGAGTAGTCAAACCTGGGGAAACCCTGTGTTCCACTTCGCTTTTGCCTCCAGCTGCCTCCCACTTTATAAGCAGCCTTAGAACATAGAACTTATATATTAAACCTATACATATATATAACTATAATAAAAGCTCTTATTATACATCCATGTCATTACCTCTGTTGATTTTGCGAAAGCCCAAAAGATTCGATTATCGACTCCAGAAGCAACAAGTGAACATCGACTACTGACGGTGAAGAAGAGAAACTGAAAGTTGTTGAAAGAAAATGGTTCGAAAATGTTTTTTTAATATATAATTCACTCTAATAATAAATACATGGAATTAGAAACGACATCGGTGATCGAGTCTTTTGGCTTTCGCAATGTACTGTGGGAAATCAACAAGCTAATGCTAAAGCTGCTTATAAAGTTATTTTCTAACGTTTCCAGACCAGTAATGAGTGAACCAGGCAGAGCGTTTTGTTTGTTAGACTCGTGGCTGTTGTAAGATGGGTTAGAAAGTGGTATTAAGCCTCTTCTGTTCAAACTGGCGTTTTACGTGGAAGCTAAGCGCTTACCCCATCACTATGCTAGCTTGTTACCTTGACAGATTCACTACCACAGCGACATCTCTGCCTAGAAAACACTAATGTGTCCCTTTTTTGGCTTCTGACAGAATTCGACCACCTGTAGCGATGGACATTAGCGTCAGACGTGCTGGAGTTCCACTTTAACTGTATGTTTTAATCATATTTACCTTGTTTATGTTGTTGTAAGATGACCCCGAGTGTCCAGAAACGCGTCTAATAAATAAAGCGTTTTATTTATTTATTTTTTATTTTACTTCAATGTCATAAAAGCATCAGCATTTAGGTCTGCTCGTCAGTTAAGCATAGTAAATATATTATGTTCGCTTCATTTTGCCTCCAGTCCAGAATTTTGAACATTCTGATGACATTAGTTCTATGCTAACGGAGCTAATGGCTAATGTTTAACTGCGTTTCCATGGAGACGCGTGTGTCCGTGTGAGGTTTGTCCCTCTCGGCTCGCCCTACGCTTCGGGAGCGTTTCGGAGTTTGGAGAAGCCCAGATGCGTGACGGGCTTTTCGTGCCTCTGAGCATGTTTTTAGTCCGCACCGAGGAGCCGCAGCGAGTCCCGCGAGGTGAGACCCGCACATACCCGCACACACGCACTTTTAATCACCTAAACTCACCCATAACGCCCGTAAATTAGCGCTTTTTTTTTACGTCGCTCCAGCGCCGTTACCATAGCGACGTGTACAAGGAGCCCGAGAAAGCTGCGCGAAAATGTACAACTTTTAACGCTTTTTTATTTTTTACTTATTTTTTTATTATTTATCTAAAGCCCGGGCTCTTTAAAACGATGCTTTCATTCTGTTAATAATAATAATACATTTAAATGTTTTAAAAAATGGAAAGAAATCTCGTGTCTTTTCCACATTATTTAAAGGTAAAGTCTCTGCAAACGATTTAACGTTAAATCTTCTGTCTGTCCCTCGGTAAACGCAGTAAGGTGAATTTATTTTGCATTTTGTGTTTGCGTTGTTTTGTTTTTTAGATCTTGCGCAATAAAGAAATGTATAGTTCTTTCATGAGCGTTCAAAATGACTTTAAACGGTCTGTTCATGACAGAAACATGCAAAACAAAATCAGAGCTGAGTGTTTTAAGGTTATTAAAACATTGATATGGGATTGCACATGATTATAAAAAAAAAAAAAAATCTGCAGTATTGTCTGTTTACATAGACGCCAAAAGTCCGATCATAATCCGGTTTCTGGAGTGATCAGATTTCTTTCTGACATTCACACCTGGTTTTGCAAAAAAGGACAAACCAGTGTGACAAATAGGAAAGTTTTTTTTTTTTAATTCAATGCAGACACCAAATGTCTGATCCACAAATGTTTCACCTTCTTGTTATTTGTTTGGGATCAGCTCCTCAAACGTGTCACATTAATCTGAAACACTCACGTCTTTGGGGTTGAATAATGGCTCTATTTTCTGACCCGCCCCAGCTCAGGTTCATGTGCTGCAGGGTCATGGAGGTCTCTGTGATGTGCACACGTCACGAGATCTTCACCTATAGTTTGTGTTTCAGCCGAGAGGCGAGAGCTGGAGATGTGGACATGATCCCGAGGCGTAAGAAGACTCCAGTGAGAGAAGTCCCTTACACGAGACTGCAGAGCGACTCGGAGCTCACGGTGAGGACGGTCATTAGCAGTGATGGAACAAATACTCCACTTTGTTACATAAGTACAAGTACAGACACCGGAGCAAAACAATACTCAGGTTTAAAGTATCACATGAAAAGTCTAATTGAATCTAGCCGTTTTTATTTGTATATATGTGTTTGCTCAAATTTTGAAGGTGTTAAAATAAACCTGCCTTTTCAGCAAGTCGTAAACTAGAATAAAAATACTTTTACTTTTCAGTCCTGTTCAAAAATGTCTCTCTCTCTCTTTACACTCACTACATTACATGACTTTACGTTAATAATAATAATAATAATAATGCATCAGTTTTATACAGCGCTTTTCTGGACACTCAAAGACGCTTTACAGCATTATTCATTCACTCCAGACCCGGTGGTGTAAACTACTATTGTAGCCACAGCTGCCCTGGGGCAGACTGACGGAAGCGGCCCCTCCGACCACCACCACCACCATTCACGCACACCACTTTCATACTAGGCAATGTGGGTGATGTGTCTTGCCTAAGGACACAACGACAGTTTTTGCGACTGGCGCCACTGTGGCACCTGGAATTCCCAGTGGTCTCCCATCCAAGTACTAACCAGGCCCGGCCCTGCTTACACTAGGGATGTAACAATAATGGAAATCTGGTGATATCGTATCGTCAAAGGTCTCACAATAATCTGGTGGAGCATCACAACATCTGGAATCCCAAGTCTCTTTGCTTAAATGAACAGTTCTGATGCAGAAATTGCTAAAAAAAAACAAAAAAACAGAGGGAACTACATAGACCATGATCCTTTGCTCCGTTTCAGCGCAGATACACGAAGAAATAACTGTTCTCAGCACTTTTACATCTTCATTCTGTGGATTAAGTCTGTGAAGCATTTTTAGAGGAAAAAGTTGCAGATTCACAGTTTTGTATTGTCATAAATCTGGTCCAGTGAGATGTTTATGGTGAAAATCTGGTCCAGAGAGATTTGGATTTCGTTCCATCCCTAATGACAATAAATGTTGCACCAAATGACTGGACAAAGCGTTTTAGAGTCAGTCTTGTTATTCTGTAGAATATCGTGATATTGTGAACTTTCCCACCATATCACAATAAATATCGAACCGTGAGGTTCAGACCGTGACCGTATCGTATCGTATCATATGAAACTTGGATATCGTTACAGCCCCACTTTACATTAGACAACATTACTTTACAGTTCAGACTCAGACACTGAACACAGCACTCCTCAGGTCTGTGTCCTCAGGTCTGTGTCCTCAGGTCTGTGTCCTCAGGTCTGTGTCCTCAGGTCTGTGTCCTCAGGTCTGTGTCCTCAGGTCTGTGTCCTCAGGTCTGTGTCCTCAGGTCTGTGTCCTCAGGTCTGTGTCCTCAGGTCTGTGTCCTCAGGTCTGTGTCCTCAGGTCTGTGTCCTCAGGTCTGTGTCCTCAGGTCTGTGTCCTCAGGTCTGTGTCCTCAGGTCTGTGTCCTCAGGTCTGTGTCCTCAGGTCTGTGTCCTCAGGTCTGTGTCCTCAGGTCTGTGTCCTCAGGTCTGTGTCCTCAGGTCTGTGTCCTCAGGTCTGTGTCCTCAGGTCTGTGTCCTCAGGTCTGTGTCCTCAGGTCTGTGTCCTCAGGTCTGTGTCCTCAGGCCTGTGTCCTCAGGTCTGTGTCCTCAGGTCTGTGTCCTCAGGTCTGTGTCCTCAGGTCTGTGACCTCAGGTCTGTGTCCTCAGGTCTGTGTCCTCAGGTCTGTGTCCTCAGGTCTGTGTCCTCAGGTCTGTGTCCTCAGGTCTGTCTCCTCAGGTCTGTGTCCTCAGGCCTGTGTCCTCAGGTCTGTCTCCTCAGGTCTGTGTCCTCAGGTCTGTGTCCTCAGGTCTGTGTCCTCAGGCCTGTGTCCTCAGGTCTGTGTCCTCAGGTCTGTGTCCTCAGGCCTGTGTCCTCAGGCCAGTGTCCTCAGGCCTGTGTCCTCAGGTCTGTGTCCTCAGGTCTGTGTCCTCAGGTGTGTGTCCTCAAGTCTGTGTCCTCAGGTCTGTGTCCTCAGGTCTGTGTCCTCAGGTCTGTGTCCTCAGGCCTGGACACAGACACAAAGGGACGAGTGCCTCAGAGTATTCATGTTTCCACTCATTGACTCAAGGGTCTGTTTACAACCAGAGTGTCAGATGCCCTCCCATCCTTAGATTTAGATTTGTAATTTATGATTCTGTTTTCACGTATATATTAAAACTCATGAAGTGTCCCATGTATTGCAGAACATGTCTAAACTTCAGGGTGAGCAGCTTTCACACAGATTAAGACCCCATGGAGACACAGGGAGGGCATCTGACACACAGGGACAGTTCAGAACATGTTTGTAGACGTCTAAACTACAGCTCTTGTGCTCTGGAGTTCAGAGGCTGTACGTGTTGGAGAGGAGGCTGGGCAAAGGGAGCTCCGGCGTGGTCTACAGAGCGACGCACATAGAGACGCAGTCGCCCTGGGCCATCAAGGAGATCCGCAAACCCGAGGTACTGCTGAGTTTACACGGCCTGACTCCGGTTCACACCTAAGTCCTGTGTTTGTGTGTAGCCTGGACACCCGCGCTGGAAACTCCTGGACAACGAGATCGAGATCCTACAGAGCGTGGACCATCCCAACATCATCCACCTGAGAGAGGTGCTCAACACGGCTCAGGTGAGGAGCAGAGGAGCAGATCCAAAGCAGAGCACACTGTGCTCTTACTTAGGACTGTCAGGAGTTCCCTCCTGTCTGGCCTGGTCCCTGTAGTTTGATTGGGACTGAATTACTCACAGTGATGTTTTCTGTGTGTTGCTGTTTCAGAAAATGTACCTGTCCCTGGAGCTGTGCGACGGAGGAGACCTGAAGCACCTGCTCAAGAAGAAACACTTCCTGACCGAAGACGAGGCGCGACCAATAATCCGAAACTTAGCCGAGGTCCTGGTCTATCTGCACCGGAGAGGTGAGGGGGGGTCTATCTGCCCCAGAGAGGTGAGGGGGGGTCTATCTGCCCCAGAGAGGGGAGGGGGGTCTATCTGCCCCGGAGAGGTGAGGGGGTCTATCTGCACCGGAGAGGTGAGGGGGGGTCTATCTGCCCCGGAGAGGTGAGGGGGTCTATCTGCACCGGAGAGGTGGGGGGGTCTATCTGCCCCAGAGAGAGGTGAGGGGGGTCTATCTGCACCGGAGAGGTGAGGGGGGGTCTATCTGCCCCGGAGAGGTGAGGGGGGGTCTATCTGCCCCAGAGAGGTGAGGGGGGGTCTATCTGCACCGGAGAGGTGGGGGGGGGGGTCTATCTGCCCCAGAGAGGTGAGGGGGTCTATCTGCACCGGAGAGGTGGGGGGTCTATCTGCCCCGGAGAGGTGGGGGGGGGGGTATATCTGCCCCGGAGAGGTGAGGGGGTGGGGGGGTCTATCTGCCCCGGAGAGGTGGGGGGGGTCTATCTGCCCCGGAGAGGTGGGGGGGGGGGGTTTATCTGCCCCGGAGAGATGGGGGGGTCACCTGATTAATCTCAGGTCTGTTTGCCTTTGCCTCTCTCAGTGCTTTGTCCACAATCACACACGTTGCCGTGGTGACTGTCCAAACAAAGAGCAGGTGCGGTCCTGCCGCCTCAGTGTTTCATGTTGACTTTCTGAATGGAGCGGTTTGGCAAAGAGCGTCCGGCAAACAGGGTCCGGTGTGAGCTGTGAGGGACACGTGCAGACGCTCGTGTGCACAGATGTGCATTTTAACCTTTTATGACTGTTCTAAAGTGTGTTCTGACTCCCTCAGATAACAGTATTATTATATAAAGTGTGTGTTCTGACTCCCTCAGATAACAGTATTATTATATAAAGTGTGTGTTCTGACTCCCTCAGACATCGCACATCGAGACCTCAAACTGGAAAACATCCTCCTGAAGAAGTCGCTGGACGACGATTCTCCAGTCACCATAAAGGTCACTGATAACTGCACACAGCCAATCAGAGAGAGCGATTCTGCCACAGGCTCAGGAGGACAGTGACGTGTGTGTGTGTGTGTCTGTGTGTGTCTGTGTGTGTGTGTGTGTGTCTGTGTGTGTGTGTGTGTCTGTGTGTGTGTGTGTGTGTGTCTGTGTCTGTGTCTGTGTCTGTGTCTGTGTCTGTGTGTGTGTGTGTGTCTGTGTCTGTGTCTGTGTCTGTGTGTCTGTGTGTGTGTGTGTCTGTGTGTGTCTGTGTGCGTGTGTATGTATGTGTGTGTGTGTGTGTCGGTGTGTGTGTGTGTGTGTGTCCTGTAGGTGGCAGACTTCGGCTTGGCCATGCAGTCTGAGGCGGGCGGGGCCGGGATCGGGACCCTCATGACCCAAGTCTGCGGCACCCGAACCTACATGGGTACAGAGCATAATACACTTATACACACACACACACACACACACACACACACACACACACACACACACACCTGTACACACACACACCTGTACACACACACAAACACACACCTGTATATACAAACACACATGAACACACACCTACATGGCTACAGACCGTAACCATCATCTCTAACCACCTTTGACCTGAGTCCGTGTGTGCGTGTGTGCGTACGTGTGTGTGTGCATACGTGTGTGTGTGCATACATGTGTGTGTGCATACGTGTGTGTGTGCATACATGTGTGTGTGCATACGTGTGTGTGTGCATACGTGTGTGTGTGCAGCTCCAGAGGTTCTGAGCGGTCGAGGATACAGCAACAGCTGTGACCTGTGGAGCATCGGGGTCATCATGTACATGCTGTGAGTCACACACACACACACACACACACACACACACACACACATATGCAAACACACACACACACACATATATGCACACACACACACAGACACACACACACACACACACACACATATGCAAACACACACACACACACACATATGCACACACACACACAGACACACACACACACACACACACATATGCAAACACACACACACACACATATGCACACACACACACACACACACACAGACACACTCACACACGCACATATGCAAACACACATACACACACACACACACACACACACACACAGAGACACACACACACACACATACACACACACGCATGCACACACACACACACATATGCACACACACACACACACATATGCAAACACACACACATAGGCACACACACACACGCACATATGCAAACACACACACATAGGCACACACACACACGCACATATGCAAACACACACACATAGGCACACACACACACGCACATATGCAAACACACACACATAGGCACACACACACACGCACATATGCAAACACACATACACACACACACATATACACACACACACACACACACACACCTTGTACTTGTGCTGATGCCCTGCCTGTGCAGTTATTTAATCTAACCACACTGTTTTTAAACCTGATGCCCTGCCTGTGCAGTTATTTAATCTAACCACACTGTTTTTAAACCTGATGCCCTGCCTGTGCAGTTATTTAATCTAACCACACTGTTTTTAAACCTGATGCCCTGCCTGTGCAGTGATGTAATCTAACCACACTGTTTTTAAACCTGATGCCCTGCCTGTGCAGTGATGTAATCTAACCACACTGTTTTTAAACCTGATGCCCTGCCTGCAGGCTGTGCGGCTGTGCTCCGTTTGAGGCCAAATCCAAAACCAAACGTCTGGACAAAATGGGACAAGGAGTCCAGTTTCCTCATCCGGTCTGGGCCTCAGTGAGCGAGACAGGTGAGAGTGGCAGGTGCAGATAGGCAGGTGAGAGCCTGACAGGTGTGACAGGTGCAGATAGGCAGGTGAGAGCCTGACAGGTGTGACAGGTGCAGATAGGCAGGTGAGAGTGACAGGTGTGACAGGTGCAGATAGGCAGGTGAGAGTGACAGGTGTGACAGGTGCAGATAGGCAGGTGAGAGCCTGACAGGTGTGACAGGTGCAGATAGGCAGGTGAGAGTGACAGGTGTGACAGGTGCAGATAGGCAGGTGAGAGCCTGACAGGTGTGACAGGTGCAGATAGGCAGGTGAGAGTGACAGGTGTGACAGGTGCAGATAGGCAGGTGAGAGCCTGACAGGTGTGACAGGTGCAGATAGACAGGTGAGAGCCTGACAGGTGTGACAGGTGCAGAGGATGTAAACAGGTGAGATCTCTAACACAGAAGGAGACTGGAGGATTTGACATGTGTTTTGTTTCCAGCTAAAACGGTGCTGTCGTGTCTCCTGAACTCTGACCCCGCCCACAGGATGACGGCTTTTCAGCTGCTGGAGAATCCCTGGATCACGGTGAGACCTGAACCCTCGTCCTCATGCAGACCCGTGTGTCATATATGTGCACTTGATGTGTGTACATGTGATATGTACATGTGTGTATGTTACTATAGTGTGCACATTTGTGTTTCAGGGAGATTTCTCTCGGCCGGTGCGACCCCCAAACATGCAGGAGCTCATGAGTCAGTGGCGCCGAGAACACGGTCAGAGCCTCACTCTGGCAGAGGAGACAGGGCAGAGGGGACAGGGCAGAGGGGACAGGGCAGAGGGGACAGGGCAGAGGGGACAGGGGACAGGGCAGAGGGGACAGGGCAGAGGGGACAGGGCAGAGGGGACAGGGGACAGGGCAGAGGGGACAGGGCAGAGGGCTGAGGGGACAGGGTCCAGGTCAGAGGGGACCGGGCAGAGGGGATAGGGCAGCGGGGACAGGGGACAGGGCAGAGGGGACAGGGCAGAGGGGAGAGGGGACAGGGCAGAGGGGAGAGGGGACAGGGCAGAGGGGACAGGGCAGAGGGGAGAGGGGACAGGGCAGAGGGGAGAGGGGACAGGGCAGAGGGGACAGGGCAGAGGGGAGAGGGGACAGGGCAGAGGGGAGAGGGGACAGGGCAGAGGGGAGAGGGGACAGGGCAGAGGGGACAGGGCATAGGGGAGAGGGGACAGGGCAGAGGGGAGAGGGGACAGGGCAGAGGGACAGGGCAGAGGGGACAGGGCAGGGCAGAGGGGACAGGGCAGAGGGCAGAGGGGACAGGGCCGAGGGGACAGGGCCGGGGGCAGAGGGGACAGGGCAGAGGGGACAGGGCAGAGGGGAGAGGGGACAGGGCAGAGGGGAGAGGGGACAGGGCAGAGGGGACAGGGCATAGGGGAGAGGGGACAGGGCAGAGGGGAGAGGGGACAGGGCAGAGGGGACAGGGCACAGGGCAGAGGGGACAGGGCAGAGGGGACAGGGCAGAGGGCAGAGGGGACAGGGCAGAGGGGAGAGAGGGCAGAGGGGACAGGGCAGAGGTGAGAGGGCAGAGGGGAGAGGGGACAGGGCAGAGGGCAGAGGGGACAGGGCAGAGGGGAGAGGGGACAGGGCAGAGGGGACAGGGCATAGGGGAGAGGGGACAGGGCAGAGGGGAGAGGGGACAGGGCAGAGGGCAGAGGGGACAGGGCAGAGGGGACAGGGCAGAGGGGAGAGGGACAGTCACCTGACTTGAATGGTCAGAACATTCTTGTGTGTGAACAAACAGAAATCAGATCCTCACTTCACCTGGAACAGTTTCCACTTATACAGACTTGAGATAATGTGATACTCCTGAAGTCACGGGCAGGTTGTGGTGTGTATAAACACAGTATTTTAAGTGTTGTACTGAAGCCGTGTGTGTGTCGTCCAGCAGGGGGCAGTGTTTCTGCAGAGTCCAGCCCCAGAGCCGACAGCGCCCCCTCAGACAGCCCCTGCTGGAGCCAGGTACAACACAGGCTGGATGTGTGTGTGTGTGTGTGTGCGTGGGTGTGTGTGTGTGTGTGTGTGTGTGTGTGTGTGTGTGTGTGTGTGTGTGTGTGTGTGTGTGTGTGTGTGTGTGTGTGTGTGTGTGTGAGTGTGTGTGTGTGTGTGTGTGTGTGTGTGTGTGTGTGTGTGTGTGCGTGTGTGTGTGTGTGTGTGTGTGTGTGCCTGTGTGAGTGTGTGTGTGTGTGTGCTCTTAGAGACACAGACAGGTACAGCTTGTCTTTAGACAACACGATGTGTCTAAAGGTAAAGGTACGACTCCACTGCACCAGACCTTCCTGCATTGTTTCCACTTCTATGTAAATGTGAGTTTGTTTGTATAATATTATTTGACTTCTGATTTTTGTTTGAAGAACAAACTGGACAATGGCGTCTCCCAGAAGCCAGTGAATGGACACAAGCCTCCTCCTCCTCTTCCTCTTCCTCCTCCTCCGTCCTCTTCACAGGTCTGTGCACAAACTCTTCATCATTATTCAGACTTTTACAGTAACTCTCTCTCCTGCTCTTCCCTCAGTCGCCTGCAGAGGGCAGCAAACCCTCAAAGCCAAAGCCCAAAAAGAAGAGAAGCAAAGGCCCCAGACCTGCTCTGGGTCAGATCCTCAGCCCCAGTGTGAGCGAGAAGAGCCGGAACCGCAGAAAGTGACCCAAAAAACCTGCAGCTGTGCCAAAGTGTGCCGAACCAGTCTGAACAGGACTAAACTCCAGCTATACCACTATATCTGTGCTCCAGCTGTGCAGAACTGTGCCGAACCAGTCTGAACAGGACTAAACTCCAGCTATACCACTATATGTGTGCTCCAGCTGTGCCAAACTGTGCTGAAACTCTAGAGCTACTTGCCAAACTACAGGCCCAGAACAGCAACAAGTCTCCAAAAACAATGTGCAATGAACCAAGAGGTGTTTTCTCCCACTACAGGGAAACAAGTGCACCTCACTTACAGACTGCGGGTCTGTACACGTCTGTACACGTCTGTACACGTCTGTACACGTCTGCGGGTCTGCACACGTCTGTGGGTCTGTACATGGTCTGTGGGTCTGTACATGGTCTGTGGGTCTGTACATGGTCTGTGGGTCTGTACACGTCTGTGGGTCTGTACATGGTCTGTGGGTCTGTACACGTCTGGGTCTGTACACGTCTGTGGGTCTGTACACGGTCTGTGGGTCTGTACACGTCTGTGGGTCTGTACATGGTCTGCAGGTGTGTTTGTGGTCTGTTGGTGTGGGTCTGTGGGTCTGTACATGGTCTGCAGGTGTGTTTGTGGTCTGTTGGTGTGGGTCTGTGGGTCTCCCAGACTCCCAGACTCCCAGACTCCCAGACTCCAGAGCAAAGTCCAAATACAACATGAACCGACCAATGTCCTTTTGAAATGTTTATGTGTGAGACCGATCTCTATGTGCTGTATGTGCTCTGATGTGCTCTATGTGCACTATGTGCTCTATGTGCTCTATGTGCTCTATGTGCTCTATGTGCACTATGTGCTCTATGTGCTCTATGTGCTCTATGTGCTCTATGTGCACTATGTGCTCTATGTGCTGTATGTGCTCTGATGTGCTAAAATGTGCTATTCTGACTCAGATCGGCTCCTCTGACTCAGATCGGCTCCTCTGACTCAGATCGGCTCCTCTCACGGCTCCTCTGACTCA